>JAUMHI010000074.1:132377-152377 GCA_032359435.1 Enteromius unitaeniatus
TAGAACAATACCACATACAGTCTGTACAGTAGAAACACCATTACACCTATGAAGAGAGAGACCCCAGAAAACATGGAAACCCAACGTGTGTTTGTGAGTGACCTGTATGTGGCCGGTGGGTTGGCTCGTGTCTTGCAGCTCATGATGATCTTGTCCTCTGGAGACTCTTCAGGGTAAATGGTGTCGACGGGCTGCTCCTCGAACACCGGGCCGAAACCTGATGACTCGTCTAAAAGAAACACAGAGAGATTCAACACACTCAATACAGCACCCAGCAGCGCTTACCGTTTTGAAAGAAACAAAAACTAAACTAAAACTCAAATAAACTATGTAGACACATTATCCATCCATGATATCAGAAGTTTTATTTCAGCGACTGAGAGAGTACTTTATGGAACATTATGAAGATGAATTATGCATAATAAGAGCAGCATTAGGAAAGTAGAGGCAGTCCGTTCTGGTGCTCATTTCCAGCTCCATTAGTGCATGCTGGGATATCAGTCAACAGAGTGATTAATGTCGATGAATAACTCATGAATACCAGTTCTTCAGCACCACAAACCTCCTGAAGATCTCCTGAAGTGCTTTCTTCTTCACAAACGGAAGCAGGAGACAGTCTTCCTGAGAAAGAGTGCTCAGATCTCACGTCTGGATGACCACTAGAGATTCATTTGGGTCTGGTTTTAGGAGAAACATCTCAAACATCTCTCCTGAGTTCTAAATGAGAAACTCTGAACACTTCTCTGGCGAATGATGAGGAAATACTGAATTCATTAGAATTCAGTTCAAACGTGAACGAGAGTCACATCAAATAAAAGGCAACACTGATACAATGACAAATGAATTGATTTGAGACTGTAATCCCTGACCTCATTCAGTTGATGTTCTTGATATTAACTGTAATAAACAGTATATGTGCTGTGGAATATGTGAATAATGGAAACTTGAATAATTGAATAATTTTATGGAATAAATGAGGAAACTGACGGAGGCTCATCAAATGCAAATGAATGGAACTCATCTGATGCAGCTTCAGGAATCTGCTGCTGTCTTGTCTGTGTCTGATCAGATATTAATTATTCATCAGCACTATCATCAACTCATCCATGGCTCTGTAATGTTTCTTGATTATCATACAGAAATCACAAACACAGTGACGTGAAAACAAGGATTTAAGTGTACTGTTACGAACATGTAGTTTTTTTTCACTGCAACATTATTTTTCACACCCCCCCAATTCCCATTAATGTGCAGCATTTTAATGTTTTATTAAAAGCAGCATAGGTTAAAGGGATTAAATCTAATTATATGATGATGATACTTGACACATTAAATAATATATGAGCGGGTTGTGCATTACTGAACTCAGAATAAAGATTCATTTCCTTAATGCAGAATCATATATCTCTTTTAAAAAATATATTAAATAAAACTAACTAAACAGTAAAACTAAAACCACAAAAACATGTATTTTGTTTATCTAAAATAAAACAATTATCTGAAATAACTGATATTTAAATAACAAAAAATATATTTTGCAGTTGCAGAAGAAACGCTAAAAATAAAATGCACACAAAATAAATATTCAAATTCTAGAATATTGTCCTGCTGATAATAAAATAACACTTACTCTGTTGAACGAAGATGAGTATCATCATAATGCATAATGCTGATGTTTCATATTAATACAGCGATAAGTGACCCAGCAACCTACACCTGACCCCCTGACCCGGATTCCATGGCAACCTGCAGCTCTTTTAGCGTCCGGTTAAAAACACATGAATATTTCATGAGTGTGAGCAAAACATCACAGACCGGTCACTCCCTAGCAACTGTCGCCACTTGAAATCACCAGAATAGCTTTGCCCTTGTAATATAAAATATGTTACCAGAGTTAATGACAGAAATGTCATCAATATCCATTAATCCAATAGTCTGAAAACATCATCATTTCATCACATATGGAAACAAAATGTAACTTTCACAAGAACAATACTAAATATTAATGCTGAAATCAATATTTCTAATGTTTCTGCTGGTGAACTGAAGTAAGGGGCGTGGCTTCTTGTTGTGGGTGGGTCACAGGCGTTTGATTGACGCGCTGCAGCTCTGTAATGTTGTAAACCACATGCAGTCGCGCAGAGATCAAAGCCTCTCCAGGAATCAGCAAACAGGCTCCCGAGGCTTTGATGGAGAACGGGTGGGGGCCGTCAGAGACGGTTAATCTTCTGATCTTCCACAATGCCCTGCTCCTCAATCCGCGTCTCTATTACGAGCCCTGACTGTAATGTCTGTGATCTTCACTGAACACGGCCGATTCTCACACACACTGGAGGCGATGAACAAATACACCACTCTGAATCAATCATGTGTATATCAAATACTTCAAACTGTGATCGTTTATGAACACTGTCATTTACAGATGTGTATTACTGTTTTGTTCTTGTATCTTTTTGTATGAATTGAATTTAGCGGAAAAAAACTATACACTGATTATGATAAAATCCAGACAAATTAAAATGGACAAAGCAATAATTCTCAAAATGTGAGAAAATAAAAAACTAATAATAATAAATGATTCAATTGTTAAAGTTTTATGAATTCAAACAATTCAGTTAAATAAATGCTTTTTGATGGCTAACTAATTAAATAAAATGAAATCCAGAAAAATAAAAGGGGGGTATATATATATCTATCTATATATATATATATATATAAAGATATATATGTGTGTGTGTGTGTGTGTGTGTATTTATTTATTTTTTTACAAAAATGATTTAATAAGACCCTCTTTAAAAGGCTTCAGCCTACTTGTTTTCAGTTAATATGTAAAATTAATTAATATGTAACTGTATGAAGACAAATCTTACAGTTGTAATGTCTCAGCATGAACTAACCAGGCTTCCATCTGAACATTTGTCCATACTTAAAGCATACCATGGTTTCAAATTTTGGGATGATCTTAAATGAAATAAACTTGATTGAATCACATTGTAAACACACAGTTGAGACTCACCTCCAAAGACTGCTGGGAAATCAGCACACACTGACCAAACTGAAGGAGAAGCACAGAAAACAAGTCATCAGTCGATGTTTGATGCGCTTCTGAGTCTTGATTCATTTAACATCTCAGAATGACCTGAATAAATCTCTATTTCTGTTTAATTGAGTTTACAGTGGAACAAGAACATCACCACAAAAACATACAGTGGTTTTAAGCATTTTCTTGCTGGATTATCACAAAAATATTATTATTATGGTCAATACTGAGATCATGCATTTAATCAACACCTGCATTTTTAAAAACTGTTTCAACAATGTTATTAAACATGATATTGTATTGGAAATACTGTGCAGTTATTTAACTTAAAAATATACTTTTTTTCTATGGACTGATAAAATTAAAGGCTGATGGGACAATGGATTTTTGGTCTGATAGACTGTCTGATGGAGAGATGGATTGATAGGCTGACTGACTGATGGGCTGATAAGCTGATGGACTGATGGGCTGACAGACTAACTGACTGATGGGCTAATGGGATGATAGACTGATAAGCTGATGGACTGATGGGCTGACAGACTAACTGACTGATGGGCTAATGGGATGATGGGCTGATAGGATTATGGACTGATGGGATGATGGACTGATGGGCTGACAGACTAAATGACTGATGGGCTGATAGGATGATGGTCTGGTAAGATGATGGACTGATGGGCTGACACACTAAATGACTGATGGGCTGATAGGATGATGGACCGATGGGCTGACTGACTAACTGATGGCCTAATGGGATGATGGACTGATGGGCTGACTGACTGATGGGCTAATGGACTGATGGACTGACTGATGGGCTAATGGGCTGACTGATGGGCTAATGGGATGATGGACTGATAAGCTGATGGACTGACAGACTAACTGACTGATGGGCCGATAGGATGATGGACTGATGGGCTGACTGACTGACTGATGGGCTGATAGGACAATGGACTGATAGGATGATGGACTGATGGGCTGATAGACTAACTAACTGACTGTCTGATGGACCGATATGTTGCCAGACTGAAGGACTGATGGGATGATGGATTGATAGGCTGATTAACTGTCAGTTTACTGGACTGACTGACTGATAGACTAAAAGACTGATGGACTAAAGGGCTGATAGGATGATGTCTAATGTGGGTCACTGATACTCACAGTGGCAGGTGAGCGTGAGCGAGATGCTCAGCAGAACACAGCAGGATGTGTGGCTCATGGCTCTGGGCTGGACGGCCGCGGCGATCATCAACTACAGAAGATCTTCAGACATCAGGAGCTGCTGAGGAACACAGACACACAATCATACAGAGATCCGATTCCCTCATCAAACCCTCATAAACTAAAACAAGATCCTCATTTACATCAGTAAACTATATACTGTACACTACTGCTCAAAATGCAGATTTAAGATGTCCTTAATATTTTTGTAAAAACTACAAAAGTATTGGGAATAAAAAGAAATAAATAAAAATTAATAAAATTGTAATCAGCAATTTTAGAATTTTATTCACAATAATATATTTCACAATGTTGACTGTTATAACCGTAGCAAAAGAAATGCCTTCAGAAACATCAAATCAAATCTCAACTATTCCAAGCTTTTGTGCTGTCAGGATCAACATGAGCCGGTTACCAGTGACACACGTAAAAACCACCTCCTTAACTAGCAGTGACAGAATGAGTGAGACAGCGAGACGACACACAGCAGCTGGATTATGACACACACACTCGCTCTCACACACACACACTGGCAGGATGTGATTGGTCTCCTAGCAACACTTCTCATGCGAGATGGACAAATCTCCACAAAGCTCAAACTGAGATCTTAACCACTTAATCGAGCACACACACACATCTGTGTTTCACAGCCCATTTCAGCTGCAGACAGACACACAGTCACATGACCATGATAATCAGCTATTTAATATTCAAATCTCCTCACACACACACGAGCTGAATGAGTGTAACTGATGAACAGAGAGTCACACGAGTCTCTTTAAGATCTCAAATAAAGACACGTGTGTCTCCTGCAGATCTCCATCATGCCTCACTCCACTCTCACGCTCAGTGTTATGAACACACACTGACCACTCACCAATCAGAGTCAGAATCCATTTACTGAAACCTGAAGCTGTGCTGTTTACACGGATACCGCGGTACACTGTGTTTAGCTGATACTGTAGTGTAATATCAGTAAATGATGTCATAAACACGTCCATCAGGATCATTCACTCTGGTTCCTTCTGCCCTTCATCACATCTTTCCACATTACAACTTGTGGAAACTTGTGTTTCCTGCTGGACTGATGTGATCATTCCATTAGAAGGATAAGGAAAACACACACACACACACACACGTTTGTTTCTGTAAATTGTGTGGAATTTCCATAGACTTCTGTTACTTTTATAATGACGACAAATACCAACAATTTTTATACAATGTTTTCTCTCTCCTAACCCTAAACGTCCCCCTTACAGGAAACCTAATAAACATACTTAAGTTTTTTTCCCTCGTTGGCACAGGTTCCCACACTGTGAAAAATGTCTGGTTTTATGGGGACATTTGGCCTAAATCCGAAATCCAGCATCAACAAGAAAACACACACACACACACACACCAAACAACACTGGACCCCAGTAACTTTAACTGTATCTTTTTTGCTTTCACAAGAGAACAAATTCATGCAGGTTTGGGCAACATGAGGGTAATTATATAATGTTTCATCACTTTTGGGTGAACTTTCCTAAAATGACACACACTACTGTTTAAAGGAAACACAACATTTGTTTTGACAATAGCCTCATTTTTTAACTCAAAAATGCATAGATCATTGAATCTTATTAGACCATTAGCATATCGCTCCAAAACGACCAAAGAGTTTCGATATATTTCCTATTTAAAATTGGACTCTTCTGTAGTTTTGTTGTGTATTAAGACGTGTTTCTTCCCGCAGTCGATGGGCTCTGACCTTCAGTGTTGTTAGCGTGTTGACTCAGCGTGTTAAAGTGCTTAGTGTTCAATCTCAGCTGAACAACCAACCAATTTCAGCTGGAATAATAACAGCATTGAACAGCAGAGACGCGGTCCTCCAGGAACCAGTGCTTCAATGAGAAACGCTGAGCTGAGGGACACGACTGAATACATGACGTCACACACAATCCAGACGATGACATCTCCACCAACACACAACAGAAGCATTGAAGAGCTCCCAGACAGACGTGACGGTGACAGACACAAACAGACGTTACTGTAGACACAGGGGTCAGGGGTCACTGCTGATTCAGACGAGCACACCTGCACATCATATACTTCATATTTCACATTGACTAACTCAGTGTTCATATCCCTGCACTGAACGTGTGCTGTAATATAACTGAGCGTCTGAGTGATAATATTTCTGTTTTTACAGTATTTTTGATCAAATAAATACAGAGGTTAGCAGAAGAAACTTCCAGCAACATTAAAAATCTTCCTGAGCGCGTGTGACAAATATAGAAGGTTAATAGAGTCTCACTGGTTATTCCTGACTAAACCAGCAGCGTGTCCTAGTTCCTGAGCGTTTGTCTGAGCGGGTCTCAGGCGTTTAGTAGCTGTATTGTGCTCAGAGTCTTTCAGACAGCAGCAGATCTGGGTCACAGACAGACAGAAGACATCAGCCCGGGACTGCTCGAGCTATCCCATCAACACACACACCTAGATTACACATTAAACACAGAGTCAGTGATGCTTCTGTCCACATGCTCTCAACATTCGACCTGCTTTTCCTTTCATGCCTAGGGAATAAAAGCCACATTCAGAACGTGCAGAAGACAGAAAACCATCTCCAGATCAATAATAATCCTGTTTCTCACAAAGAGTGTTTACAAACCTGACATTAAACTAGCTCCTAGCTTCACTCAGCCTGACCACACACACACACACACACACTCATGTTTTGTGGGGTCATAGGTGTAATGGTGTTTCTACTGTACAGACTGTATGAGGTATTGTCCTACACTGACCAGGAAACCTTTACAGGAAACTATGTGCAGTTTTTGAATTTTATCAAACACTGTTTAGCCTGTTTTCTAAAGCCTTTTGATTTAGGGACACAGGAAATGTCCTTATAAACCACAAATCCCAACACACACACACACACACTGCATATCCAGTGATAACAGCTCTTTAATCTGATCTGTTTGTTTGTTTGTATCATGACAAGTATATCTCTGTTCTCATCCAGCTGTGAATCTTCTCTGTGCAGCTATACGTCTATAACCATATTTCTGTACTGTGGAAACAGACATATAAATGATTGGAGCTGACTAGATTAGATAACTGGATTATCTCAGATATTTGCTTTGCTTATTGATTTAGCAGATGTTTATTCTAAAGCTATTTCCACTGTGTTGACTCCAACGTCCAGAACAATGTTGTTTTATGAACAGTATATGCTTTCTCTGCTTCATCTGCTAATAATCACTTTTTGCTTTCAATACTGAATTTACACAAAACACTGCCAATAAAATAAACTTCTGTGTATATATAAAACATATAAAAAGACAAACTTATTTAAAAAAGCTTAATATATAATAAAAAAGGTTCATATATAATATATTAACTACATTAATGCAACATTTTTTATTTTCACTGAGTAAAGTACTAAAATAGCTCAAATTACTGTAAATAAACAAAAAATAATACATACAAATTACTACACAAAATAAAGAACTACACAGAATAGGTCTGGTGTGGTTATAGACTTACAGCTGCACAGAGCAGATTCACAGCTGGATGATGATGGTTATATTTGTCATGATACAAGCAAACAAGATGAGATTTATTAATAATATATATATATATATCACTACACACTGTCTATCAGTTTACACAGATACACCTTGTGTGTGCAGATCACTGATCTACTGTACATACTGTATTTATCACTGTATATGTACATACTTCATATAAAGAGCTGTTATCACTGGAGATGCAGTGTGTGTGTGTGTGTGACGCTCGGACTTGGTGAAGTGTGTCCTCTTCAGTGAACACTCAACAATGAGCAGCTATAGAGACTGGCACGAGCATCACACACACACACACACACACACACACTCTGCTCTTTATATGAGCTGTGGTCTGTTCTCAGTGGTTCTGCTCTTCCTCTCAATCAGACTGTATTTGTCCGTGTTCTGTTTTTAATGTATCGTTAGATAACACTGCAGTAATTCTGTTTATGAACTCATTGTTCAGTAATATGTCATCAGGGTTAGGGATTTTGAATTAGTTCTGTTCCTAAACGAGTGAAGTCAACACAATGCTATGTTTGTCAATCATTAGTTAATGACTGATTAAAGCAGGCGAAGGAAGCTGAAACGCATGGCTCGGACCCTCTGTGGTAATTAACTCATGAATAAACTATTAGTTAATAATTCAATCATACAAAGAATTGGATATGTGGCCCAAATCTGTTTAATAATCACAGGATTGACCAAAATAATTCCTGCTTTTTGCCAAACCAAGCAGCCCTACACTGAATATAAAGAAACATGCTTCAGGTTCCAGAGATGAGATCAGTTCAGAGAGTCCATCCATCATCAAAGGCTTAAACTCTAATATACATCAATAAATTGTGAATTAACATTTTAAATAAATATAAATGATCTGATTAAAATGTAACTGAATAGAATTGAAGTGAAGCAGAAGGTTAAAGTGGACATGATGTGCTCTGATAGGCTCTGCTGACACTCATTAGAACGAGCAGAAATCAATCAAAGTCTGAGCGATCTGTGTCTGATTATCTGATGAAGATCAGCGTCTCAGACGTCCTTCAGAAGACACTCCATCTGATCAAACACAAACTCTTTCCATCACTTCCTCTGACTCCAGATTACTGCAGACGTTATATTCATCAGACACCACGAAGTGTCCTACAGAGCCCAGACTGTATAAACATGAGCAATACCCAACACTATTTATACATCTATTAACATATCCTGCTTCCGTCTCCATCACATCCTCCTGCATGATTAGCCTGTATCTGCTATAGAGTATTCTGTGCGTCTCTGCTGTGCTTTTCAAAGTCAAATCTCACGTATTTCTATTATAAATGCTCATTTATTTGTGTGTGCTGATTAATGTTTGTTTCTGTGGAAACTGGAAACAGAATTAAATATGTGTATTTATAAAAGACATTAGGTTTCTTAAAAGTGACAGTAAAGGCATTTCTCACGTTACAAAAGATTTCTGCGTCAAATAAATGCTATTCTTTTAAAGTTTCTATTCATCTGTGAATTCAGCACTGATAATAATCAGGAGTGTGTGTTGAGCAGTAAATCTGTATATGATTCTGATTTCTGAAGATCATGTGACACTGAAGACTGGAAGAATGATGCTGAACAGCACAGAAATACATCACACTTTACACAGCTGTTCAGAATTCTGATAATATTTTACAATTTTTACTTTACTTTTATCACACACACACACTCCTGAACATCAGCTGACTGTGGTCTCTGTGGATCATTAACACTATTGATCAGTATTGATGCTCATATAACAGAGGAAGCAGGTTTCTGCTCGTCTGTCATGAACACTGATCTTCTGTCAGACGCTCGTTAATGATCTAACAATAACTGAACATATTTAATAATGTGCCTCTGCTCATGTGTTGCTGTGATTCTGGATCATCAGTAGTTTCAGGCTGGAGCAGATGTAGACAAGAATGACTCTTAAGAGCTCGAAGTGTTCTGTTGTTGGATACAATAATGAATATAGCACTCGCCATTTGAGCTGAAAACACAGAGGATTGTGTTTGTTTCTGAAGGGAATGTGTTTATGTTCACATGAAGCCTTCCTGATCCAGCTTCACCCTCAGAAGAAGTGACTAGAAGAGTTTTTACGAACCTTTGCAAATCACTTTTCCTAATAACTTGCTAGTTTCTCTCAGACAGCGGCTCAGACGAGAGGGGCGGGGTCAGACAAGAGGGGCGGGGTCAGATGAGCTCATTTGCATTTAAAGCATCATGCAACAAAACGGCTTGCTGTGAACAGAGCTGATAACAGTGTTGTTTTGCACTACCTTTGAGAAGTATGAGATAGACTTCTTATTAAAAGCCTGAAAATGTGTAAAATGAGCATCCGGTGACCCCTCTGACACTGAATCAGCCCAGAGCCGCGAGAATGTGCTGCTGCTGTGATTGAGAACTTTCACAACAACTCACCCACACACCAACACTGTTCACTTGATGCTGTGATCCTGCTGGCTGTGTGTGTGTGTGTGTGTGTGTGTGTGTGTGTGTGAGTGTGTGTGAGTGTGTGTGAGCTGGCAGGAGTCTGAGGTCACGCTCTTGTCCTGCTTTCAGCTGTAGGAGTGATTCGGGAAAACCTGAGCAGATCCAGAATGAAACAGAGACCTACTTCTTCAGCCGCTAGAATACTAATGATCACACATCAATGTGCTCTTCAGACACCTCCAACACACACACACACACACACACACACACACAAATACACACACACACAGACCAGTGTTGGGGCTAACACATTACAAGTAACACAAGTTACATCATCACATTAGGTTTTTAAGTGACTAGTAAAGTAACACAGTACTGTTTAATTTAGAGTGAAATATGAGTATAACAGTACTGATTATTTGTCAGTCCTGTGTGAATATCATCAGCTGCAGGAATCACAGCCACTGTGGTAAACCAGCTCAATACCACAGTAAAAGACTCAGCACCTCCATCTTTAATTCAACAAAACAATCCTGAATCACTCGAGAACATCACTGTCTTCAACACAATAACACACCCCTACAGCTGGAGACTCACAAACCTCTTCAAACACACTCAACCACGGTAAACACTGATACTGAGCATGCCTGTGTGTGTGTGTCTCTGTGAGAGTATGTCTCTGTGTGTGTGTGTGTGTGTGTGTGTCAGTGTTTCCTGCTCTTTCTGCAGTAATGGGATTGTGCTCTTGAATGCATCTGCGCTCTTGAGTCGTGGCCATCGGGGAGGAAGTCATCGATCTGAAAACAATTTAGCGTTGCGAGGCTGAATCTCCTCTAGACGCTTATCTTTATGCTCTCAGAGACTCTTTATGTGTCCTTGATGCAGAAAACACACCGGTCGAGGTCAGCAGCTGACCGGAGACCACAGATCTACAGCAAACCCCAGAATGACCGCCTCATGTGCTCTTCTCTTTATCTCCATCAGCTGAGTTTGCAAGAGTCATCAGTGTTTGTCCTGTAACTCATAGTGTTAGCTGGTCCTGAAGCGTGAACACATTTCAAACACAGGATGTCCACGAGCAGTGAGTGTGTGTGAACTGGGAATCATATATTCCATACAGCGCACATGAAGTGAATGCATCACGCTGGAAAACTGGATCCAGCGCAGCAGGAAGTAGCCAACATCAGCCGATATATCGGGTTGTGTGATATATATCGGCAAACCTGTAATATGTATTTGAAATTAAAAATTAAGCTTTAAAAAACCATGCTATTACGCTATGTAATGTAAATGACTTTGGTTAGAAGAGCTTGACCTGAAGAAGTCTGATAACTCGCTCAGTAACTGATCAGCTCTGCATCTGTATCTCTCTCAGACTCCAGCAGATCCTGTAATCCACTGCTAAATGAGTCTTTCGTCTCCCTTCAGGCCTCCAGCGCATTTCAGCCGCTAAAAATACCCAGATGAGCTGCTCTGCCCTTCAATATCGCAGAGAAATTAACCCATTTACACAGAAACACTCCCAGCGTTCCTCTGATGTGTGTCAGCTTCCAGCAGAAACTCATCTCAACATCACAGAAGATCCTGCTCCTGTCAAACACCAGAGCTTCAGACAAACAAATCCAGCAAGGAGCCAAGGCTCCTATCAGGAAAGAAATAAGGGGTCAAAGAATAAACATCATTTTATTTGTATTTTTTAACATTCTGATATTTTCAATCATGCTGTCGTGTGTTTATGTGTAAATCCTTGCTTAACTAACCCAAATATTTATTTTTAAAATAAAGTAAAAGGAATAAAGTGACATCATTTACTGTTTTTACAGAAATGGCATTTCAGATTCCACAGAGCTCACAGCACGAAATAATAACAAAAATGTTGAGTTTTTGGCTTTTTTGATTTTGATCTCTGAGCTGCGTTTAGCCGGCATTTCAGCAGAGATGAGGACTGTTTGAGACTCTTTTCCATTAAAACTTTGATGAGCATCGTCTCAGTATAATACGTGAACATAAGAGATGTGAAGGCAAAACAATCAGGGAAATTCATAAAGTCATAACATGAAAATATACATAAACCTCAGCAAAAACTTGACTCGCAAATTCATATTTTTGGTCTGGAGTCTGGAGCCCTGAATACCGCTCAACTGGAACCAATCCCAGGAGCCCTCAAATTAAGTTCAGAATACACTCCCTCTTCAGTTCAAATAATATCATTACTGGACATTAAGAGTTAAACGCACACACAGCGACCTGACCTCTGACCTCTGGTGACATTATCTCCCTGACCTTTGACCTCTAATGTTATCACGTCCTGATCTGCGAGCAGCAGGTTGTAGAGGTGCATCTACAGACCAGAATGCCATCCTAGCAACCAAACACAACACCCTAGCAACCATGTAGAAGACTGCAGCACTGTGACGGTGAGATCAGGCCGTTCTCTCACACACACACACACACACTCAGTCTGATCTAATCAGTGTTGTTCTTTGTGTAGTCACACACACAAACACACACTATTCAATTAAACCACAGTGGTGTGTGTGTGTGTGTAATCCTTCCATTCCATTAGTGAGAATCGATCCGGTCGCTGGAATCGCTGACTAACCTGCAAGAGCTCTGTGTGTGTGTGTGTGTGTGTGTGTTGAACATGAAACACTCACACACACACAGATTAAACCCTGTTTAAGTGTTTCTGTGTTATGAGTCTGTGTCCTGTTCGGTGTGTGTGTGTCCCGCTGCTCATTAAATGTCAGAGCTGTCAATCAAACTGCAGCATCTTCTCTGTGTTATTCATCCCCCCCGCCGCCAGACACCGACTACAGATGCATGCTGGGAAGAGCAGTCCCCGTCACCTGCGCTGGGTTCACACACTACCACACTGATTAGTGTTCTCAGTAACTCATCATAACTTACCCGTCACCTCACAGAGCAGATATGTGCAGCACACGTGTTCTTATGACCATCACAGAAACAATCTCACCAATGATGAAGATAATACAAGTGTGCTTTATCAACACAACAGTAATGCATTACTATTTACAATAATCCAAATGTTGTGTCAATAATTAACATCAGTTAACATGAACTAAGAATGAATCATACAGCATTTATTATCTTAGTTGATACTAATTTATTAAACTCAGGAGTCATTAGTTAATGCGCGGTGCACTAACATCAGCTAACAATACAGGATTGTAGTTTTAGGAACTAACGTTAGCAAAGATTGATAAATACTGTAATAAATATCTTGTTTATTGTTTGTTCATGTTTGTTAATATATTTACTTATGCTAACAAACGACACCTTATTGTAAAGTGTTACGGTAAAAATAAGTGCAAAAAATCTTACATTTTCAATTGATTTCTATGTTTTGATGATTTCAAACTGAATCCATAGTAAACTGGGGCAGAAATCAAAGAGAGCTAATTCTGGGTTCCTCTGTCAGCTCATCCGGGTCTGTTTATGCAACACAATTATGAAACACTGAAATCATAACAGCTACTTTCATAACCTGCTACCTATAACTATTAAATCAGTCATCCTCAGATTTATCCGTCTGCCCTGAAGATTTCAGACCCAAAACATCTCTGCAGAAGCGCTGGAGAAGAAGCTTCACAAACACCTGATGACCTCTGACCTTCAGACGAGTACACTCTCCGAAACCCTTCCAGACTCATCCTCCGAAGCTACAGACTGTTTATCACATCAGATGTGTTCAGATCACTTCAGTCAGAGGCTGATCTACTATTTCTGCACACATTCTATCATTTCTGCTGAATTCAATCGCTGCATGTTTTATAAACGACATTTACATGACCCCACCAAAAGAAATCTTACATAGAAAGCACATTAAACACAAGTAAAGCATCTACTTTTAAGATTTCAAATAGGTTTTAGGAGAATAAAATGTTGAAATGTCTGTGAAATAATGTTTGATTGTCAGTCAGTGTAACATAACAGAACCTCAAACAGCATTCACTGTAAAACAAATCCATAACTTTTACGGCAAAAAACCTGACCATAAAAAAAAAACGGCAACAACATTTTAGATTTTACGGTTTTAAGTTAAATTTACAGTTAAATACTGTAATTTCACAAACTGGTATAATGTTAATATACCAACCTATTAAAGCACTGAAATCTGTTTTGTGTCTTTGATATGAGACTCATTCAACTCAAATATACAATAAACACTCATATTTAATTCTGGGAATGTCAGTTTACGGTTTTTAACTGTAAATTTTACAGGAATTTACCATTAACTACTTAACAATTTTTTTTTCGTTTTTTATCATTAAAATCACAGTATTTTTTTCCTTGTGTACTTGTACATATAAGAATGTATAAAAGAAAAAGCAAACATACTTTTCAAATGAGTAAAAATGGCCTTGTGACAAAGTTTAAACATAAACGTAGAAGTATGCAGTATTTGGGCTAAAACTAACCGTAAAGCGATTGTTGAGAAACGCCTGGTTGATCTAGTGAATCAGAGTTTAGTACAGTAAATCATGGAGCTGAAGCCTCATAAGTGTTTGATTTGAGCGATCTAATGATCTGAGACTGCTAATGAAGCTGATGTCTGAGGAGCCCTGTGCCCGGGGCTGATGGGTAAACCGGGTCAAACACACACACACTAGAGAAGAGAGCACTGCATTCCTAAACTAGTCCTAAACCATCAGCCTCCACTAAACCACAGAATCACCACCAGCCATTTACATTATTCAGACTCACCATAAAGCCACAGAGCAGCTTCATTAATGGTCAAAGCTTTTCAAACATTCAGAGATAAACCTCAGAAATCTGGAACACTAGACTTGTGTCTGATTAAAATAAACACAACTGCTTTTAGAAAAGAAATGGAAATATTTGAAACATCAATGAGGTTATTCCACAAGGTTATTGTGAAAAATAAACAAACAAACAAACAAACAATCCAATACATACTTACTTAAAAAAAAATTCATAAAATAAAACTATCCTTAAAATAAAACAAAATGTTAGTTGCCAAGACACAATTTCTGATTTTAGTTTCGTTTAGCTTGATATACTATAATAACTCACACTATATTTCTAAGTTGTAAATAAATAAATTATAAAAACGGTAAATTAACATGTTACTTGCCATTTCTTTAATATTACTTAAATTTACAAGCAATATTGCAATGAAAACTACATTTTTTTCAGTTTAATAAATTACAAACTTCAGACATATTTAACACACACACACACACACATATATATATATATATATTTATATAAAACGAATAATAATAAGCAAACAAAAAAATCCCCAAAACTTTGTGAAAACACAAAATCTAAACATAGTCTTAATCAAAAAATGACCAAAAGCTAGGTATGAAAGCATATCAGTAATGTTACAGACCCTGAGGGCTGCTGCTCCTATCATTTATAGACATGATGATGTTTGCATTAGAGAGGAATGACCGGATGTCCAGTGTCACACACACAGGTTATATATGATGAGTAGAGAGGCTTCTATCTACACCGCATATATAAGCCTTCTCTTCACGCCCTGTATCACTGAATCCCGGAGCGCTACATTCAGCCAAACATCGCTGTCTCACGCGTCTTATCTGAGAGCGTCAGAAAAACAACGCGCACGACAGACGCGTCTCTCTCCACAGATCAGCGCTAAACGCGCGCGTCTGCATTGCGGTACATGCGTGTCTCAGCATCCTCCTCCTCATCCTCCTCTTCATCCTCCTCATCCTCTCAGAGCCCCGCGCGTCTCACACACACGCACGCAGCGTCAGGAATCGCGCCGCTCTTACCTGCGGCTGTCAGCGGCGTCCTCGGCTCCGGCAGACTCCCGAACCGCAGCGCGTCGCGGGCGGACTGACTCTGCCTCTGACCGCGGGCTTCAGCGCAGCGCGACGCGACGCGGCTCTCCGGAGCTCACGATTGGACGCGACGCGGTGACGCACGGGAAGAAGCAGCGGGGAGACGCTGATTGGCTGATTCAGCTGTCAGCAAATAATACAAGTGTGTTAGTCACTAAAATACACCTGATCTATCCATCTATCCATCTATCCATCCATCCATCCATTCATCCATTCATCCATCCATCTATCTATCCATCTATCCATCCATCCATTCATCCATCCATCCATCTATCTATCCATCTATCTATCCGTCTATCTATCTATCTATCTATCTATCTGTCTGTCTGTCTGTATCTGTGTCTTTTCTACTATATAAATAAAGTAATTTATATAATAGTCATGATCCATGTATTGCCTATTAACCCGTTTTGAGAGCTGAAAGCCTGCCTTGATGTGTGTATGCTTGAATAGGAAAGTACCTAAAGTGCTTTAAATGATGTAGAGTGTAGATAAATGTGTGTTATATAGCTAAATATAGCTGTTTAGAGTTTGAGTAGAGAACTTGTAACTGTTTGTTCTGCATTAAGTGCTTTGTACTGTGACCAATAAAATAAGAGATAAACCCCTGGTTTCACAGACAAGGCTTAAGCTGTGTGTTTGAGCGGTCTCAGGTGAAAATATCTTAAATCATGTCAGTGTCATTGTTCTGTGTTCAGATGCACACCTGTAATATTTTCCTTTAGGCATTTTTGTTGCTTAAAAATCTTAATTTAACTAATTCCTAGTCCTGTTTGCCTAAAAGTGTTACATTTGCTTCCAGTGAGACTTTATTCAAACTGAGCCTCAAACGAGAACAACCTCAAGAGAGTCTTCTGAGGAACATCTACCTGTGGAGGGTGAGAGCGTCATGGTTTAGGCTGGATTTGACTATCCTAACCTCACCTGAAGAATCACAGGTTAAAGGTGGAAGATAAAGGAGTGGGTTTTGAAGGTGAAAGTCTGGACAGCACATAAGAGCTGCCAGTAAGAGCACTTATTCAGGAACACTAATCCTGAGGATGTTAGTATTTTCCAGATCAGAGAAAGCACTGAAGGGTCAGGTAACGGGGTCACTACCCGTGAGACCTGATGCTGTAACATCCAGCAGTATCTCCGTCCAGGAAACAGAGCCAGGTCAGACACTGTTATGGTTACCATGTTGAGATGGACTGCCGAGAGCAGACTTTCAAGAGTCAGGAAGCCTCTATGAGCAGGAAGTGGTTATACAGGATAAAACCTCCGAGGCAGAGGGAATTCTGAGTACGGATGGACAGAGAGGTTCCACGCATTCACATACGGTAGCAAATACCAAAACATTCATGAAGTTTCATATCACTGCCATTCAGTAAAATAAATAAATAAATAAAAATGTAGACATTTTTGTGCTTAGAGATGAAGTGCACATGAATGTTCTTCAGCTGGGCTTGTATCAGACTGTAATACTTTGATTAATGTTTTATCTGTCCGTCTCATCACCGCAAATAAAGATGAAGAGACACACGCCAGGTCAAAGGTCACAGTTAACTAAGACAGACTCATTATGATCATGTCCAGACACACAAATGAGATTAAACTATTGCCTGACCTTAACTACCTGATCAATGATGACAGATCGCTGTGTGTGTGTGTGTGTGTGTGTGCAGCTGGTGTTTATCACCTTATGGGGACCAATTGTCTCCACAAAGATAGGAATAGCAGTAAATGTTGATCTTGTGGGACATTTGTTAGGTCTCCATGAGGAAACAAGCTTCTAAATCACACAGAATGAAGTGTTTGAGAATGTAGGAGTGTGTAGTGTTTCCTGTAAGGGGTAGGTTTAGGACAATACCACACACAGTCTGTACAGTAGAAACACCATTACACCTATGACCCCACAAAACATGAGTGTGTGTGTGTGTGTGTATTTGTACAGTTTTCGTTGTGAGGTTGTGTTTGAGTTTTAGATCCTCAGAGTGAGGACAATCAACATTTTGTCCAGTCCTCACTTTCTGAGAGCTCCTGAAAGACCTGTTTGAGGGTCAAGAGTTGGTTTTAGGGGTCAGGTTATATTTGGGTAAAGGGTAGGTTTAGGGGAAGAAGCTGGAGACTGCAGTGTGTCAGTGAATCTGCTCATGAAGACAGCTGTACAGGGCTGTGTGTGTGTGTGTGTGTGTGTGTGTGTGTTCAGGCATTAATCCGTCTGTGGGGGGCAGGAGTGAATGGAGCGAGGCATTAGTGTCAGATCAATATAACACAGCATCAGCAGGAGACCCCCGTCAGAATACCAATCATAAATAAACATTAATCATCATCTTCATCAGCAGAGCGAAGACTCGCCCCAAAAACTAGATCAATCACCTCAGATGATATAAAACCATTAGACACGCTGCTTAAAGAGACAGTTCACCCAGAAATCCTTCTCATTTACTCTCCCTGGAGTGATCGCTAACCCATGCTTGAACACAACAGAAGAGATTCTGAAGAATGTTGCTAATCTGACGGTAGCCATTGACTTATACAGCATGGACAAAATACAATGGAAGGCAATGGATACCATCAGCTATATTCCTCAAAACATCTTTTTTGTGTTGAAGAGAAGAAGTTCATAGAGGTTTTGAACATCATGGGACCGAGTGAAGGATGACAGATTACTCATTTTTAGATGAACTATCCCTTTGACCTTTTGATTAATGAATTACTCTTTACTTTTGTTTCAGTATTTCAATATAATCTAGAAGAACAGATGATGTTTATAAATATTCATGCTTAATAAATATTCATTCATCAATATTCCAGAGGTTCTTCAGCACTTTCATCATTCATCAAACACTGATTGATCTCTGAGCGATTCTCTGAACGAATCTTTATGAATCTTTATGATTCTCTGAACGAATCTTTATGATTATCTGGACGAAAGGAAACACATGCTTTAGTAAATATTAGCTTCTCTCCATCACGAGCAGGTTAAATGTATAAAGATGGTTTCCTGACACACACACACACACACACACACACACACTCAGGTCCCTGGAGGGGGGGTAACTGAGCCGTGTGGGGGTGGGGTAAAGCTTTGGGAGGAGGGGGCTTGGGGTCAGTCGTCATGGCAACAATCAACGCTGTGATAATGCGATTCTGAATCTATTCATGACTGAATGGACCTCAAACAGAGCAATAAAAGCAGTGAGCGACGTGATTGGATGAGAGCAAAGCTGAGCGGTCACTTCTGATTTGATGTTGCTAAGACACAGAGAGAGATTTGGTTTCGAATGATAAACTTTATTCAGTTTTAATAAAGACAAACAATTTCAAATCCACACAAGATCAAAAATGAGTTCCTCCTCCTCCTCCTCCCGACAGAAAACTGAATTATAACACCCCTGTAGTTTAAAAGTGTCTATATCCTTCATTTCTCAACAATCCTTGATTTGAGTAAAGATATAGTTTCCTAACCACCAGTATTTTCCATTTAGTTTGTCTTTGTTTTTTAAATGACAAGCTTCGCTGCTCAAACAGGAAGCTGAGCATCTGTCACTCGAAGCCTCACACACTCTCTAAATCCACAGAATACACACTTATCATCAGTGTTTGGATTAATAACTGAATGAAATGCATGAGCAGTGTTCTCCAGTGTAAGACACCAGCTCTCTTCACCCTCCACACGGCCTTTATTTCCTCCTCCCTAACTTTGAATCCCACAGTATTTGTGGAGGTCCTGGAACACTTGCCTTCTACCTCTTCATTCACCCCTTCCCAATTCTTTTGTTGGGTATTTAATTCCCAAGATACACTCCTAGATATTTAAAACCTTCCCAGTACATTACTCATAACCACTACATCATCAGCTAAGCTGAAACTGAAGAACCTATTCAGATAAAGAGTAAAGCATAGCCT
>JAUMHI010000074.1:162195-176082 GCA_032359435.1 Enteromius unitaeniatus
ACAACTAAACCATCAGAACTACAATTAAACTAATAGAGCTACAACTAAACCATCAGAACTACAACTAAACCATCAGAACTACAATTAAACTATCAGAGCTACAACTAAACCATCAGAGCTACAACTAAACCATCAGAGCTACAATTAAACTATCAGAGCTACAACTAAACCATCAGAACTACAACTAAACCATCAGAGCTACAATTAAACTAATAGAACTACAATTAAACTAATAGAGCAACAACTAAACCATCAGAACTACAACTAAACCATCATCTTCAGGGTTGCCATCAGAACTCAAACATTAATTTACTATTACATTTTATTTTATTATTTGTATGGGATTATAAATATTAATAAAACACAAAAGTAAATTAAAGCACAATAAAAACAACAACAAAATTACTAGCCATTTAAAATTCACACCAAATTCAAAATAAAAACATGAATAAAATCCATTCTGGTTTATTATTATGAAAGTGTGGTATCCTGCCTCTCACAGGACTGAGTGCTGATAATTAATCATGTGCTAATGAGCACAGATGATGAGGTGAGAATCAAACAGCATCAGCAGATCACAGAACAGGTTCAGAAGACTTTCATGTGCTTCCAGATCAACTCTCACAAGCACTCATGAGCTGATCCACAGCTGGACACACAGAACAGTCTGCTTCGTTTCTATGCAGGGATTTATAGGAACTCATTTGGTGTGTTCGTTTTATTTGCAAACGTCACCAATTAACAAAAATATACCATATTGTATTTAATGTTAATGTTATTGCACTGGACTGAAATTTTGTGTGTGTGTGTGAGATAGCATGAGTATAAATGCATCTACACACACCGGTCCAAGGCCTTTATGTTTGCAAACACTGAACACTAGTTGTTTCTCTTACTCTATTATTCCCCACTCATTTCATTTCATTTTTGACAAGTGTGACTTTGTGTAGTTTTGTACAAAATAAAACCATTTAAAAGCAAACCTCCGGATTATACATTAAAGCACACTATTGTGAAAAACTGGGCAATTATTCATCAGTTTTTATCTCATATTATGTACAGTATTTACTTTATTTTCTCTCAAAAATGAGGTACATACTCTCAAATAAATGAGGATTCCGATTAATCAGATGCACATAGAATCAGGAAACCAGTCCTAAATAGGGGTGGGCTATATAACCAAAATCTTCTTTCATGGTAGAAGCAATTTTCTACCTCGATAACGATATTTATCATGATATAGCAATGTGTATCTGAAAAAGCATAAATAACAGAGATTCATTCTTTTATCAATCTGAACAATCTTTCTACTGGTTTTGTCCATACTTCAAGCTCCAAAAGAGACACAAAGATTGTGTAGAATTATGTTAATTTCATTTTTCAAACATGAATAAAGTGTCACAGATGCTAGAGTAACTCTGAACAGAGCTCTGCAGTTAAACACTGCTGCAGCGCTTGTCCTGGTTTCACCGTCGAGAAACTGGTTCAGGTCAGATATTACTCTCTTTTTTCCAAGCGCAGGCTAGAATGAGTTTATAATGATTCCATTCGGTCTCTGGAAATCGGCACATTTTCCGTCTCTCATTGATTTTCTATGTCTCTCTCTCTCTCTCTCTCTCACAGCAGATGGATGGACGGATGGGATCCAGCAGTAAAAGCTTCAGTTTATCGAACGGACCCCATTAGGCCTGAAGCGCTGGGCTTCATGGGTCTGGTCACTAAAACACTTTCTGAATGTGGAGCGGGTCACAGTTTAACCTGAAAAACAAACCTGTATTTGTGACAACTGACTATTAGAGCAATCACAATGACTAGTTCATCACAACAAACACGAAGAACAGCTCAACAACCGCAGACGGATGCTGTTTCTGTGACTGCGTCTGCGCAGCCGTCTGCAAGAGTCCGCACACATCTGCATTCTCTCTCAGCACTGGAATCAAGCGCAGAGCTTTATTATGTGTGAGTATGTGTCTGACAGCTTTAACATGAAAAATGTCTGGCTGAGTTTTTAATGAAGAACAGATCCAGACGTGAACACAGCGTCAGCAATCAGCAGACTCCAAACGCCTGAAGCATTTCAGAAACATGTGTCAGAATTCAAGACTGATTCACTGAGTCATCTGTACTGGTTCAATGAAAAATCTGAGCTGATTCACTGAGTCATTCGAAATGATTTAGTGACTCATCTGAACTGCTTAAATGAGTCATCTGCACTAATTCCATCTGAGCTTAAACAGTGAGTCATCTAAACTGGTCTATTTAATCGTTTGAAATGATTCAGTGAGTTATCTAAGCTGATTCAGTGTATGATTCAGACTGATAATGCCTGTGCTCTATAGGCTGTGTCTTATTTCAAAAGCTGCAGTCTCAAAAGGAATGAAATGATGTTATTTTGTGTCTCATGAGGATTTTTTTTCTGAAATGAGACATACTCAGCAAGTCATGCGGCTAACAAATGACTCCGTGTTAAACTGTGTGTGTGTGTGTGTGTGTGTTTAGGTGTGGTCCGCGAGGACATGCGTAGAAAATGTTGTGTTTTGTTTCAGAAGCACAGCTGCTGACTCAAACATCTGCTTCAGCTGCAGTAAATCCTCTCAAGCACTACTGAGCGTCTCAAGCACACAGAATCATGGGAAGCGCTTGGTCAGTCGTAGAGACGGCGTCTCCTTCACTGATTAATTAACAGATTAGTTGGATCAACACAGACTAAACTCAAGAGCTGCTTTACTTCAGATAACAGAAAACAGGGTAATGAAGCAGCTAGACAAACGAACATCAGCTGCTGTTTGTGCGGTCAGTAAACGCACGTCAAGAGCTCTAAATGTGCTCGTATTGTTAGGACTGAAGGGCTTGTTAACTCTTTTCAGCTGGTTTGAGAGGAGGGGTGTTTATGTCAGCTTCAGACGACTCTTATTAGGAGATTCAGTGATGTTCGCTCACAGAAACAGAGTTCAACACTACTGGACTCTACACGAACTTCTGACATGACATGTTCTGCAGCAACATTCATCATCATTTGTGTGACATTTATTACTAAAAACACTGTGAGAGATATAATCACATTAGATACGCTTTAAATGATTGTACCTGCATAATATTATGTAGTATTTATATATTATACACTTCTTGTATAGAAATATATTTGTATAAAATTGTCTGCTACACACAAACTACCATTAATGTAAACAAAAAATGGATTTTTAAGTTATAAAAAATATATATATATATATATATATATATGCTATACTTATTGTCAAAGTACTTTGCTTTACACAATACAAGAGTCATTAAGCATTTTATATTTGACGTCCGTCAGAAGTCAAAAGAGTCTGTATAATCAGGAATGTTCTTCTACGCTCACGTTCGGTCACTGATGTCATCTGCATGAAAGAGCTCCAGCGTCAGTAAAAACCTCCAGAGCTTCCCTCATTCAGGAACTTCTGTTCTTTACATACCAAATGCCAGGAATCGCTGGCCGACCAATCATCAGGAGCCAAACACAAAGCCTGTCAGAGTCCACCAATCATCAGCGGACAGGAAGTACAATGAGCCACCCAATGGAGAGGTGGAGTCCTTTCCGACGCACCACACACAGCGCCGGGTGCTCTTTCTCATGATAAACACTCGTCATGTTCCCTGCTTTGTCATGTTGGCTTCAGTGTCTGGTTTATGGCATGGTAAAAATGCATTGTCCCATTGAGAGCAGAGACTTTGACCGTGACATGGAGCAGGAGGAGGTCCATCAACCTCTGACCAGACAGACCCACTCTCTCCATTCTCCACAATAGAGTCCGAGACTCTGATCCCAGCAGGCCGAGCATTCAGCGTCCAGGCAGGCCCGTCAGCGTTAGGTAGGGGTGCTCACACAGGCTGAAAGTCAACAATACCTCCATTCACTCTCAACTCTTTCAAAGTGTCTGCCGGGAGCGTAAGTGACTTCCAACACCAAGAATCTTTCACATTACCGTCAGCTGTGATGTTCACATTCACATCATCTCCAGTGAAGGCCTGCAGCACATACACTCACTACTGCTGCTGTGTACTTCATCCATACTAACAGCTCTCTACCTGCTACTA
Source organism: Enteromius unitaeniatus (assembly GCA_032359435.1). Lineage (NCBI taxonomy): Eukaryota > Metazoa > Chordata > Actinopteri > Cypriniformes > Cyprinidae > Enteromius > Enteromius unitaeniatus. Next base: position 166,273 of record JAUMHI010000074.1, read on the forward strand.
ATGTTACATTCCACCCGCTGGAAATGTGACATTTAATGGTTACTATTACACTTACTGAAGTGCTACAAAAGTTACAAACCTACATTACATTCAGCTGCTAAAATGTAACTTTGAACTGCCACAAATGTTACACCTAATGGCTACTGTTACATTTACTGTTACTGCTACACAAGTTACATTTAATTACTACAATACTATATTTAACTGCTACACATTTTAATGGCTAAAAAGCTACATATAACAGCTGCAAATGTTACATTGAATTCAGTAGCTACAATATTACCAGCTACTCTGTTACAATTACTGCCTACTGTTACATTTAACCGCTACAAATGTTGCTCTCATCAGCTACAATGTTACATTTAAGTGCTATAGCTGTTACAATTTTACACCTTACATTACAACTGTTACCTTTAACTGCTACAAAGTTATTTACAATGTTTCATTTCACTGTCAAAGCTGACAATAGCCATGTTTCCATTACCCTTCGAACTGCGCAAATTACAATTGCGAATTGAAGATATGCCTAATGGAAATGCGTTAAAAACTCCCATATAATCATAAAGAGGTTTTTCTGCAGGCAATTAGAAAAAGGAGTATTTCACAAAACGCAAACAGAAACGTATTAATGTATTATAACCTCCAAGAAACAGGCCAGTCAGGTGTTGTATTAATTGGATAACAGACACACTGTAATGAGTGGAAATGGGCTGAAGGTCTTACAGCACTTAACTGTTTAACAGGTTATCCAGCTCCTGCTAGCTCTGAATGACTGCATCTAGTTCACCAGAAAACCCAACTATGGACAAAAAGCATGAGGATGACATAAAACAAGCTCATGAAATATGAAAATCAAGCCTCGAAGTCAATGCTTCTAATGAATATTATCCCTCATGCTGTCAAAAAAAAAGGTTTTAAGACACTGTGTTGTCAGCAGCGCTCACCATGACAACAGCCAGAAGAGGCTCTTGACACGCTGACATCATCAATGTGAGACACATATTTCACTGTCAGAAGAACAAGCGCAGCACAGCATGTCTACGGCAACTGCTTGGAGACACATTTCATTATTTCCTACCAAAACGACCTCGTAAACGGCTGCTGAAGGCCGAGAGACGCACAGCTTTTAACCTCAGACGCCGAGTAAACGCTGAGGGTGTAAAATAAGTCAGAGATTGAACAGGACACGTCGAAGGAAGGCTTTGTTAAATCGCTTAACCTCGCCCGGCTTCAGAAGCTCCCTAGCTTTCTCTTGATTGTCATGCAAATGCTGAAGAACTGAAGGCTGGGGAATTTGTAACTTGTGTTTTCAAAGGCTTCTCAACCCGCCTTCAGCCCTAATTACATTTCACCTCTTTTGTTGCCAGCACAAGCTAGAATCAGCCCTGAGCGTGTTTCCCAGCGCATGACTCTAAATCTCCTGCAGACGTGTTTGAAGAGATATCTGAGCTGAATAACACACAGTTAATGAGAACGAGCAGGAGAGCACCGGAGACACTGATTCTCCTTCCTAAGATTCACGCCGCATTCGTTTATTGAGTGTGAAATAACAGATAGAAATGAAAGCGTTTGGGTGTAAAATTCTATTTTGGTGACTCTGTGATTTGTCACACATTACATAAGACTCGTACACATACGTACAGTACACACACAGACTGCACACGCACTGCACAGGTGAATCTGGCATCTCTCTGTGGCTTTCACAGAGCCAGCACTAGTTAGTTCTAACTTTCAAATACGTTTGTGAATGTATTGTGAGTACAGTGATGAGGCAGGTGTGTACTGTTGCTGAGGTACCAAAATAACCCAAAAAAGTGGCATCTAACAATTTAGTTACATGTAGATATTATATAGAAATATTACTCACGACAAAATATGTTTTATTAGAAATATTAATAGAAATAACTGAATATTTAAATATAATTACTTTATAATATATATATATATATATATATATATATATATATAATATGTTATTTATTGTAATTTAGTTTTAATATAACATTGCACATACTGTGTATTGTAATATTGTTTTAGTGTATTTTATTTAATAATGTATTTATAAATTTGTCATCATATTTTCATTCATGAATTAGAAACATTAAAATAATTGTATACACTAAGATGAATACTTTAAAATAGTCTGCTTAATTTATTCTTGAGAGGAATAGTGAAATAAATAACTGAATGCATTAATAGTTATATTTTAAATCATTTTAATTTAGGATTGTTTTAATATTATTTAAACAAATAATTATTCAACTTAATATACAGATTTCATCCAATACTTTGTTTAATTTGCTTTTAATACATGTAGGAATAAAAATAATATACACTTTAATATAAATATTTTGTAATATGTAACATGTATTAATATATGAAATATCAATAAATGTGAAAAACCTTTATACATTTTGTACAGAATAATTTACATGTATTTGTTTTGAATAGAAATAATTGTATCTTTAATATCAATATGATATAATAATTGATATAAATAATGTCGTTTTGATAAAGATGAAGTACATGCTCCAGGTTTCTGCTGTGTGTGTTTCAGACGTGTCTCCTCCAGACCCTCGGGACGGGCTCAGGCGGTTTGTTTCGTATTTATCACTCTCTCGCAGGACTTTAGACGGATCGCAATCCCAGCAGGTCTGACCGCGGGCACAGTGCGGCTAATTGGATTTTTTTTCTACCACGGGGAATCCAATCACAGTCGGCCCGTTCAATTTGACGAACCCACGCTTTCACCCGGCCCAAATAAACATGCGGGATCTGGAGTGATTATACCTCCTGCTGCACTGGATGTCTTCACTCCCACAGCACACAAATCAAATAAGAGGAAATGAAAGCGCGAGCATCTGTTAGGTGTGTCCGAAACACAGAGCTGCTTTTAATACAGACGGCAGCTTACGTTACAGGTTAACAAAACCAGCCGTGTCTAGTTACGCTGAGAGGGGTGTGTGCTTCAGCCTTTCACAGCCACAGCGGATCAGCCTTCCTCTGGACCCCTACAGAGATTCCCAGGAGAACGCATTAGAGTCCGAGGGAATCCCTCCACATCAATGAGAAACATACAATTAATAGTGGGAGTGTTTTAATGTCACAGAATGTGTGTCAGGTATGCTTGAATAAGCCGTGCCATTATTAAGGCTTCTAATACTGTTTTGGGAGTCTCCTACAAGACGTTTCCATGCATGCGCGGTTGTTTTCTCAAAATATGTGTTTGATATCACCAGTGGTTCTCAAACGATTCATTCGAAGCAGTTATAAGATTCAGTCTCTTTAAATTTTCTTAAGAAATATTTCTGAAATGTCCTCAGAAATCTATTATATTAATTGTATAGAAAGTGTTTCAACTGCATACTGTTTTTTAATGTATTTATTTGAATCTGAATCACAATTTCAAGATGTTAATTACCTTCAGGAAAATGTAAAGAAAGTATAAACAGAAGCTATGTTTTATTATTTGTTGCCTGAATTAGACACACTGTAAGCTGACCTTCACACCACAGCTCTGATGAAGCACTAACATCAGCTTTACATCGTCCTCCAGTGTTTCTGAACACATGGGTTTAAACTCAGACGGCCGAAGCCCAGCAGAGCGCGAGAGCTAAACGGCAGGCTTTACACGTTCACAGCAGAGGATCATGGTCCTAATCTCACTACGTCTGTGGGATTGTTCATTTCTCCAGCTGTCCTTAACTCTGCTCGTATGAACTCGTCTGAGAGCACATCTTGTAAGCACATGGAGCAGCAGACTCTCAAATGAAAGAACTTCAGTGACAGATGCAAAGAAAAAAGCTGATAATATGGAGTAAATCATACACGTGTGCTCACACGAGAGACGCTTTGCTTCATTCCATCTGGACTGAGAAGAACAACTACATTTACACACCAGGAAGAAAACCGTGAATCAACACCGAATATCCAGTGTAATGACATCACTGTATCAAACTAACAAAGAACCTTTAGCTAACATTCCCTTCAAGTTATGAAAATATTATCTGAATGTTCAAAACGTCCAGTTTTTAAATACTTCAAAGATGTTTTTTCTTAGTTCTGCAAATGTGAAGGGAACATTCAGTTGAATCATTTTGCAAACATCATAGGAACGGATTAGAGATTAGAGCCGGAAAACAGCACAATAATTAACCTACAATTAATACACAAGCGCTGATGAAAATAATCAAGCGTATGACTATAAAGTCAGGATATATTAAGATTACATTACATCATTTTGCAAACATTAGGAACATTACTTTTGAATGCTCTCTGAACATTCTGCAACAAGTTCTAACATTTAAAAAATGCATAAATAAAGCATTCAGATACTGTATTGATACTGTAACATTATAAGCTATAAGGTTTATAAGCTTCGGAGAACCTTGCAGGAACGTTCTGAGAATGTGCATGAATCTATATGATTGAAGATTCAGTTTGCTCTCATTTAATAAAGCATCCATGAAAAGGTCAAACGTACAGCGAGTCCCTGGTTAGAGTCCTTTTTAAAACATGTTGAACACAGGTCAATCACATTACTCTCTGAGGTCCATTTCAGAGGGAGATCTGGTCTCGAGCTCCCTGGAGATCCAGTCCAGCTCTGAAAGACCTCTATTAGACACCGCTTGAAACCTTCTGCCAAGCCACAGTAACACGGTAACCTGATGAGATGAGGTAAAGCGCTGACCCGATGCAAACAACAACTCACTTTAGCTTCATGTCAGCTCGCCCTACACCAGCCATTAGGGTTTATGAGAGGACGCTTGGATCAACAGAAGGACACAATGGGCTAAAACAGCCCAGACATATGTGATGTTCCAGCACACTGAAAAAATAGTGTAGAACAATGAGAAATTAAGGTGACATTTTAATGTTTTCCTGTGAAAGCCCATGCTCTAATAATCTTTAATAATAAACTATTGTTTGCAGTATGATTCCAGATCATCATGCAGTCTCAGCATCATTAAGACTCAATATAGTTATTACGAGTAATTATATTCTAATCTTTCACCTCAAGACTTGGACATTCATTCACTCTGGCAAACACGTTCTGTGTGTCTCAGACAAACATTAACAGACTGTAATGAGAGCGAATGAGTCTGAGAGCTGGAGGTGTTTCTCTTAATGTCATACTGATGAATTACCGCGGCAGAGCAGAGAATAAACACACACAGAGGTTATCTGAACTGCCAAAAATAAAGGTTCTTCTTAAAACATACCTGGCAATAAATAATTCTGTGACTGTGATTCTGATTCTAAACAACAACCCTTTATCTTTTCTAATGTGCTACAAACCAGCACACTGTCCTAAAGAACCTCTAATGAAACACCAACTTAATCTAGGATGCAACAAAGAATTATATTGAAAATAAGGAAAATGCACCCAAATCTGGAATGATAACGAAAGAACGTTTATTGCTTTTGTTTTGTTTAAAATTTGAAAAATATGCTGTTTCATAAATTATGACCGTTCAGATTAATATCATACTGCATAAGGTAAGCATCTCTAAAGGCTCCACAAATTAACTTTTAGCAAACTTGTATTTTAAATGATATGTTTTTCTGAAATATTACATTTAAATGAAGCATTACATCTGCACTAATTTGCGAGCATTTCCAGAAAGCCAAAATTAAAATTCTTGTTTTTGAAGTAATTTTTTATCATGTTTTCTTAAGAATAAAATGCTGTATAAACCAGCGTGAATGATATCTTAACAAACCCCTCACTAAAAACCTTCAGAATATAGAGAGGAATATATCTGTAAGTTTTGGTGTATGTCAGTGCTGCTGAAGTGGAGAAACAAACTATATTACCTTTAAATATATTTGGTTTCCACCGTGTTTTAACTAATAAAATGTTTATAAATCAGTGTGAATGAAATACAAACAAACCCCTCAGTAAAAACCTTCAGAATATAGAGAGGAATATATCTGTAAGTTTTGCTGTATGTCAGTGCTGCTGAAGTGGAGAAACAAACTTTTAAAGATATGGGTAGAAATTGAAATCTAAGGATGCAAATAGATAAAGTGCAATAAAAAAAGCCTTAAATGTGTATTTTAGATGTTTTTTTCCACTGGTCTAAAAGAAGAAATGATATGGAAGCAAAATAGAGTTTGCCTGAAGCGTCTTGACTTAACCAAGAAAAACAACTGGTCACAGAATGAAAGCGCCTGTAAGACTGATCTGAGCGCAGTGAGTGTGAATGTGTCACAGATGACACACTGAATTAGGCTCCTGCAGAACACCACTAATACCTATTGTCCTCACGCCTGCTCTGATTGGCCCGTTCGAATCCCTGGGGTCACGTGACCGCCTGGCTCTCTCCAGATTGATGCGTAGAGGGTTTTTCATTTGATTCAGCTCTAAAGTGCTGATTTTAATGGGTTTTTGACCTCAATCTCTCATAAGCGTTTCCAAGCCCAGACGAAGATTAGAGGAGGGAGATTATGATTTCAGCCAGCAATGGAACAACAAAACAAGACCTGCATTGTTACCCCCAGACATCATGTATTTTACAGCATAATACTGTAAACTTTGAGCAAAACTGTCCTCAGAGCAGCTGGTGCTGGCCTCATTAGAAGGTTCCCAGGATTGTGAAGAAAGGCTGATTGGTCTCAGCGCCGGAGAGGGCCGAGCTGTCAGCCTCTCTGGATTAAAAACCCCTCGCTGTTCACGCGTGAAGCACACAGCAGTAAACGAGAAGTGTTTTCTTCCCGATGCCTTTCTCTCCATCTGTAATCTGAGATCTTCCCTATAGAGTCAATCTGTCCATCAGCCCTGCATTACCACTCAATAACACAAACAGCAAGAGCCCTCAACACACTGCAACCAAACCATCTTTCTGCTTACGCGGCCATGTTCTGTTAGCCTGGATATCTACATAGGTTTCTGTTGATGAAGGTTTGTGGTTATCATTGAGCTTATGGCAGCACTGAATTTACTGCATAACAATTATCCCTCAAAAATTGGTAGTAAATTTCACAAAGAAAGGAAGTAGAAAGACTTGTCTTGTAAAACATAGTCCATTTTTACAGTGAAGATTGTACAGTTTTCCTTTCCTTCTTGTTTTTCAGACAGATGGAGGCTGTTTAGGGGCTGGTGAAGAACAGTCTGCAGAAGAAACGCTGCATGAAGCTGCACTGCTGTGTTTGCTGAGCAATTAAACTGCACAAGTGGGCCGTGTGTGTGTGTGTGTGTGTGTGTGTGTGTGTGAGAGAGTGTGTGTCTCGGGCCTCTTAAGATTATGCAAATGCGAGGAGGATTTGGAGAGCCTGAACTGAGCGTCTCTGTGTTGTTGTGAATTCTCACACTGCAGATATATTATGATCATGATCTCCAGTCACAGCCTGTTCAAACACACTAAACCTCCTCAAAAACATCCATCAGAACAAAATCACATTCAGAGTAATGCACTTGTTCTGCTTCATTTTGGCATTTTACAGCTCAAATATCATATGCTGTGTTTTATAGACCTGGAGTTTTGTAGGGTTGCAAGACAAGAGAAGAACAGAGTAAAAATAAATTATATTACAACAAATAGGATGAATGTTTCATTTAAATAAATAACTAAATTATTAAAAACTGATTCAATTCAAATAAACAGATAATAAATTAAAATAAAATTAGATAAATATTCAATTTAAATAAATACAAATATTTGTAAAGTAATTGAAACATATAAATGAATAAATATTGTATTAAAATACACAAATAAGTGGAAAATGTCAGTAATAATTTTTTTATAAAATAATAATACATCTATATTAGTACAGTAATATTAGTACAAAAACAAAATAATAATAATAGAAACAAAATTTATTTTTCTCATACATTTGGACATTTAATTGTTAATTATTTAATAATGTGAGTAATTAAAAATAAATAAATAATACACCTAAAAGTATAGTAGTATTACTGCAAAAATTTAGTAGAATAATAATAATAATTACCAGAAACTGAATATATTTTTAAATGACTTTGTACATTTAATTGTTAATTAAATATTATTTAATATAAAAATAATATTGTAATATTTTTTTTCAGAGTATAAATTGGGGCTTTATGCATGAAATTACACAGATGTCTTATATATTTGAGAAATACTTGAACTGAAATATTGCTGGTTTTACAGGTGAGTGAATGGTCAGGGTTTGGGTGAAGACGTCGTCCCTGCGCTGGACACTCCAGCATCCGTCACACAAAGGTCACACTGAGTGCAGCGGTGCATGCTGGGAAAGAGGACATTCCAGAGCCCTGTCCCCCAAACCCTCCTACTGAAGATAAAGACGAGAACAACGAGCCGTAGCAAACAGACCGTCTTTGTCCTGCGCTTCCCCCCGGCACACACACACACACACACCAGGCCTGTCTCTGTGTGTGTTCTCTCGTAGCTGATCATCACAGCGTCCGTCTGATTGACCTCAAACACACCGCAGGATGAGGACCGGTCACTTCTCGTTCTGACCCGTTCAGCTTCACACTAACATCATTAGCTCATGTCCATTTACTGATTTACTGCTGAAGTGTCTGTGTAATAAGATCAGGTGTCCAGTCATTAATGATCTGTTGATTCTGTAGATTATCCTCATGAGCTGAAAACTCCATCAGACACCGAACGATGAACAGTTTACTCGATTCGTCTTTGAATGAATCAGAAGGATAGGAACGGTCTCATAGCAACTAAAACTCATGTTTAAATATTACTATGCATTAATGTACTTTCAAAGATGCCCGAAAGAGGGATTATAATCAGATGCAAACCAGATGCAATTATTCAGAAGCACCCTGAATCAGACGCAAAAGAGAAATGATGTAAAACAAGGAGAGACGAGCTGAACATCATGAAGTATTGATGCTCAGATCTTGATTTCTAGACATTACTGGCCTGAAGGAGCTCAGCTCTGAGAATCTTCTTTCAGAGCAGTCTAGTGTACATACAGTATATCTGATGAATCTGTTTGTATACTGTACGTCTCAGCTCCAGCTGTCAGCTCAGTTTGTATCACATCTGGAATCAGTGCAGGTATTTTTAGACTTTAAAGACCGAGCCGGTCCAGAATCTGCTGGAGAGACACTTGAAAGTGTTTCTGGAGCAGGATTTGGAGACAAAACTAGGCCACCGGAGCACAGAGATCAGCTCCCTGATGAAAATATTAATATGACACACAGAGACAGGAATCGACATGACGTCATGACTCCGTGTGTGTGAGTGATTGTCATCTTTATGGGTTTGTTGAGCGTCAGAATACCCAGCATGCCTCAGCAGCCCACGGCTGGAATAAGCAGCATTGGCATCCTACGACACGCTTCTTTCCCACGACACACACTCATCCGCGTCTCAAACACACACACAAACACGTGTCTGCTGGTCATGGATCTGACACACACACTCTCTGTCTGACAGACACAGGACGGTTGAGCTGCTATTGTCCCGTCGACCTGAAGCGCTCCGGATCAGCACACAATACAGAGCCACGCTCATTAGCATTCTATTAATTGGGAGATGTGACCCAGTAACGGAATGTGGTGTGTGTGTGTGTGTGTGTGTTTCTCTGTGAGTGTGTGTGTGTGTGTGTGTGTGAGAGGGGGGTCACCAGAAGCTAAACATGAACTTGACACTCTCCACATTATATACACACACTCACACACACAGTATTATAAAGTTTTAATATAAAGTTTTCATTTTTTATTACCCTATTTTATTATCCTGATTTTGATCATAAAATGGGGGGGGCAGTAAAATACACACACCACACACACAGTCATACATGTGTGTGTGTGTGTGTGTGTATATATATATACACACA
>JAUMHI010000074.1:176182-196852 GCA_032359435.1 Enteromius unitaeniatus
TTGATAATGTTCAGTGCTTTGCTACAATCTGTATTGTTAAAAGCACTATAGAAATAAAAGTGACTTGACTTGACTTGACTTGACTTGACTTGACTCCCCGACTCCACCTCCGGCCTCTGAAGGCAGAACTCCACCTCAGTCCTCCGACCCTCTGGCTCCACTGTGGGCCCTAGTTCCCTCCTCTCCTTCGGTGCCCGTCTGTCCACCAGATCCACTGGGCTCCATCGTCCCTCCAACTCTGCCTTGGTAGCTTCCGGATCCCCTCATTCGCGTCGGTCATGGTCACACTCACTCACACACACACACACAAAAGCCTGGTTCACACTCCAGCTCACCACAAAGTCTTGTTTCCCAGTGTTGCATTTCTGCGCATTCCTACCTGTGTTTGTTTTCCTGTTTGTTATGTTGGACTGTTTATTGGTGTTGTGATTGTTTGCTGCCTGCCCCAATTCCTGCCTGATTACGTCGACCTTGATTCTGCCCTGTCTCCATTGCTCTGTTTGCAGGTATTTGACCCTGCCTGTCTGACCACGAATAAAGCTTGCAAATGTATCCGCGCGTCCCCGTCTCCTTTGTTACAACAGTCACTCCATACCCAGAACCTGTGTTTCTGGAAAATACTTCTCAGTTTCCTCTTCTCCAATAAGAAAGTATTCTGTTAAATCACATTATTCTCAAGACAAACCGGTTCTCCATCTCTACAGAAAACCAGTTTCTCATTCAGCCACTGAAAACAGAACAATTACATTGTCATTTTCTAAACAACACTCAACTGAACTTTACTGACTACATCTTTGAGCTTTTTTAGTTAGTCATCGCTAAAACTTGATTGCTAACTTTCTGTCTTAAAATCCTACATTATCTAATCCTACAAGATGTACTATTCATGATTAAATGAATATTTCATGTTAAATTCTACCGTACAAAAAATATTAAACTATACAGAACAAATACATTGACACAAATATTTTATTAACATGTAAAACATTTATTGATCAATAAAGTGATGCAAGTGATCTTCACAGATTAATTAGAATATTTTTACATGTAAACAAATGAAGAATAACTATTCCTCATATTTTCATATATAATAATAAAATGTCAAAGTAGTCATCTGTTTGTGACGGGGAAACTTCACATCCCATATTTTTATACAGTGAAAGACACTTTCATGAAATACAACTGTGTGGGGAATGAAGATTAGACAAATGAATCCTAAAGTATCAACTCTCAAAAGACTTCAGTGTTCACAAACCTGCCACAAACACACACTTTCCTTGTGCGATATTACGAAGGGAGCTTATGAAGATCATATCACCCTAGAGCACTGGGAGTCATGATTCCTGTTTGTAATAAACTTATGAACACATCTGGCCAGAAGAAGAAGAGAACAAATAAGAGAAAGAAGGAGAACAACAACAGCTAGTGTCAGGAAGTGAGGTGCCCAATAATGGCTAAAAATAAAGAGAATAAGAAAAGCAAAAACTGAAAAGCATGAAATCACGATATAACAAACTGCTCTTTTAGTCTCATTATTATTTCTTGACTGTTTTTGATTGTCTTTACGTAAATTCCCCAAACTGACAGATGAACCTTTGTTTTGTTTTGAGACTTGATCTGTACTAGATAAAAGTAATTCATACTGGCTGCTAGTATCATTAACAATTAATGCCATTTCAACTGTAGATTTATCTGCAGTGTTTTGCGCAGCATTTGTTGTGGTCTCGGAGACACTTTTTTCCAGGAGAACCTGCTGATCTTGCTGTTCTTCAGGTGTATTATTTATCTCACTTTCACTGGGCTGAGTGTTCATCTCACCAAGTAAATGATCTAGTGTTGGTAGATCATGCTCAGCAGTAATTGACTTTATTTCTGGCATGATTTGTGCAGTCTCAGAGTCTGAATCACTGTTGTTGAGGTTATTTTGCTCATTACTCTCGTCATGTTCGCTGTCTCTTCTCTTTTTTGAAGGTATTGGGTCATCGTTTGACTGAATGTTTGATCTCTTTCTGTGTTTCTTTGGATTTTCTGTCTCATTGACCACAGAGAAAGTGTCCTGCATACGTATTAAGTCTGAAAAAAAGAATAACAAACGGTAAGGCCTTGTTCACATTCAGTGTCTTTTTTGACAAGAAACAATTGACAAGGGTGCTTTTTTAGAAAAATAAAATGCTGATAGAGTCTGAAAAAAGCGTCACGCTGACAGATGAAGAGAAAGATGAGAAAATCACATTACCTGCACTGGAAGAAACATCTGGTTCTGCTGTGTCTTCAGAGTTATTACAGATCTGAGGACTGTCTTTCTGAGGACCTTTAGATTCACCTTATGTCAAGAAAATAAAGAGAACAACCATTAAAAAAAAGTCCCATATCATGCACACAAGTTGCAATATTTTACTTCAATTCTGCCAACATCCAAACTGATATAAGACATTATTGTCATGAGCAGGGTTTGATTTTGACATTCTCCTTCTGTGTCTATGTGTCAGACTCTATTGAATCAGCGCTCTTTGCTGATTGAGGCATTTCTGCACTGACTGGCATCTCTACTTCTCTCTGTCTGTTCTAGTTGTCTTTGTCAGATGATTATGTGTGAGCGTTCGTTGTGTTTTTCCTGTCGTGTCTAGATTTTCATTCCCTTCTATCGCTAAACAGTCTTTGTGTGCAGAAGCCATCCTCATCCTGTCCTGGGTACGCACACCTGTTGTGTAGAGACTATTTAAAGTTCAATTAGTGACAAAGTTTAGCAGTGCAGTGGGTTTACCATGTTAGAGATTATTATGAAGTCTTTTGGATACTTCTATTTGACAGGTTAGATACTTTTTGGATAATTTATTTTGAAATAATTTGACATTTTGCTTTGTCAAAGTGCTCCTTTTATGCATTTTATGCAATATGACCATTTATGAACTAAAGTAGCTGTTTTTGAGTGTTGAAGGTCTGCTGTGTCTCCACCTAGTCTGTTAATCCCCATAGCAACTAATCAGCTCCGCCCCCTCGTTTGTCCCATTTTCTCCCCTTTATAAAGTGTTTGTAACGCCACTAAGCGTTTCCTTAGTGTTGTGTTGTGTTCTTTGTTTTCCCGTTTCTGCCCGTTCGTGTACAGCCGAACAGACTGGACTGACTCATCAGTAATTCTACCAAGGTTTGACACACATCTGTAACATATACCAGTCTATGGTCTTCACTGGATGCTGTCAACACAGTCTACTGAAACTGGAAGAGTTCAAAAAGAAAATAAAGTGTTTCTGACCATGGATGTTTCGGGTTTACATTTGTATTGGGTATTAGTGACTGTCTATTCTGTAACATTTTATTTTGATGGATTTTATGAAGTCATTTTACAAGTACCCTTCAACTTATTCTATTAACCCTACTAATCCTCCCTAATGAGAGTTAACTGGCATGTAGCTGCAGAGGTACTTATAGAATATATAAAGTGGACTATCAAAACTTTTAGAATAGCAAGAATGGGCTGCTTTGTTAATTCTAATCTTGACTATTTCCCAAATATGCTCAAATAATTGAAGTTTAGTCAATTTGTTTCAGAATGATGCATGATAACAGCATATTAGAATACTATAAGAAAAGGTCAGATAAGTAAAGATAATAGTAAGATAAGTCTAATTATATGCTCTAATTATTTTAGCCTCAGTATTTAGAAACCATTTCCGTAAAAACTCACGTTTTTTGTACAAAAGTAAGTATGCTTCTTCACTTTTTATGTCCGGATCACATGTCAAATACATCTGGAAAAATAAGAGCATAGACAATAGAGTAAAAGTATAAAAAACACACAATCCTTATACATATATATATATATATATATATATATATATATACATTTACGTATATGTATATATATATTTATATTAAAATGTATATGAATTAGGGATGTTCATTTTAACCGTTTAACCGATGACCGACCTACAGTATATGAATTTTGACCGATTAATACAATCAGTTAAATTATTTAAAAGGTAATTTTATTTATTTCAGTGTTTTACCTACTTATTCTATGTAAAATTGCGTTGACAAAAAACTATCTGTAATTCTGTAACAGACCTCACCTGTAAATGATCAGGACTCACAACCGCAGTCTCGCAGTGAACGGAACAGGACTCGCCATACACTGCTGAAGAGAGCCGCTCTCACATGTGTTTATGTGTGTTTAGAGTAACTTATAGTGATGGAGAAATGAGCTGCGTGTCATCTGAAAGTTCTATTAGATCTCGTCAGTTTTGTGTTCTGCACACGATTCAAATGCTCCACTCTCCGTCCAGATTTATTAGCTGCTGTCGGTTAATGAAGGTTTGATGAAAGAAGTCGGGCCTCGATTGGACTCCTGTCGTGTCAGAAAATGACTTTTGTGGTCGTTGCTATCTTCGATATTAATTGGATCACTGTTGCTAACTTTTTTTTCTCTTGTTTTCTTGATTTATTCTTTAGGTATAATAGCTATATACTTCTCTTATAGGCCTATTTATACTTTATAATGTTTTTTTCTCTGGTTGCAAAAGTGCTGCAGGCGTATGATATGAAATAGATATGATCATGTGAATCTTTGTCTTCTGTTGTTTGCTAGTTTTTGTGCATGTGAGTCCACAGAAAACAAACATTACTATTTTTAATGGGTCACAGGCACTTATGCTTTCTAATAGAATGAAATTCTAATTTAAAATAATGTTGTTGGTTAACCGTTAATAATCGGTGAATGAGCGTCGGTTGTCGGTTACAAGAAATAACCGAAATGAGCAAATACAGCAGAACATAAAGAATTTCGCAATTACATCATTTAATTACATTTCCTAATGTAAAGGATGATCATATACTGATACTTAGAAAATATCTGGGGAATTACTCTTTCAAGAAGAAGAAGAATTATTCACCTTGAGTTTCTTCACTCTGGAGTCATTAAATCGATGCCACTGGTTCTGATCTTTAATATCAGCATAGTAGTGTCCTCCATTGAGAGAGCCAGCGTGATTGGCTATAGCATACAAATCATACGTGTGATTTACAACAACCTCTTTCTCTTCTTCCTGAAAACACAAATAATAATAACAGATTGTTTTATTCATTTTCTACTGAAACATGAAAATTGTTTTTAATGTTGTCAATGATCCGGCTCATGTTGGACTGAGTGATCTGGTCATGTCAGTTATAAAAGTTTAGTTCACCCTCTACATTCTGTCATCATTTGGGATGATATGATAACATTACAATACAATACTACTCACTAGTCATGACATATGGAAAACATAGTAAAATAAGATGCTGATATGCTGTTTTCTGTTTAAACATACATGCAGCACTCAAAATTAAGTTAATCTCTGTGGCACATTTGAACTTCTGTGAGAACCAATAACATAAGTTTATCTTTACTGATCTTTTGTCATTTATGTGAATTAAAGTCTAAATTATTATGTTAATGTTATGTTATTGGGTTAAGACCAAGATGACAGTGCATATACATCGCGTGGCTCAGTGTCTCTCTCTTCTACAGTTTTGCAGGATTTTTCCTGCAGAAGAGTAGTGCTTTTACATCTTACACCTGAAAAAAGCTAATGGATATTGGTTTTTGCATATCTAATATAATCTAAAATGCTATGTCTCATGAAGTAATTGCTTCTCTTGAAAAGACTAGGATTAAACCTTGATTCATTAGAATTTATTTTTGCTCTCTTTATGAAAGAGAGCAAAAATAAAAAGTCTTATGGAGCTGGAACAACAAAGAAGAGAGTGAATGATTTCTGGTGAACTGTCCTTTACTCAACGGAGGTGAAGCTTTATAGTGTATAATGTCATTAATATGCTATGTTTTCACATGGATCCTAATATAACCTCAAGAGTCATCATGGGTTGCTTTTTTTCTTTTCAATTTTGTTGTGTGATGCAGTTTCTTCAAAATATCACTTTTTATGTTCTATTGAAGAGAGTCAGTCATACAGGTTATTAAATAAGTTTCATTTTTAGGTCACCTCTTCTAAAATAATGTTCTAGTTTAGTCTACGTCCAAGTTTAGTTAATTCAGAAACTGAACACACCTTCACCAGTAACTGAGGAGGAATCTGCACCGAGGAGTAATTCTTCACGCAGCACATGGACTCATAATCAAACTCAAACCTCTCTAGATGCAAAACCAGAACTGAAGGGACTTCCTGCAGACTGGAGATCTGAAAGAAATTATTATTTTACAAAATTACATATTTAAAAAAAATATAGACCTTAAGTTCTAAGTATGACACATTTAAAAGGAAGTTGCCATATTCATATGCCAGAAGAAAGACTCACAATTTTTGTCTTCATCTTCATTTGACAATCTTTACAGTAACCTTGTTGGTCTTCCCCACACATGAAGATTTCTGCAAAATATGATTCATAGCACTTTTGCTGAAAAACAAAAAAAAAATCATTTGAAATTGAAACATGTTTGTCTCTTAACTTAATGGGGTTTGTCTGAAGGTATAAAAATGATCAAAGATAAGAATTTAAAAGACTATTCTAGGTTTAAGAACTTCATACAACTGCAAGTAATTTCGATTGTTTGTTTTGAAGCTTGATGTAAGAGGGTTTTATGGTGAAATGGAAGTGAACACGGTCAGTTTCTGGACTGTTTAAAACAAATGTGAAACTTACTATTTATGAAAGCACATTAATTCTTCAACATGTCCTCCAACTAATACACCCATATGGGTCATTTGTACAAAGTAGTTTATTTTCACAACAAGGGAACAGGCTCAACAGAAATCTCAGGCTTCCAGCAAAAATCAGCAAGAAAATCAACAAAAAGTTCATAAAGCAGCGATCTCCTCATCATCCCCTCCTCCACGAGCATCTCCTGATGCGGACGGCCTCGCTCCCTCTAGGGGCAGGACGATGTGGATGATTCTTGTGAAAATCCTCAGTGAGTGAAGGGTCAAGTACATCATTTCAGTCTACCCAACACCTCTCCTCAGGTCCGTATCCTTCCCACTCAATCAGATACTGTAATCGGCCATTTCGCCGGATTTCTCTCTCTCTGTGTTGTCGACCTCTGCAGGAGTGGTTTCAGGCTGCTCTGGAGTGGGAGGAAATAGAGGGTCAGAATGATGTTTGAGTAATGAAATGTGGAAAGCAGGATGGATGCGGTATTGTAATGGTAATTTTAGTTCATAAGTGACATTATTTCTTTAACGGGAGATGGAAAATGGGCCACTGTAATGTGGACTTAATTTTTTGCAGGGTAACCAGAGTTTGATGTCTCTTGTGGATAACCATGGTCACCAGGTTGGTATTCCGTGTTTCTGACCTCCGAGTATCTGCCCAAGTCTGATGTCTCCTATATGTGCAGAGTTCCATACCTGCTCGCTTTTGCGAAACCAATAGTCCACCGCTGGTACTTGAGAGGGCTCCTCTGACCACGGGAAGAGAGGGGGTTGATAACCCAACATGCACTGAAATGGGTTTAGACCTGTTGTTTTCTGTCGTAGTGAATTTTGAGCATATTCTGCCCAGGGAAGATAAGCTGATGGATACTGCCAAAAGTCTAAAGAATTCAGTCCACACCCTGGAAGTAAAATGTGGGCCTCTGTCCAAAACTATATCTTCTGAGAGGCCAAAGTGTCTAAAGACCTGGTGAAAAAGTATTGTTGCTGTGTCTAGGGCAGTAGGGATACCTGGTAGGGGAATTAGCTTGCAACCCTTAGAAAATCTATCAACTACTACCAAAATTGCTGTGTGGCCATTGGACTGGGGTAAGTCAGTTGCAAAGTCTATTCCCAGATGGGACCAGGGTGTTGGGGTTAAGGTAAGGGTTGGAGTTTCCCTTCAGGAAGTCTACGAGGAGTGTTGGTGATAGCACATACTGAACAACCCTGTACATAACGTTTCACTTGTCGCATATGGGGCCACCAGAAACGATTTCTGATGATGTTAAGAGTTCTGTTGCTGCCTGGGTGACCTGTTCCGGGTGAGTGATGCAAATTTGCTCCTCCAGTTCCCATACTGGGGGGGAGAAAAACTGAAGGGGTCAGAAAAGGAGTCTTGACAGTGCGTCAGCTTTGATATTTTTACTTCCTGGTCTATATGTGATTTTAAAATCGAATCGAGTGAAAAACAGTGCCCACATGGCTTCTCGCAAGTACTGCAGGTTTTTGTGCTCGGTAATGACCTCAAATGGGTGTTGTGATCCCTCTAGCCAGTGACGCCATTCTTCAAGTGCTAGTTTGATCGCTAGAAGTTCTTGATTTCCTACTTCATAATTTTGTTCTGCTTGAGTTAATTTCAACTACAAAAGGTAGGTTGGGATCCGGATGTTTGAGTATGGGTGCAGTAAAGAAGGCTTCTTTTAATTTAGTGAATGCGGTTTCAGTTTCGGGTATCCACGTCAGGTTTTTCTTACCACCTTTTAACATTATGGTAAGAGGTGCTGTGATCAGGCTATATCCCAGAATAAAACGATAATAAAAATTTGCAAAACCTAGGAATGTCTGTAGTGCTTTGGTGTTAGTGGGTTTTGGCCAGTCTTGCACGGCTTTTACCTTGTTGCTCTCCATGGTTACTCCGTTTGTGGTGATGACATATCCAAGGAATTGCACCATCTCAGTCATAAAGTTCTAGAATATAGCGGGAGAGTTGGAAAGGCCATACGGCATTACCTGATATTCATAGTGCCCAGTAAGGGTCACAAAAGTGGTTTTCCATTCATCTCCTAGTCGGATCCTGATCAAATTATAAGCGCTGCGAAGGTCGAATTTGCGGAACACCTTCACAGTTCATTGTTCCTCCAAGGTGGCTGGAATAAGAGGCAAGGGATAAGCAAATTTCACAGTCTGACTGTTCAAAGCGCAGTAATCGATACAGAGCCGTAATTCTCCATCTTTTTTGGCCACAAAGAAGAAACTGGAAGCAGCGGGTGACACGGAAAGGTCGTATGAAGCTTGAAGTACTACTTCCACATAGTCATTCATTGCTTGCATTTCTGGAATAAACAATGGATACACACAACCCTTGGGCAATTTTGCATTCGGAATCAGCTCAATAGCACAATCCCACGGTCTATGTAAACGGGTGGCAGCTTGCTTACTGAACACATCCATAAAGTCATGGTACTCACGTGGAACGTTTGTTTTGCAGTTTCTGGAATTTCTACAGTGGTGGAGTGACAATTTAATTCGGCTACTGTGGCTTTGTTACATGACAAAAGGCAGTTATCATGGCAAGCATCACTCCATTTCAATATCTCACCCGTATTCCAGTTGATAATGGGATAATGTCTGTTTAACCAGGGGCGTCCCAGAATGATATCCACAGTGGCGTTTCAGAGGATTAGGAAGTTCAAAGATTCAATGTGGAGACATCCAATCCTCAAGGTCACTTGGGGAGTGCAGCGATCAACAGGCTAGGGGAGTACCTTGTATCGTGGTTATTCAGTAAGATATGGGGATTTTCTGTGTTGGGATTAAAACATTGTCAATGCATTGTGAAGATATAAAATTACTGCACCAGAGTCAATTAAAGCCTTGACTACGAAGACTTGGGAACAATATAAAATTTTTGCATCAGTCAAGGGTAAAATATTAATTGGTTGACTCATGTAGGCAACACTGCATTTCGAGGTGGACGACTCGGGAAGTCTTTCACAAAGTGATCGGCTTTTCCACAATACAGGTAACATCTCTTCTCATGTTCGGGCAAATAGTAAGTATCCACTTGCATGTGCTCTACACTGGAAATGACGGCTCGTGGCGAGAAGTGCTCTTCAGAAGTGGGACTAATGGTTACGTGTTGAGCTACGTGAGTGGCTCTTCTGAAGAAAGCTTCAAGACCCACATTTTCATCATATATAGCCATGTGGTTACGAATGTGAGGACGAAGTACTGCTAGGAGAGCTGAATCATTCCTTACATGAAACACTCTCATCCAAATATAGCGGTGGACGATTCACTGGACTAGACACTGGTGGTCGAATGTATAGATCTTTCAAGGCTTGAAGGACGGCCTTGCCGCGTCAACTAGTCCCTCCTCAACCATGGTGATGTTTCAGTTTCGGTTATGGGCTGAGCTTCTGTAAAGCTCAGAAGCCGACCAGAGACTTGAGTTCAAATCAAAGTACTTAATTTTCACAACCAGGGAACAGGCTCCACAGAAATGTGAAAAAGCTGCAAACTCATGTAAGGAAGCCAGGTAAGTATCTCAGGTAAGTGTCTCAGGTAAGTTCTGCGTTGCACTGGTGCATTCCAGGAGAATATGGAGAGAACAACAGTCAACGACCAGCTCAGTGAATCTATGGGCAGGTAAGCATGAGAGACAAACGGGTTAGTAGTGTTGTTCCCTCGAGGTCAGCCGTGGTCTGACTGGAGAGCGTGTCTTTTGAACTGCAGCAGGTAATTAACACAGGTATATCTCGTTAGTACTGGCTGATCTCGGATCTGCAGACTGTGCTGGTGTGACAGTGCCATATTAGTTTTTAGCATATTAATGTTTTTAACTATTATCTCCTGTGTGTCTCAGAGTTGGTAAAGCTTAGGCTATAGAGCGATGTGTTATAAGACAAGAAATGATCAAGGGTTGTAACTCAGAGAAGGAATGTGCTAGTGAAACTCTCTAAAACATTATTTTGTATTCTTTTGCAACAGGTAGGTTTAGGGGTGTGTTAGTGTGGTCATTTGTACAAATTAAATCTAGTAAAATGTGTTTTAATTGTTGTTAGGTTATTTCCACAAACCACCTATAGTTTTTTTTTTTTTTTTTTGCTGGAGGACAGTTTCCTTGTTACTTGCTGCTGAAACAGAAATTGGCCACATTCAATTCCATTGCAAGTGCCTCACTTTAACACAAAGTTCCCAAAAAGTATGAGCGCAAATTCATTTAAACGGTGATCAATTGTCACGCTGAATGTCTCAGATAGAACTCACAAGTCAGGGATTTAGCAAACTAGACGAACTTTAATGAACAACTCGGACATGCAGACATGGGGATGACACTTGAGGTTCGACAAGGGAGACTAAAACACACAGACTTGAACTGACGAAGGGAGAACTCAAAACACATGGGGAACACAGCTGGGAGCTAATTAACACAAAAAGACAGGAAAAAACAAATAAGGGCAAAGGCAGACACATGGGGAGCAAAACAAGACAAAAGACACACACAGTCTAACATCAATACTGTGCAAATGCAGCTGACCGAGTGTTTAGACAGAATATTAATCACATTAGGGAACCTGATATAAATATGATCACTTTAGAGAGGGATGAGTTATTTTCAGACACTTACCATATGTACATGAGGCTCTGAACTCAAGGAAATGGATAAAATGAAAAAGGGTTTAACTTGCTTCAGAGGATCATGATTTTTTGCTGGATTTATACAAATGGTGGTTTGAGCCATCATTCCCTGAAATATCTATACGACAGACAGTTATAAATATGTGCAACACATTTGATGAGGAACTTTTAGGGTTTCTGCAGGTATTAAACATGCCTTAGATATTTCAGAAACGTCCTTGTTCTCCTGTGTCTTCTGTATCTTCTGTATCCTCTGAAGTATCTTCTGAAGACATTTTGCAGCATCATCTTGTTTATGAACTGATGAAATAACAATGAGTGAATGTCTCAACTGTGTGAAAAATGCTGAACATACACATTTCTATACTTGCATACTTTAAGGCCAGGCTGGCGAATTTTGATCCTGGAGAGCAACTCTCCTGCAGAGTTTAGCTCCAACCCTGCAAAACCCTTGGAAAATATACCTACCTGCAGACTGAAGACCCTGACTAGCTGGTTCGAGTGTGTTTGATCAGGGCTGGATAAGTCATCCAGGATCAATGTTCCCCACCCCTGCTTTAAACCTGTGTTGCTTTTTTAACTAGTTAAGAAGTCCTGTTTCACTTACCATTGATCTTAAGTTCAGCTGTGATTCTTTCAGTGGTGGCAGTGCTTCTCTCTCCAGACTCCAAACACTCAAATAACTCTGCGATGTGATTAATAATAGTGGAATTGGAATTACTCCTGACATACCTGCAATACACATGCGTTATGTCTAATTGTATTTTTTCATCTAAAATGGCCATAAGATCAAAGACAAGCTCCTGTACCTCTTCACAGCCTCTCTGAACTCCTCTGTCATGAAGAGTATCTGCAGCACTGTGTTCAAGTAGCATGTGGCTCCCTGATTCTCTAATCCAACATATCCTTCACAATCCACAGGTGTTCATGTTACAATCTGACAGTGTAGTGTGACTAGAATAAGAGTCAAGGATAGATGAATGCTTACTCTTCATGACTGGGGGGGTTTCATTAATAGTTACAGCACAGATGTTATCTTCTGCATGTTGTTCTGATGAAGTATCTTGTGCATTTGTTTGAGGAAAGGCTTGCTCTTTCGGTTGAGATGACATCGTATGTGTATGCTTTTCCTTTGATTGTTGTGAGTTCTGCCATAGAAACAACACTGCGGGGAATAAAAACATTATCCTGGTTTGAATTTTAATGAAAAAAAAACATCAAATGCCAAAAGGAGAGAATTGTGAAGATGCAACTATTAGGTTTTCATCACTGAGTAATTGTGTTAGTAATAGTGTTGAAGAAATAGCTTTATAAGTATTAAGTGTTAAAGAAACTCACCAGCTTTACATTTAAGATTAAACGGATGCTGTTGTCCTAACTTCTCCCGTGATAAGAATCTTATCGTTTTATCCGTGAGCCTACATTTTACTCTTTGGGTCAGTATACCACGAACAAACTGTTTACGAAATTCCATATAATGAGTAATCTGTTGTTGGTTTTACCAAAAGGGCATCCCCTACAAATTAGAAACGGTAATTAGATTAATTTTAAATGTACTATTGGAGTAAAACAATTATAACATTGGTGAAGTCACACAGCAGTAAGGAAATCAGACTAATATCAGATTCAGCACAGTACTGGAAACACAGAGTTAGGACTTGTCATGTATTATGTCATGAGCTGGGTCAAGATCATATGTGGAATTAATTAATTCTGAGTTGTGTGACGTTTATTTTGTGTTGGACGGGTCTTGAGTTCGTTTGTGTTTGTTAAATAAATTCTTTCTATTTTGGTCTATACCAAAGCTGCGTCAGCAACTACTGGCCTGGCATAAATACAATGTTTTTTTTGGTTTGTTTTCTTTAGACTTAAGAGCTTCTGACTGAATAAGTATGTTATATACGTTCCATAAAAGTGCTTGCCAAGTATATAAAAGTAAACACAATGTAATGATCTTATTAATTAATACAGGTTATTTGACCATAGTATTTACAGTATACCGGCCTCTGTGTGCATCTGGATTTTCAACAAGAGCAGACACCCTTATCGACTGCACATCAATAGACTAAATGTCTTTAGTTTATCAGTTTTAAACTTTGTTCTAGTAATGATCTTAGAACATCCTTAAAGAAATAGTTTACACAAAAATGAAATCACTTCCTGCTTTCAAGTACTTCCAAATCTGTATGTATTTATTTGTTCTGCTGAAGATAGTTGAAGATTGTTTGAAACCAGACTGTCTTGGGTCACAACTGACTTCCATATATATATATATATATATATAATTTTATTTATTTTTTTTGTCAGTGGTGACCAAAACAGACAACCTTTCTTAAAAAAATATCTTCCATTGTGTTTCTACCTGGATAGGTCTTTATAAGATAAGAACACGATTTATACAACTGAATAATTATATAGCACAAGGTGAAATAATCACTAGAAATAATGCAGATTAACTGCAATGTTAGCGTGATTAGACATAATAATCTTAATCATCAGGTGAATACTAATACATGCGAGACAAGTTTCAGCGGGTTCTTTTTCTACAGGTACACAATACTCCTTAATTCAGAGACATGAAGATAATTCCGTACCGATTGCCTGAAGACCTTCCAGCAGCCGAAGACAAACGCAGAAACAAGATTTTGCTGTAAAAAGGAAATGATGTTGGATAGTTTCACTTTTATCCAGCGTCACGTGATCCGGCGGAGAGCAAACACTCGGTAGAGACTCGAATCCACCTGGTTTTCAAAATGTCTAAAGACATGAAACAATTTACTCCATTCGACAAAGGCATAAAGTTAGTATCAAAACCAAGCGATATCGGTAAGTTTTATACATATATGTTCTATTATGATATGCATATTGTGGAAAAGACTTACTCGCATTAATAACACAGTAGAGTTTATCGCGGAGGGCTGGACGTGTAAAAAACACTAAACCTCACGTCGACATGAAATGATTTGAATAACGTTGCTACCACCATGTATTTACTATAGTAACACTAATTGAAATAAACACAAAAACTCGTGGTATTGATAAGGTAAATCATTGATTTTTGAGTTAAAATATGTGGATTGGGTGGAAGGTAACGTTAGATGCGTATCATATGCACGTACCTCGAGATCTCGTCTTCATTTGACGTAGCCTACCATTTCAATGTAAATAAGCCTTATTTATATATATATATATATATATATATATAAAAGTGAATTAATTTTCACTTATTAATTATTAATTAAATTTTTCATTAAGTTTTCTCGACCTAATCAATCACATTAAAGGCCAGTTGAATGTCACTTGAACGTACAGTTATCTGTGTGTACTGTGTGATGAATATGGCATGTGTTAGTGGAATTTAGAAAGTTCTCTAATTTTTCCAGATACATATGACGATGACCCGGGTGTTTTAAGGGCTCAGCTGTCTTGTGGTCATGTCATAGATCCAGAAACACTGACTGACTGCTGCAGAGATCAGCTGAACGATGTGAGTCTGACTGTGAATGTTTTAAAAAAGAATTATAATATCAGTGTCATATTAATGCTGTGAAGACCAACCACAGGCTCTGGTGTTTGATTTCAGGGACTGACTGAATTCAGATGCCCACTGTGCAAGAAAAAATGGCCTTATGATGAAGTGAGAAAACTGGCAAAGCTTACTCTTGAAGAGCAGCGGAGTTTCGAGGAAAAGCTTGGGACGAACACTGCTAAGAAGATAGTGGACTTCAAGGATGTAAGAACATTTCTTGCTTTGATCTTGTGGTTTTAACATTCAGAAAGGAGAGGTGTTTTGTTTTGACCCTTAATAGAGCTGTTAGTGCATGGAAGAAAAGTTTAGCAGAAATAACATCTTAGTAAGGGATTGAATTTTAGAGATGGTGCAAGATTTTTGGCAACATTGTGCATCTCTGTCTTTTACATATTCATATATATATGTATATTCATATTCAGTGTCCTGGTTGCGGCACCTTCATCGAAAGGTCGGATGAATCTAATCTGTGTGTGGAGTGCTCGGTTTGCACAGTGAAGACCGGGCGCATCTATGAGTTCTGCTGGAGGTGTGAGCGAGTGTGGAAGGGTCCTCGTCCTCGAGCTGATCAGTGTGGTAATGTGGGATGTAGAAGCACTGATCAGGAGCTGCTGAGAGACTGTCCAGTGATCTCTCTATCATCAGTTGTATATAGGGGGACTAATGATTATGTCCAGTGTCCAGGGATTCGTGCATGTCCATTTTGTGGTGTGTTAATAGAACATAATAGAGGATGTAAAATAATGTCATGTCGTGAATGTAAGAAGCGTTTTTGTTTTGCTTGTTTAAAAGCAGCACACGAGTGCTTGCAAACATCAACCGAGTTTATTTCATGCTCAGCTGGCGTTGCACCAAGACAAACTAATTCTGTACAGGAAGAACCTGTTTTCTCACAGCATTGAAATAAACTACCAGGGTGACTGATGACTTCTCCATATTAATACTAGAAAAAAAATGTCTACGGGAGTGTTATTCACACTTCTCACTGCTGTGTGTGTGTGTGTGTGTGTGCGCTTGGATGGGTTAAATGCAGAGCACAAATTCTTGGTATGGGAAACCATACCTGGCCACTTGTCACGTCCTTTCCTTTTTTATGGCTGTGTCACACCATCACTCACACCCACAGAAGAAACAGCCACTTACACACGCTCGCAGTCACCGGATTATTAATCGTCTGCACCTGCGCCCACTAACCCTGCACCTACAAAAGCACTCCAGTTCATTCACTCAGGGGCTGAGCTTGCTTGAGATATCAGGTTCCCTGTCTTCTCCATGTGTGACAAAGGAACTGATCTGAGTATTGCTCTTTTTCTTTTTGCTCCCTATTGAGAATTCTGAATCTTTGATCAATTATTGTCATTTGAAGATCGACACTGTGTTTGTCTCCCTGCTCTGTCAGTCATGACAGGCTGTAAACTAGTTATGCTTTTGTGTAAGTGTTCAAATAAAAGTGTAAAATATCACACAGCATTGTGACATGCTTGTCCACAATCATCTGTGCTATGGAATAGCCTTTAAGTGACTCATGATATTACCATGTTTCCACAGAATTACAACCAAAATGGTAGTTTTATGGACATTTTCAGTTTCATTTGTTTGCTTTTTATTTAAGGCGGTACCTTTTTATGTCTAACTATGAACAAATACATACACTGTAGCATCTTATTAATCTCACTACTCCACCTGCTCACTACAGAGACTGAGAACCCTGATTTCAGATTTTCAAATTCCAGAAACTGTTTTTTGTTTCATAACACAATGAATACTACAACTTATATTAGGAACATAATTCCAGCATATTACACACACGAATGGGAAAATCACAGAAATATGATTTTCAGTCAAATGTTCTGCAGTGTCACGTATTCTGTTTAGTTTTGGTTTTATTTTGTGTCTTCCTCGTTCGTCCTTTGAATGAAACGTTAATCATTCCTTTATGGCACAGATGATGCTAAAACATAGTGTGTCTCGCAGCAAATGCACTGCCAAATTACCGCACTACTGGTCAATATTGTGTTTTAGATTGATTTTAGATTTATAAAAAAAAAAATTTTAAGAGAGTGCTAAAGTAACTAACACCCAGGTAACGCCCCTGCCAGGAATCTCTTAGAAGTGAAAGAGAAAGGAGTTCATTATGTGTTTATACTTTCTCCTTTGATCAGCTTGTGTTTCAGAGATCTTCTTCATACAGCAGCAGAATGGCTTTTGAGGTCAAAGTCAGGGTAAATAAAAATGAGGTTAAAGTATTATCTGTGGCGTCTTCAAGTGAAGAATTCGAGCAGTTCACCATCAGAGAGCTGAAGGAAAGAGCATTACGTTTGTTTCCTGGAGTAAACGGTATGTTTAAGTGTATTTAGATTTGTCAACTGGAATAGAAAAAAATAAAACACATTACGTTTTTTATAATCATTTATTCTCTCTGATTTTCTGTTTGATTGTTGTTGTCAGATCCAGACAGACTGAGGGTGATTTTTGGTACAAGTGAGCTTGAGGACGATCAAACATTTGAATCATGTGACATTGAACATCAGTCTCTCCTGATAATTGTGCTCCAGGTGCCTGGTGGAGGAGGTACAGTATGAATCTCTCACACTTTTCTTGTAGAAAAACAACAATGTAGGTAATATAATTCAAAAATAAATAATAATAATAATGAAATTATGTTGTTATTAACGTATCCAGTGAAAGGCAATGGGACCTGAAACTATTTGTACCAACATTCTAAGTGAGATGGTTTCTTTATAAAACTAAGGATTTAAATATGATAATAATACATATTTATGACATTCACTTTGCTATCAAAAGAAATGGGGTCAGAATATAAAACTGCACTTAATCACTCTGGGGCCTGTTTCAGAAAGGAGGTTCTGTAATGAACGACCGGCAGACGGTTGATCCATTTGTAACGATTTATTGTCGTAATCATAGTCAAACATACTTTGATCATCGGGGGCAGACATAATAACAAAGGCAGAGCAAAAACAGTTCCGCAAGACAGACGGGAAGATCGGGATATCAGGCTAGAGTCGGTAAACAGAGTCCAGGCAAGGTTCAGGGCAACAAGCAGTATTTAAAGTCCGGGTCCAGGCAGAGTTTCGGGGCAACAGGCAGGAATCAGAGTCGAGATAAACAATCCAAGTGGGTAACAAAAGGCAGTCCGAAAGGTATTCAATAAACGCTCAGAGATGACGGTGACGATCAAAACTTCACGTAGAACAGCTGTCCGTGAGTCCCTTAAATACTGAATGAAATGAGCAACACCTGGGGCGGAAATGCTGGACAGTCTTGTGGTGTTGGGTGCTGTATCAAAGCCTCCTCAATTTCCGCCACGATATCCCATCGTATCGGCGCCACAATACGTAGTGGCGGTATGATGTGCTCTGGAGGTTTATAGTCTGTGGAGGAGTCTTGTTGACGTGATAGAGCGTCTGCCTTGCCATTCTTTGATCCCGGACGATAAGTGATTGTGAAATCGAACCGGGACAAGAACAACGACCACCGGGCCTGCCTGGAATTCAACCTTTTAGCCCCTCTAATGTACTCTAAGTTCTGGTGGTCAGTGAGAACCAAGAAACGGTAAAGTAGAACCCTCTAGCCAGTGGCACCATTCCTCCAGTGCGTCCTTCATGGCGAGCAACTCGCGATCTCCCATATCATTATTCCGCTCTGCCGAGGTGAGCTTTCGTGAGTAGTACGCACATGGGTATACCTTGCCTGGATGCCATGTCGTTGGGATAGAACAGCCCCAATTCCGGTGCTAGAAGCGTCAACCTCCACAATGAATACCTTTTCAGGATCTGGGTGTCGTAGAATGGGTGCTGTGGTGAAGCGTGCTTTGAGATCCTCGAAGGCCCTCACACTGGTTTCATTCCGTTGTAGAGTGGTGGGTCCCTTCTTGGTCATTGTGAGTGGTACCGCCACCTGGCTGAAGTTCTTAATGAATCGTCGGTAAAAATTGGCGAATCCCAGAAACCGCTGTAGTTCCTTGATAGTTCTGGGATGAGGCCACTCCACCACTGACTTTACCTTTCTGTCATCCATGGTGACTCCCCCTTGACTAATGACATACCCCAAAAAGGCTATCTGGGTAAGGTGAAACTCACATTTGGACAATTTCGCATAGAGTTGATGCTCAATTAAGCGATGTAGAACCTTGCAGACATGTTGAACGTGTTCAGATAGGGTCTCGGAGTAGATAAGTATATCATTGATGTATACAATCACTGTGTGGTTGGCTCTGATATGTCTGGTTTGGCCACAGTAGAGACACAGGTTATCCCTGATCCTCTTGTTGCGTTCCTCATCCGTGAGATGTGTTCTGTAACAAACGACCAGCAGACGGTTGATCCATTTGTAAAGATTTATTGTCGTAATCAAAAGGACGAGCCATTCTCGTAACTTTCTTCTCTGTTTGTGTCTGAAATGTGGGCATTGAATGACTAAGGCTACGGAGAGAACCTCCTTTCTGAAACAGGCCCTGGTCTCTGATTCCAGCTAGTATTGCTTTCTGGAAATCCAGACTTCAGTGCTAAATAGAGTCTGTCAACTTTATTTATTGTTCACTTCATAAATTGCAAAAGCAGTTTGTTAAACTGCAAAACAGCTGTAAAAACAGGACACTCTAAAACTCTAAAAGTAGTGAACACTTGTCAGAATTAGCATGTGATCTTTGTCATCATAAATTGTTACCATCAAACACCCAGCAATGTTTAAATTTGTAAGTAATTTTGGCTAAAAAATAAAAATAAAGAGTCTGCTAAATAAAAAACAAAATGTTAAACATGGATGGGATATTTCTTGTTAATGTTTTTATTATTATATATCTTTCAGAGTCCTGTGAAGATGTACTGTAGGAGTACATCTGAGCAGTATCACCGAGGAACACACAGCAGCACTTTATACAGGTTCACACAACAATCTCAGGCCTATGTTCTGTCAAAAATGGCTTCCAAAAATAATGGAATAATTCTCAAGATCAGAAAATACACCCTTTCCCAACACATTGTGAGAATGGTGGGTTTGGGATCTTTTCTTTTTACCTGTTTAATGTTTTAAAGAAATCATTTGAAGATGTTTATGTAGTAATTTCTTTTCTTTTTTGTGGTGAATTTTAACTTATGTATTGCTAAATCCTTGTTATAAAATGTAATGTCACAAAACTGTCAAGATTAAAATAAATCAACATGTTTCATTAAAGTATGTTAAATTCAAACACACCAGAAATGTTCATGAAGAAAATTTGAAAGAAACTTTTGGACTGGGAGCTAAATTTTAGAATAATATATATTTTGCATTGTATCTGCCTATGTATAATATGTGGATGATATATTTTTCTTTCCACAAATAAAAATAGGACAAGGAAATTGATGACTGTCATCTTAACTGTAGCAATATTTCAATAAAATGTTACTTCCTCATGGACTCTTACGACTCTGACAGCCGTCCCCTTTGAAGTGTGGCTCCCTTCGGAGAGCGGGGCTGGGTGAGGTTCACTCCGGGACAGGTACCGCGTCCAGTATGGTGGAGTTGTGTGGGGTTGACGGACAATGGAAGGCTATGGTGTTTAAATAGAGTCAAAAGTTGCACACATGAAAACCACGAGCACGCGAATGAAGCAAGCGCGCAACACCAGACCCACGAGAGGAAAATAAGAATGTGAGGGCGCATCTGAGTATTGAACTGGAAATTAGGTGCTGGGCGTCCGGTCAGAGGAGAACTGGACCCAACTAAACCTGGTTCTCCCAAGGTTTTTTCCCCCATTCTCTCATGGATGGGGTTTTGGTTCTCCTCTGGTTTGCTTAGTTGTGGACACCTGATTTCTAGTGATTATCATCGTCTTGACTACAGAGACCGTCTCTGCATTTGATAAAT
>JAUMHI010000074.1:196952-212444 GCA_032359435.1 Enteromius unitaeniatus
CTCTGTTCTTCTATTTGATAATGTTCAGTGCTTTGCTACAATCTGTATTGTTAAAAGAGCTACAGAAATAAAAGTGATTGATTGAAGTGTGGTTATTTCAGTGCTGCTAATAACATCTTATTGATCAATCAATCAATCACTTTTATTTATTTATATTTATCCCTTCACCCAGGTATGAGAGTCAGCTGTGCCTAATTAAAAATCAAGCTCAGGGGTTGACCTAATTAGTCGATGAGATGGGAGATGGTGGATAAAGCTGAGGCGCAAAGCCAGGAAGCGAAGTGTATATAAAGTTAAAAGGTGTGTCTGACTTCGACTACACCTAGTGTCTTGACTAGCTGCCAGATTGTGATTGCCCTAGTTAAGGCTGCTATCTATTGGCCTAACAAATGTCTGCCTCTAGTGCTGGCGCATGCGCAGTGTTCAGAAACTTGGTTTCGATTCAACACTTGTCAAATGAAAACTGAACACTTGAATCCTACATTTGAATCCTGGTAGTCTTGAAAAACCAGATGTTTGAAAGATAACTAACCCTTGAAAGAGACTCCGGGAATTTTATTTATAATAGACTTTAAATGTGACTTTTACACGTAACTGAGAGGGGGATAAACTCTGAGCTGACTTCTGCAACACGGAAGACGCTGTTAAATATGTCTGAATCCTTGAAGAAATTCACTCCTCGCGATAAAGGTATTAAACTGGTGTCAAAACCAAACGATCTCGGTAAGTGCACGCGCTTATCATATTAGATTATTATATGTTATATTGTATTATATTATATTACACACACACACACACATATATCTAGGCTGTTTTGAGTCACTGAATAAACAACATTGGATCTGAATAATATTTTTGAGCTGCTTTACAGCAGAATATAAATAGTTACATGTTTGATGTAGTTGAAACAGATTGTGTTGTTTTATTGTTGATCATATCAGCTGAAATTTATGTAAATGAAAGATTGCAGTGATCTCCTGACACTCGAAGACACTTTCTGTCAAGGTGAAGGTAAAGCTGCTTTAAAACGAAAAAGAGCTGTTATATATGAAAACGTAACAGTCGAAATAGACAAACAAGAACGAAATATCGTGATTTTAATAAATTAAGGAATTGGTAAACGCATTTTCTAAGTGAAAACGTACAAACAGTAATTGAAGAAAGACTTAATACTTCATGTGAATGTTATTATTAGTGGTTCCAGCAGGGTTGCCTCGCTTGTTATTATTATTTTTATTATTATTATTATTATTATTCGTTACCGGCAAGTTGGAACTTGTGAATTGTTCATGAAAACCAATACAATCCTCATTAAAACCATTAAATCCTTGACATTTCTATTGTGTTTTGGGTAAGGTTCTATTGGTTTTTCAGCAGGGCCAACAGGCTTATATTCTTCTAATAAAAAGTAACGTGAAAATATAAAATAGTATTCAATAGCCTATTGTGCATACTTCAACATGATAAATACAGCAGTGGAACTGACGAAGCCTTGTCCCTTTCAGATGAATATGATGATGATCCAGATGTTTTGAGGGCAGTGTTATCCTGCGGACACGTCACTGACCCACAGACACTGACCGACTGCTGCAGAGCTCAGCTGAAGGATGTGAGTCAATCTGTGCACATTTTAACAGCTTTTATCATTGGAATTTAACTTAATTAACCCAAATCAGTTTCATTTTGACTTTTATTTTTTATCCTGTACAAGATTCAACTTATTCCAACAAGTCAGTTCAAAATGACTGAATTCTAATGTTTAATTATGATCCCTGGTGTTTGATTTCAGGGACAGGCTGAATTCAGATGTCCAGAGTGTGAGGAAACATGGCCTTATGATGAAGTGAGAAAACTGGCAAAGCTTACTCTTGAAGAGCAGCTGAGTTTTGAGGAAAAGCTTGGGACGAACACTGCTAAGCAGATAGTGGACTTTAGGGTTGTAAGTGCATTTGTTTATCGTGCAGAAGAATAACATTAATAAGGCAGTGCTGGGTCTGACCTTTCACCTCTGTCTTTTTTCTCTCTATATCCAGTGTCCTGGTTGTAGCACCTTTGTTGAAAGGTTGGATGTTTCCAGTGTCTGTGTGCAGTGCCCTGTGTGCACAGAAACCAATGGAGATTCCTATGAATTCTGCTGGAATTGTTTGAGAGAATGGGAAGGGCCTCAGAATCGTGCTTTTCGATGCGGTAACGTGGGATGTACCGCTGACAAGAAACTGCTGAAAGACTGTCCGATCATCTCTTTAACATACTTTGGAAATGAAGCGAAGTGCCCAAAAATCCGCGAATGCACATCTTGTGGCACACTGATTGAACACACTACTGAAGGATGTAATAACATGACATGCCCTGAATGTAAATATGAATTCTGCTTTATTTGTTTAGAACCGGGCCATGACTTTGATGAATGTATGCCATGCGAAATGGCACCAAGGCAAACAGAGTCTGAATCACAGTAAAAGCTCTGGAAGAATGGTTCTACTTTAAATAATACATTTTAAATCTTTTTTTTTATTATTAAAATTGTGTAGCATGTTTATCTTTCGCAAATAAATGTAAATTGATTATAAATTGTGTGTTTTAAAAATTTTCGTTTCTCACGCTTTCTATATAACAATTATATAATTCTCTCTAGAGAAATTCGTCATAAAATGACACATGACGTCACCTACTGGACAACTGCAGAATTTCCACCAAAACAACATGGGCTCCGTTTCTCTTTTGGGAAACGCAGCCCACATCAATTGATGACTTTAATATTAAGCACTCAGTTATTAATATGCTTTTTGTATTATTATGCTTTTTTAAAATATTTTAAAATATTAAATCATGTTTTATAATGTGCTGTTCATTACTTGTGTATTACTAATTTTTTATGTATTTACAAATCTGCTAAAATACATATGCATAAAAATAAAAACGAGTAATTAAGAGCATGAAGTAAGAAGTAATAATTAGAATAGACAAACATGTGCATGGAATACTGTGTCATGAGATTTAAGATGTTTTTAAGGGAAAACAGGCACATGAGCCCAAAGCATCCATAAAAGTCATGTGGTAAAAACAGTGATGACCAGATGTTTAGATGTAATCCTAACTGTAAAGTGTTGATTACCACAGCTGCACAACTAAACCATAAAGTTATAGCCTAATGTAAATAGCCATAAAAAACATATATAATTTATCGACGTAATTGTAAACAACACCAGGCTTAACATTATGCATATTATAATTCTATGTGTGTAATTTTCAGTAGGGCTATTTCATCAGAAAACTCAAAGAACTGTAATAGAAAGATGAAATGATGATTAATGATGATTAACAGATGATTAATCTGTTAATCTGACAGATATCGAATCTGTACATAATGAAACTATGGTAAGTGTTAGATGTGGAAAACACCTCACTTTAACCTGCTGGAAAATGAAAGTAAAAGACAAAAGGGAAGTTTGAGAAGCTGAAGTTGTTTACAATGTCTGAAGACGAGAAGAAATTCTCTTCATTCGACAAAGGGATCCGTTTGGTGTCAAAACCAAGCGATCTCGGTAAGTGTGCTGTAGATTTGTCTTCCTGATCTTATAAATATAGAGAGTAGAACAAACTATCTCCCAGAGGATAAAAGCGATCATCTTTTGATGAATGGCTTTTTGTTTTTGTCGTTTCATCTTCATTAGTTTACTCGAGGCCGTTTTGACAAAATGGTGGACATTTCATGGTTTATATTAAAGGTTTTAATAGCTTACCTATTTGTTGATATGAGGGATTTGTGGACACAAGCATGTTTGTGTGGAGTAAAATATCAAACTAGATGTAAGATGTGCACAGAAGGATTCTTGTACTCAGTGGGGTTATTACTGTATTTAAGATCTTTATGATTTAAATGTACATCGTTGCATTAATTAAAACCTAGGCTTGGACATAGCTGGAAATAGGGACATATTTTAATCCAAAACATAGACCTTTCCAGTCCAACATGTAAATATTCATGAGTGGCCTCTAGTGGACACTGACAAAGTAATAGATTCATTTACTTTTTTAGATTAGTATCTATTTACTGGTTCTTTGCCTTGCCTATCATTGGTTATTATTCAGTTGTTTAACTTTGTCATCCAAAATTGTTGGACTAAATTGTCGAAAAACAACAATTGAAATGGAATAGTTTTGGTTTAGGTAGGCAACTTACCCCATTAGGGGCTATTATACCCCTCTTTGTTGTTTTAAATTTAGTTCTGTAACAAGTGAATTAACTGATCTTTTATTTCTTTTCATCCTGCACATGCTAAATTTGTGTGTGCGCATTACAGAAAAGTGAATGCACCTTCTTCTGGACACTTAATTTCCAACCATTATCATCAACACAGAAACTAAATTGAGCTAGACAACAATGTCCCTAATCAATTTAATAAGGACATGCATTTAACTGATGAGTGAGTGTTTAATCTCGTCTTTATGCATTGCTGTCTCTGTTCAGTGCTTTGACACAGTCTGTGAAATAGAGGACTTGTCTTGACTTGATGGAGCAGCTTCATTTAAGCAGATCATTTAACAATAGTTGCACTGATTTAACACAACTTGTATGAACGTCACAAAGCTGTGTAAATGTTTTCAGATGAATATGATGATGATGCAGGTGTTTTGAGGGCAGTGTTATCCTGCGGACACGTCACTGACCCACAGACACTGACCGACTGCTGCAGAGCTCAGCTGAAGGATGTGAGTCAATTCTAATACCATATTGATGATATGAAAACCAATTCTAATCTTTGGTATTTCATTCCAGGGTAAGACTGAATTCAGATGTCCGTTGTGTGAGAAGAAATGGCCGTATGATGAAGTCAGAAGACTGGCAAAACTTTCGGATGATGAAAAATTCATATTTGAGGACAAGGCTGGGACTAATGCTGTTAAAAAATGTGTTGACTTCAGGGCTGTAAGTAGACTAACATTTCTGCCTTGCAATTGTGATATTGATATTATTATTATTAATTATTGATATTTAGATAGATTCTTTATAGTATTAAGCTTTCACACATCTACATGTGATCACATAAGAAGTGTGCTCCATTTGATCAGTTTTGGGTTTTTTTTCCTTTTCTCAAAACAATAAGTTTGAGCCTGGACAGTTAGATCCGTGTTTCAAGTAGATTGATTCTTCTTATTCATTTAAAACCCATAAGGACCCACTGTGACGCGGGTGCCACAAACAACTGTGATTATCTGGAAAGGTCTTTTTAAAGCATTATCCCTCATTTTCACCCCGGGAAGTCCCAAATAGAGCCGATTCTTTGTAGCGAATGAGAAGAGCCGACTCTAGGGGCGGGGCTTAATTTGGGAACACCATGCAGCTAATCACATCAGTGAAAAAAGAGAAATCACATCAGCCCATCCAAGCTGAGGCATCTCATATTTCTCAGTGCCAACCAAAAAGACGTCATAAAAACTTCTATTCTGGCTTGTCAGGGGATGTCATTTCAACGTCTGACAAAGACGATTGTTCAGTGGGTTACCAATACATACCAATACACAAAACATTCACAACTGATAAATTGGGGTAAATAGAAGGCTCTGAGTGATGCTTAAAAAACAGTCATTTTGGTGCTGTAAGAGGAGCCGAGCCTAATCTTTGAAAAGAGCCCAACTGCCCATCACTAGTCCCAAAGTGACATCCAGATTCAGTCTTGTGAGAATGTGTGCATTTTTTGTGGGCTGGTGAGCACATTACAGTGTCAGCAATTTTGAAAGATGCTTGTTTTTGTTACTAAAGGTATGTTTCAACCCATTCAACTATTCTAATGTTTTAATAACACATCCTAGATTACCAAGATTTTAATACAGTTCTTGAACAAACTGATATAAAACAAGTTACGAAGATATTGTGGTGAAATATATGTCACATTGGGCTGTTAACCTTAAAAGAGTAGGAATTTTGATGTGACATATTGCTCAATTAATTTAGCTGATTAAATTATTTGAGTGTTATATATTTTCTACTGCTCATTTCAAAGCATATATTAACAAAAAGAACATTTTAAATAATGTCACATTAAATAAATTGTTAATGAAATGTATTTTTAATATATAAAACAATATATATGTTCTTATTTTATGGTTGTTTTATCTTTTTTGTAGTGAGAATAACATGAATAGATTCAGGAAACATTTTTATGTTCAGAATGCACTAAAGATTATCCACAGAATTTTCCCAATTTTAACCAATAGAATTTTCTTCAAAAACTTGCATTTGTCCTAAATTGGGAAGATAACAATGAAACAATGGATCAGAATAAGCACTTTTTTTGTGCATACAGGAAAAATGACACGAGGTCTCCCATTGTGGCTGACATCAAGCTACATTTATTGCACATGATACGTATGTTTGCAATGTTATTGCCCTACGTGCACTTTTCTTTTACTGAGCATTATATTGTTTGTTTACAGTTTTATTGCACAAGATACACATTTTTGTGTTTTTTCTTCACTGAGCATTGTCTTGTCTGCTTGTTTACCATTTTATTGCAAAATATACAAATTATTGCGATGTTATGTGCATGTTTAACATGTTGACCTCCAGTGTGAGGTAGTTATTTGTTTTTATTTAGTTCACTCATTTTCGAGTTTTGAAAAACAAAACATGAACAACCATATACCAAAAAAGGTAGAATTTTGATGTTTCGAAAGAGTTGTTGTAAAATGTAATGGTCACAGTTATGTGGCTTTGAAATATGTTATGGAAAAGCAAAAAAAAAAATATTATTTAGCAAATAAAACTGACTAAATGTACTTTTTTCAATTTCTCCCCGGACAGCAGGCCAAACACACTATACAGGATTAGTTTGATTAATGAGGAAATGCGAACTACTGCAATATGTTTTGCCTTGAGTGTGTGCAGTTTAGTGGAGTACACAGTAACTGAATGCTCATAGCTCACTGATCAGGGAAACACATTGATTCTCAGTGAAATGTCACACTCATCTCAACAGGATCAAGTCAGACATGTTTGTGATATACTATAAAACTATTGTGCCTACAGTTAGATCACGTTTAAATGGTCTAAAAACTTGATTTTCTAACACTGTGTCTTTTCTCTTTTCATATTCAGTGTCCTGGCTGTGGCACCTTTGTTGAAAGGTTGGACGTTTCCAATCTTTGTGTAAAATGTTCGGTTTGCACAGAAAGAAATGAAAAAACCTATCATTTCTGTTGGCAGTGTATGAGAAAGTGGAAAGGGCCTGGACCTCGAGCTGATCGATGTGCAAATATGGGATGTGCTTTTGACCAGAAACTTCTCAAAGACTGTCCAGTGATCTCTCTGAAGTCAGTTCAGAATGTGCAGTGTCCAGCAATCCGTGCGTGCACATCTTGTGGTGTTCTGATCGAGCACAGAAACAAGGGACATAAGATCATAGAATGTCATGCATGCAATAACCGCTTTTGTTTTGTCTGCTTAAACCCTGCTGATGAGTGCATAAAAACATCTGCTCACTACCGTGTATGCACAGCTGGAGTTGCACCAAGACAAGTTTATTACGGGAAACAAAACTAGACAGAAAGAGCCCCTCTAGAATTAGAAATCATTTCATTTGTTTATCTATTTTATGATTCTTGGAATAGGATTCTTGAATTAATAAAACATTAAAAAAGAATAGCATTTATTCTTTCTAACAATATACACTACCATTCAGGAACTTTTCATTCTTTTTTTTTATATTTTAAAGAAATTAAAACTTTTATTCTGGTAGGCTGTATAAATCAATAAGAAATGGTGAAAAAAAATTATATTGTTGGAAAAGATTTTAATTTTCTTTATAAATTCTGTTCTTTATAACTTTTTATTCATCAAAGGATCATGTGACTCTTTAAACTGGAATAATGACTGATGAAAATTCAGCTTAACATCACAGAAATAACTTAAAGGCCCGGTTTCACAAACAAGGCTTAGCTTAAGCCAGGACTAGGCATTAGTTAAATTAAGATATTTAAGCAACTCTGCATGTCACCAGTCTAAACATAACTGATAAAAAGTTAAAAACTCGGCACATTCTTCATCAGCTCACCACTGCTCTTTCACACGCGTCTGACAAAATAATGGTGGTGCCTGTGTTAAATTTAAAATTTAAAAGTTGTCTCATTATAGAATTTGTAGAATTCCCCATACAATAGGTTATCTTTCAGGGGCGACTCAAACAAATTCTTCCTTTTCAACTTTTCTTTTTGCCACTGACCTTCTGTGTAAGCATCAGTGACATGCACACACTGTACAGCAGGGGTAGGGAATTTCAGTCCTGGAGTTTAGCTCCAGCCCTAATCAAACACACCTGCCTGTAACTGTCTAGTGATCTTGAAGACATCGAATAGCTTCTTCAGGTGTATTTGATTAGGGTTGCAGCTAAACTCTGCAGGACACCGGCCCCTGCTGTACAGCGTGGGAGTTATGCACATAAGAATTAGCTATTGTTCTAAATAAGTAGCTATTAAATAGTTTGTTTAAAATTCCAAGTTATTCATTACTTTTGTATTCAATATTGAAAATAAAATATATGGAGTATGTTTTTCTTGCAATTTTTTTGTGGAAAAAACCCAGGGAAAAAGGATTGGGATTTACTTTACTAATTTTATTTATTTCACTGTATGTACAAAAAAAAGGACTTGAAGCATAAAATCATGCATTCTTTGTTAACAGGCTAACTGACGTTAAAAATCAAATATCACTTAACTTAAGCACAATCATAAGTTTATTGTCAGCAAACGTTTGTTCCAATGAAGGCTGCAGCAATAAAGATCTGGATCTGCTGAGAGATCGTGCAACTATTATTTTACCATCTGTAAACAATGTTGTAGTCAGGCTGTTTGTGTCTGTCCAACATGTGCAATGCTAATTAACCATTTCCCTGCCAGCAATTGTTAAAAAAAATCAATATAATAATTTTTATCCATTTTATTAGAAATGGTTTAAAGGGTGAAATTTAAACTTGATCATTTTATAATAGTTTTCGTATTGTGAAAACTTGTTTCTGAATTGTAAACAATGCTTTTTACAGTTTAATAGACATTATCCTCCCCCGCTCATATGTTAATAATTGTATTTGTGTATCTGGTTTCCTAGACAGGGCTATGGTGTGAGTCTATGGTGTGCACAAATCGTCCCAGAGGAATTCTTAAATATACAGTAATGTTTAAAGTGTGTGAAAGGCATATAGCCTAAATTTCTGTCAGCAGTGGTGTAATTTACCTGTATAAGGTCAGTTACGAACATTCGTCTAATTTACTTCTTCCTCTACAACAACCGTAGCTACTGCTGAAGTGGGTGATGCCCGGACACTGACAGATACCATTTTAGCAGAGCTAAAGAAAGCTGGACTTTTCTATGATGTCAGGAAAGAAGCTGTTACAAGAAAAACTTAAGAATATCCCTTATGATCACTGCCAGGCAGTTTTTTTAGCATTTGTTACGAAAAATATTGTAAGAAGCCCACAAGGGTGAGCACCTCAAACGGCTTCTTGAAGAAAGGTAGACAGGCCATTTAGCTACCATCTTCATCATTCTGAACAACTTCGAAGAGATCACATCCCTTTCTGACTGAAAATGACTTTGTCATGGTCCAGAGCTGCGAATTGAAGCCTGCTGAGAGAGATATCTGCAGTCAGCTTCTTGTTTAAAGAGTTCACACTTCCTCATTAATAGAAAAAATAGCGAATTTGGCCTTCTGTCCGGGGAGCGAGCTGGGAGAACGGTGGACTCCAAACCCTAATGGTTTGAACCTTGATCTCCGTCTGCCCCCCTAGGAAGGAGTGAATTGGTGGAAAGGAGGAGAAGGGGTGGAGGAGGGATGCATAAAGCGAGATGAGGGAGAAGGGAGAGCAGGGATGTTTATAGTGAAGGGAAATTCATTTGATTGGGCGTGAACTTCCAAGGGAATGATTAGATGATGGGCTGCCAGCCATGTGTGATTAGTTCGTCTGCGGTCCTCTCGAAATTATGTTATTTAACATTCACTTATTGCAAACCTTGTGCACAGCATTGTTGGATCCACCAAATAAGCTTCGGCAGAGGGAGGACACTGACCTTTGGGCAGGTCTGAGCATTCTGACCAGTGGTTATGGTTATAACCAAAGACAGTGGATTCACGTAACTCATATATAAAAATGTGTACTTTCTTCTATTACTCACAAAATAAAATGTCAATTCCCCAGTTCACAAGCACTTTACAATTCTACAATAATGTTCTTTTCTTTTTATTATATATACATGAACTCATAGGTATAGGACTAAGGTGTTTTTGTTTGTGTGAATAAGGCTGCATGTGTTGATCAAAAAAAAAAAACTGTATAAGTTAGTTTGTCCCATTTATTGATTATTTCATAAATGCATTAATAGGTTATTGTGCACTACAACATACACACAGAAAAACTGTTTATACAAATATAATAATAATGACTAATAATAATAATAACAGATCCTCTTTTGATCACAAGATGGCATTAGTGAGCACAGAGCTAGAAAGCTTCGAGAAATGAACCTTATTACGATACATTTGAAGGAAAAGCTTTGCTGCTTCGGAAAGCTTCATTTCACTACATTTCCATTTTTTGAACAGGACCGAAAAAACCTCGCTCTGCTCAGACCTCATCAAATACAAATGACATATTTTCTTCCTTTTCCTTCCTTACATATATAGATAGCCATTAATTACCAACAGAAAAACACATGGATTTTGAGTGAAATAATAAAAAAACACATTATAAATCAACACCTGCTACGCATGCATACACTTCGCTGTGATTTTATATTGTTTTGTGTGAAGGATATGCTGCAGTGTCTGATATGGGAATTATTTATTGGTCTATTTTTAATCCATGCAGCAAATTCTTTAAAATGACTTGTTTGTTTTGCAAAAGCTTTTAAAGAGCAGAGAATGAAGCTGAGGAGTCCTCTACAGAGTGAACAGAACAAACTCCAGTCTCTGCTCATCAAACTCATCACAGCTTTGGGTGAACTATATTTTTAAGAGTATTATCATAGTAATGAAATGTAGCCTAACTCTAGGTGCATTTATTAAAACACTAGAAAGGGTATCGTTATTGAAAATGAACAACTGAACACACGCAGAACAGGAAAACACTTCCGGAAGAGGCGGAAGGATGTGTTGGTGTTAGCTCTGAGAGGAACACTAAACCCAGCAGTGTTGAATTCTGCTTTACATCTGCTCATGAAAATGACTTCCTGCAGTCTGAACTGTGACGGAGTGCTGAGAACAGTGGATGTGGATTCAGAGGAAGAGCTGAAGAACATGTTAGTCGAAGATTTCCGGAGATTGATACAGCAAGACAACTGTGAGTCAAACACTTCCGTGTTCACTTCTACATTAATTCTACATCACTTCTACATCAGTCCCCCGTGTTATTTATTAACAGTCACTGATATCAGCATTACAGTGTCCACGCTT
This sequence comes from Enteromius unitaeniatus, assembly GCA_032359435.1. Taxonomy (NCBI): domain Eukaryota; kingdom Metazoa; phylum Chordata; class Actinopteri; order Cypriniformes; family Cyprinidae; genus Enteromius; species Enteromius unitaeniatus. Next base: position 208,397 of record JAUMHI010000074.1, read on the forward strand.
CTGTCCTGAAGATTTCTAAGAGCAATCAAACCAACAAAAGAGCAATAATATATATCGTTCCGACAAGTCCTGGTTATTTTTTCTTTTTATAAAAAAAAAAAAAGTATAGATAGATCTCAGGTGTAGAAAGAGCAAGCTTTTTTGTTTTTTTTAACAACAAGATGAATAGAAGACACTAGTGTTAGAGGGTATTTACACATATATACATATATATATATATATAAATCAGAAATAATAGTAATAATATAGAAAGAATAGAATGTAGAGTTCTAGTGCTAGGCTAAATTTCCATGAGTGTACAGTATTTTCATTTTAAAAATCCACTTCATCATTTCTGACCTTTGGAAAACACTCAATAGTTAGAATCCTCTTGGATGCATTTCATTGTGACTGCATTTCTCTGTCTCGTGTACATTTCATGCTACATTTGCTATTATGACAAACACTAAGTGGAAGTTAAATATACGTTGTTGTTTTCTTCTTCACAGTTGGATACAGATTGATCTTCGCAGAGCGAGTGCTGGTGAATGGATGTACACTTGGCTCTTGCGGGATAAAAAGCGGCTCTGTTATTTATAGTGTTAAGCGTCAGTGTGGAGGAGGAGGTATAACAACTGGTGTAGAAGATGATTGAAAGTGTCTTAAAATGAACCCTTCATGTTGTCACACGAAACAATCGCTCGTTTTTTCAGGATTTTTGATGATTATACCGTTTAAAACAACAGCATGTATTTAAAATAGAAAACCTGATCTTTAGACATTTTTAAATGGAAAATGAAAGCACCAGAATCTTAAATATGATTTTAACTAACATTAAGAAAGAAATGAAAAAACTATTTTAACAGGGAACATTCTAGCAAAGTTCTAACCAAACCTAAAGATAAATAGAAAGTTTGTTCAGGGTTATCCAATATTCTGACAACGTTAACCCACCAATATTATGTGAATAGTTCATGTGTTTGCTCTTAAACATTTCAGTTGGATGTTTGATGACCGTCTAATTCAAAACATTTAATATTCAAAGTAACATTTCCCTAATGCTGGTGAAATGATTAAATGAAACATCAGGCCTATGTGACAACATGTCTAGTGATGTTTCTCTTATTTCCTGATCCACAACAAATCTTACTTCTACATCAAACTGGAAATTCATGTTAAGGTACAGACTATTGAAAGGCAAATATCATTCAGGTTCTGACAGATCTTTTATTGTCATTTCTCTCAGGTCCACCTGAACAGGAAGAAAAAGGAATGGAAGTATTAGCTGATATGCAGCAGACTGAGCCGAAAATCAATAAATCTTGTTGCTCTATTATATAGTTCAGTGCATTTCAGTACAGCCTCTACAGCCTCATACAGATCCACACACTCAGGTTCAAACACCCACCCCCCGCTGCCAAAGACCCACACATTTTTTCTTCTTCTTATTTTTATTTTTATGTTTTTTTTTGAGACAGATTAAAGTTGTTGGGCATTAAACACTAAAATAACACTTTATTACAAAACAATTTACAAAAAAATATATATATACCACCTCAAGATCAAATTGCTAACACTAGTTAAGTGGTCAACCATCTCACACAGAAGAGTTCTCTTGTGCCTTTTCCTGAGCAGTCTGAACGGCTCTGACAAGTCTGTAACATCTCAAATGAACATTAACAGATGATGGAGATATGTCACATGTATTGAAAACCTATATTAAACACATGTTTATGCAGATTATTTCCATGTGGGCAGGTGGAGACGGCAAATGTTGCAGATTTGTTGATAACAAAACAGTATAAAAACCGGATGGAAAGTGGATTGGTGTATTGGTAGATATCGGTTCAGTGAGATGTTTACATTATTATATCCTGAATCTTGTCAGTAGAGTGTTCAAAAGTATTGTTTGTGATGAAAACATCAGTCTGTGTCACTATATACAGTAAACTGAAGTTCGACAAAATTTTGCACATGTGTTTATTGCCATCTATTGATGTGTGTTGTGTTTTCAGGAGTATAACTACACTCATTATCAACCAATACAATATACTTTCAACAATTTATTCAGTTAACAGGTGCTATTATTTTTAAATAATTTAAAAATTACACATTAAACATGAATAGAGAGAAGACTAAAATGTATATGTAGAGCAAATACTGTAGAAATATTGTGCATAATACATTTTTTTTACTCTTATACAACATGAATATATATTTACCATATCGCCTAATCTTCATCTTCATCATGAATGTTTTGTTTTAATATCAGATATTTCATATAAAGATTGATTACATACAGGAACTTTTTTAAGACAAAAACAGGCAGCACACATCATGCTTGTAAATCAACACAATCTCTTTTTTCTTCTAACATTAGAAACAAGGATACTTCTTTAAAAAGATGAGGTGGCTTTCTGTCCTCTCCTTCTGTCCAGCACAAAACTGAACCCAAACTCTGCATACTCCGCTACATGTTGCAGTTTTTCTTTGATTTATTGATATAAATCGTGGTTATAGATCATGTGAATCCTGTTGTTTGCTAGCTATTGTAAGATGATCTATGGAAAACATATTAGTAATTTTAATTCTAATTTAGCTCTATTATTTATTTGTATTTATTTATTTATTGTGAGAGTGTTCCTGATACATCAAAGTTAGAGATAATATCACATTCTATATATCATTAATTTTCTGTTTGAATAACCATGGAAAAGAAACATTATTAAAAATCGACTTATTTTTATTATTTTGTTAATTAAATTGTAATCACGTTCAATATAAATTCTGTCCCATTAAACGTGTTTTATTAGCCTACATGACACCTATGTTTGGTTCTTGCCTAAAAAGACGACGTTTAATACATTTGGCTGTTTTTAGCCTTGAATCAGTGAATGTCATCAAACTGTTGAATAGTGTATCTTAATAATATCTCAGAATATCCTAGCTCTGTCCGTTCAGCTGGACTCGTGGCCTCAGAGACATCGCTCCAGCTTCAGCTACAGCATCTATCCCATCACCTTCCTCAGAGAGAGACTCTTCCTTCCTGTGAGTCTCACACAGACTTTACCTACTCAACATCAAATAATGAGAAGGATGTCCTGTGGAGTGATGCGTGTTAATCACACATGAAGACCTGAATCCAGAGGATTGAAGCTGTTTCATGAGGTTTGAAAGACGTACAAAATCAACATGAACTCAGACTTTTATTTTATTCTTTAATAATTCAGTAGGGAAGATATCACTTTACCAGAGTAACATTTTCAGCATGTCGTGTTGAGTCCAGAGTCCTCTGTGCTTCGGCTGGCAGCGATGGCCCCGGATCACGAGGAGCCGCGTGGAGCAATATTAAAAACAACACACTTTTACATTCTCAAAACACTTATAATAAGCGTGGAGACCTAACTAATGTCCCCCCGGCTATTCCTATCTCTGGATATTCAGTGCTCAGTCTTCATTCTGAGAGTCATTGTTCTTCAGGAGTTTGACTGTGACGAATCACAGAGATTTGAGACGAGCCTCGACACAGTCTGCTTCAGCTCCAGAGTCCTTCTCCTCCAGATGTTAACCTTGAACTAGAAACATCTTTATTATACAAAATAGTTTTAGTTTACAAGAAAGTTAGCTGGAATATTATTAGATTAGATTAGTCAATTATTTTGTTGTATCTTTAACCAATTTGAGATTATATTTATATTTATACTAAACACAAACAAACAAAGACATTAATAAAAAATTAAATGTTAAGAGTTATGAGGATTATTGTTATTGGATCTATTAAGAATAAATGAATACATCGATGTTGATGTGAGGCTCTCTCCAGCAGAGGTCCCTGTTGTTTAACTCCTGCTCATTCTCTCATATTTCCACATTATTTCATCATTCATTCATCTGTCATCATGAGCCTGAGTGACTCTGTACAAACATGCACACAGATCACCCACCTGAGACTGTGTGTGTGTGTGTGTGTGTGTGTGTGTGTGTGTGTGTGAGTGAGTGAGTGTGTGTGTGTGTGTGTGTGTGTGTGTGTGTGTGTGTGTGTGTGTGTGTGTGTGTGTGTGTGTGTGTG
>JAUMHI010000074.1:224067-237099 GCA_032359435.1 Enteromius unitaeniatus
GGTTGATGTGACAAGTGTGGACAGCCTTCCAGCGCTTCAGTCACCACAGTATGATGAGTTACTGGAGGTGGTGACTCGCGCTGTGGAAAGTCTCGATTGGCCGGAAGCCCAGCGAGCGGAGCCACAGACAAGCAGGCTGGATGAGTGGTTCTTGCAGCCGAGGCCGCTCTCTGCTCGCAGGAGTCTGCCGTTTTTCCCGGACCTTCACTCTGAAGTGTGTAGGTCCTGGAAGAGACCCTTCTCTGCCTGCTCATATATCCCTGCCTCCGATTATTATGGTAATGTGGCAGGAATAGCAGAGAAGGGTTATAAACGGGTGCCTCCAGTAGAACAGATGCTGGCTAGCCATCTGTCGCTGGGAGAGGCAACTTCGTTGAAAGCCCCCTCTTTGCTATCTAAGCCACTGCGGGTTACCTCAGCGATAGTGGGCAAAGGCTACGCAGCTGCTGGTCAGGCTGGTGCATGTTTGCACACCCTGGCGGTGCTGCAGGCCTATCAGGCTGACCTACTGAGAGACCTCAGCGGGAGAGACCAAGTAGATTTCTGCGCGCCACCAGAGAATCAGCCAAGGCTGTCGGTAGATCCATGGCAGCACTGGTGGCAGCACTTATGGCTAAATCTATCCGGGATGAAATCACAGGATAGGGTTTTGCTTATGGATGCCCCACTATCTCCCTTGGGGTTATTCAGGGAGGTGGTGGATACAGTGGTAGAGCAGCACCAGCAGTCAAAGAAACAGGTGGCTGCCTTTCAGTCTGTTCTTCACTGCTGCTCTCAGGAAAAGGCGGTGGGTGATAAACAGTGACCGACAAAGGCTTGTTCCTCAAATAGGGGAAATCAGAAGGAGAGTGTGGCGCAAAGCTGGGGTGCAGGGGACAGTCAATATGGGGCTCCCAGAAGTTCAGGTCCGAGGAAGGTTCTGAGAGAGGTGCGGACGGGCTAGGAAAGCTCAGACCAAGAAATCATCCTAAACTTCAGGAAGCAGTGAGAGACCAGCTAGGGGTGTCGCACCAACGAGACTCAGCGTCTATTGCATATAAATTGCCTAGAGTTACTTGCGGTATACAAGGCATTGAAAGTCTTTCGTCCAAGTTTGATGGGCCGTCACATTCTGGTGCGGTCCAACAATATGGCAACAGTGGTATATATCAACCACCAGGGGGGGTTGCGATCCCACTCAATGTACATGTTGACGAGAAAGCTTTGCCTATGGGCTCAAGGCAAGCTCCTTTCAGTAAGGGCGATTTATATTCCGGGGGATCTAAATGTGGGAGCAGATTCACTGTCGAGGCAGGGGCTGAGGCCCGGGGAATGGAGACTTCATCCACAAGTGGTAGAACAGTTTCGGAATCGTTTCTACCGTCGCAAATGAGACCCTCTACGTGGATAGCTCACTCAACCCCAAAGGTGTATGTGGCGGCTATTTAGGCCTTTCATATACGTATTAATGACCGCTCAGTGGGCAGACACCCACTAGTGATACGGTTCTTGCGGGGTGTGCCAAGGCCAGTGGTGCGCTCTAGGGTACCAACTTGGGATCTGACAGTGGTTTTAGAGGCTCTTTCTAGACTGCCATTCGAACCATTAGATCAGATCTCTGATCGCCAGTTAACAATTAAGATTTTAGTCCTGATTGCACTCTCCTCACTTAAGAGGGTGGGTGATTTGCAGGCCTTATCAGTAGCACCTGATTGTACTGACTTTGCACTCGGACTGGTGAAGGTTCCTACAACTCCACAGCAGCCTATAGTCCTTCAGGCTTTTTGCCCCCCTCCTTTCCAGGAGACAGGCCAAGAAAGATGGGAGTCAGAGCTCATTCTACTAGGGGTGTGGCATCTACAAAAGCCTACTTAGCAGGTGTCCCAGTATCGGACATCTGCAAAGCAGCTGTATGGTCCTCTCCCTTGACCTCTGCGAGGTTCTATGGGCTACCCCAGGTTCTGTCATCCTTAGCTGTGATGCTCCACACTAGGCAGGAACTTGTGGGTATGGGTTTGTGTTATTTTGTTCCCAAAGCGTCTATAGACGCAGTGTGAGTTCCTGAAAAGGAACGTCTCTGGGTTATGTATATAACCCACGCCATCCCCTGCCGAGCGCTTGCTTCATTTCTGAGCTAATGTGTGATGCGCGGCACCTGGGCTTTTGAGCTCCGGGATTTATGATGTCACTGCCTATGACGCCCGGAGCCCTTATTGGACAGATTTACAGCAGATTCAGAGCGTGGCTAACGCCGAGGCGTTCCCAAAGCGTCTATAGACGCAGGGTCTCGTTCCTTCAAGGAACTGGGGATATATACATAACCCAGAGACATTTTCACTCAGCTCTGAACATGACGGGAGCGTTTGTGAGTGTCCTGAAATAATCTATAGATGATAAATAGACCCTTGTATTGTTCTTACTAGCACAACATAGCAGTGAATATACAGAACAGTGCTGTTACTTACCTGACCAGGGGCTTTCAGACTGGGTCCAAAAAATGTGTAGAATGTAAAAAGAAATAAATGGTTGAAAAGATCAAAATTAATAAAAAATATATAAATAATGTACTCAAATGAATACTTAAATAATTATAAATAAGTAAAAAATAAATAAATAAAATAATAATAATAATAATAATAAAATATTTTAAAATAATTCAATAAATAATAAAAGTCAGATTTAAATAAAAATATGAATAATAAATACATTTGGTAAAAAAAACAAAAAAGCTATGAAAATAAACATAATTAAACTAGATTAAAACTAGATTAATGTAAATCTAAAAATATATATAAATAATAAAATATAAAATTATTAAATTGTCAAATTAAAATAAAATAGTAAATAATTGGATTGTAAATAAATCAAAATAAATCAAAATAACTAAATAAAATATAAAATAATAACAAATATTCAAATAAATAGGGTAAACAACAAAACATTTTATTAAAATAAGTTAAGAATAAATAAAATACATAAGTAAATAAAAAAATAAGTAAATAACACATAAGAAAGTTTGAGTGAGTAGAAAAAGCCCCGAAAGGGCTCAAACTGATTCACTGATTCACTCTGTATGGAGTGATTCATTCTGATGAGATGGATTTAGCTTTTTAATGTTACGTATTTATAAATGTGACATGTATTTTCATTCTGCATTTTTTGAGTTGCGTAGTGTGTGTGTGTGTGTGTGTGTGTGGTCTTCACGGTCAGCAGTCGTCTCGTATCACAGGAGCTATAGTGCATCATTAGCTAAATGAGCAGCCATTAGCGCTGTCCCATGATTCAGCTGGATGTGTTTCACTGAGTCCATGTCCAGATGAGCCTGAACACACACAGAAGCAGCTCCAGTCTGTTCAGACGTCAGCGTCTCATCTCCAGCATGTTCTTTTCTCTCGATATCTCTGCTGTTGAAACAAAGAACCTAAAAGGGATTTTGGGATGATTAAGAGTGTATTTCTGACATAATTCTCATCTGTAATGCATCCAAAAATATGAATGTGTTTATACAGTAGGTTTATCATCATGCACTAAAATCATATCATGTAATAATGTGATAAATAACATCATCTGAATTAAAGTAACTGAAATAAATTTAATAAGACCTATACAACCAATGAATGATAAAATGATTATTATTATTAATAATAATAATAATAATCGTAATGACAACAATCCCAACAAAAGTACTAAAAATGTTAACGTAAAGTTAAAAAGAAAACAAAATATAAAAATGAAATCTAAAATGTACAACAAAGTATAAATAAAAATATATTAAAAATAAAGTAATGTAAACTATTAAAGTATATCAGTAGTGTTTTTTTACAAGTAAATAATTAAATCATTTTATTGGATTTTTTAAAAAAAATAAGGTCAAGACATCAAAATAAGGTCATCATCAGATGATGACTTTCTTAAAAAAGCAGCTTTAACTGTGTGTATGTATAAACAGAGTGAGTTAATGTTTCCGAGCTGCCCTTCAGATGAGAAGCAGATGTTCAGTGATGATGATGGATGGCCTGCTGCTTCTCTGATCTGAAGGATGTGAATGAGGTGCTGAGAGTTCTCTTCTCTCTGGTTTAGTTTGAGTTTGATGAAGATCCTGTGCGTGGCCTGCTTCAGCCGCTGGAGGAGAAGCTGAGGAGCGATCACTCGTACTGCAGCCGCTCTTTACCAGACGACCCGAGCGCTCCAGACCAGCATGGGTTTGAGTTGAACACCTGCTCCAGACCAGCACGGGTGTAACACCTCAGACAAACACAACACACCGACAGACAGCTTCTGCTCTTCAGAGACCTTGAGCTTCATCACAGACCAGCTCCGGTATCCTCACCATCAGGCCATCTGAGATCAGGTTGGGAGAAATACAGTATAGCAATAATGGAAGTGAATGGGTGCCGTCAGAATGAGAGTGATTTAAAAACATCACAAAAGACTAATCCAGCAATAAGTCGTTTTTAAATCAAGTATATTAAGATGATTTTAACTCAAATAATCCAGTCTATAATCCATAATAGCTCTTCTTCCAGAGAAAAAGTGCAAATCCAGACACATATTAGTTTAGAGCTATTTTAATCTGAGCAGATTTCTCTCCTGATTCAGACCAGAACACTTCTTCACTGGAGGAAGAGTTATTATAGACTCATATTTGAGTAGTTTGATTCTCCAGATGTTCACTGATGGACTGGAGTGCTGTGGATTATTCTGATTCTGACGGCACCCATTCACATCCATTACTGAGACACTGATCTCAGATAGCCTGAATGAGTTTCTGCTGACCCAGGATCAGCTCTTCTCTGTTTTCAGATATAAAGTGATTCCAGACCAGCTCTGTTCATCTTCACACACGAGAAGCTGCCATCATTTTCTGTATTTCTAGTTCTCTAGCATGAGATTCAGAGATTTCTCCGATTTATTAAACTAGCTAATTGTAACTAATAACAATCACAATACTGTTACAAGTTAGCAGATGAATGCATATAATTATAATAAATGACATTAAGATTACACATTAAGATATTTTATTTAAATAATTACACTTTTTTATATCATAAACAAATGTAAGACTATTTTTGCAGTAAATATTTTTGTTTAATTTAAATCTATAGTTTGAAAGATAAAACTGTAATAATAGCTTTAGTATAATATTTTTATTGTAAATAAAATCATATCATGCATCAAAACATTAAGTATATTTTTTAGCAGTAAATGCGTCTAATTTGGATGGATTTGTGGATAGATTTATTAAATAACATGTCCATCTTTTGTGATAATAATTTTGTTATAATGTTATAAATGGTACACAGTGTTAATTATAAACAGTTTACATCAACAAAATGAAGTCTGTTGTTGCAGTAAATAGTAGTCAACCTTTGAAGAGGATCATAAAGTGTTCTACAGAACTGTCCTCAGACAAGAACAGGTATTGTGCTGGTTTTAGGACAACTGTGATGAATGCTGACTGCTGTATATGTATTTGTTTCTTAAGTCAACTATTCATTACTAGATAGCTAACCATTAGTAAACACAAACTAAACAATCCTAATCATGTGCTGATGTTTAGCAGCTGGATCTTCTCAGGTGATGATCATGTGTCTCTCTCTGAAAGCCTCTTCTCTGTGAGGTGATTAGTGATGGAGCTGAAGCCAGTGTTTGCTGGAATCACTTGTGGTCAGTGAGTGATTGTGATGCTAGCTGGCTCTGTAATGTGAGGTCTGGTTTAAAGCGGCGCTGCCCGCGGCTCCATCACTGCATCAATTAAACGCTGGAGAGCCACGAGCTGTTTGAGAAACGGACGAGGTGCCAGAGTCTGAGCACAAGCAGAGACAGATCTGTATTAGCGTCCGGAGAGAGAAGTGATGTCAGTCTTTGGAGGATTCTCATTGCTTCATCTTTAGTGTGTCAGAAATATGGAGCGCCACTAATAGCCTTCAGAGAAAACCCTTATTTCTTCCTTTCCTTTGTTGTTTTTGTTGGTTGGGTTTCTGTGGAAGCAATCTTGCAATTTAAACCTTTTCTTGTAGATCTTAGAAAAAAACATATGATTGCTTAAAAAAAAAAATGAGATTAAAAAAAATTGTTAAAAAATAATAGTTTAAAAATAGTTAGAAAAAAAAAAAATTAAACCGTAACAGCAACTTTATTTCTCACAAGTCTGAAAAAAGTATTAAAATTGTGAGATATGAATTGTGATATAAATGTAGTTTTGAGATATAAACTCAAAATTGCAATATTAAAATAGAAATTAAGATTTATATTCAGAATTGCAATAAAAACGTTGATTTTCAGATATAAACTCAAAACTGTGGTATCATTGTACATGTGAGATATAAACTCAGAATTGTGTGATACGAGCTAAATATAAACTCTAAATCTTAAATATAATCTCAGTTTAACGCAGTACATGTAGCAAGGTCTTTTTTTTTTTTACTTTATAATAAATAAAAAGAAAACCGATAGAATGGAAAAAGAGTCCCAGCTGGAAAAGACGTAGTATTAAAAGTATTAAACATATACTTGAAATGCAAATAGTATATGTTAATAATACATTTGTTTTCCCAATATGCTGATTTGAAGTGCATTAAAAATATGTTTAATTGCATTTTAATATATTTCTAAAAAGTACAAAGGGAACACTTAAACAGCACAATGTAACTCCAAGTCAGTCACACGTCTGTGAAATCAAACTGTCCTCTTAGGAAGACACACGATCAGTTTCACCTGCTGTTGTGTGAATGGAAGAGACAACAGGTGGAGATTAGAGGAAATGACCCCCAATAAAGGGGTGCTTCTGCAAGCGCTGACCACAGACCACTTCTCAGTCCCTGTGTTTTGGTCTCTTCTGAATGCTGGCGGTGCTTTGAGACGAGTCTACACCCCACACAAGTGGCTCAGGTAGTGCAGCTATCAATGCATGAATGTGAGCTGTGACGAGAAGGGTTGCTGTGTCTGTCAGCGTTTATAATTCTATTATTTTGGAAAAACACGTACAATGTAAATTCTGTACTTTTAAGTAATACAGGTATAACTGAAATGGATAACTTTATCATAGCATTTCACACTTTTATCATTTATATATTTCTAATGTATTAATGTACTTGAGTATGTTTGTAGAAATACAAATATACTAAACATACTTGTATTTCAAGTGCATTTAATAGTATTGATATATACTGCTGTGCTTTTCTAATGTACTCTGAATATTTGTTATGTGCACAACAATAAATAATACATTAAAGTTTTCTAGATATCACAGTGTCTGTATATCCTGAAAAATCAGTTTTATAATATGCTAGTTGTAACGAGGAACTCTTTTAACACAATTTCAATACATGAAATATATTGCAAATGCATACAAATTTTACTTAAACATATTTTGAAATGCACTTAATATGCTTGAATTTGTTTCAAAATAATGCATTTAATATGCACCTAGTATAGTATAATTTAAATATGTTAAGTATGTCTGAAAAAGCACGACTTAAATATATTTCTATTTTAGTGCTGAAATGTGCATGCTCACAAATCCTCTCATTATAACACATGAATTACACACATTATGAAAGATTCATTATGCATATATTTATTGTGTTATAACAGAAATTTGTTTCACTTAGAAAAAAGTAATGCAGCTAGTAACTAATTACTTTTGAAAGGAGTACTCAGTAATTTGGAACTTGTCCAACACTGTTTCTTTAAGCATAATGTTATGACAATGAAATGCAACCAAACACAGTAAACAGTATTGTTATTAAAGAAATACACACACACACACACACAGTCTTCTGGTAGAGCGCTGAATAAAGTGGGCAGATCTGACACAATAGTGAAAGTGCAGCTTGAAGACAGGCGTTCCTCTTTGATTTGGCTGCTCTTCATCTCTGTAAATATTAATTTTTGATTTCCTTACAGTTATATAATTAATCATACTCATACTCCTAATGATGATTGACAGGAGCTGCCCAAATCTTTGAAATCTTTTATTAAAATGAAAACTGTGTAAGTTTCGTTTTGGCTGTTAAACATAATTTCCCGTAAATGCCTCGCCTGATCAGAAACCATTCATAGCACAGCAGATGTCTATAGCTGAAGAATGTATAGTTCAGCCCACGTTATTCCCGTTACTCCAGACTGACAGGGTAGGATGGAAACAGATCGACATACAGCTTACGTTGACTTGAATTCCTTTTGAATCTGAAAACATCAAACACCTTCAGTTTCTCAGCAGATAGCAGTGTTTTCATTCCCGCTCTTAAAAGCATAGGCAAAAGATGTTTTCTGCTGCTCGGTGCCATGTCTGTGTCTGATGTGAAACGAGCACAGCACATCTATATGAAATGTAATAGATAATGTTAATTTACTGAAATATTAAATGACCTTCTACCACTTTCCCCCACACTGATCTCTGGACTGGGTTATATTTTCAGGACAAGTGTAAGACTTAGACCATGTAAGGTCCTGATCACTCGTCAATTTACAACTGGCATAAAATAATAATAGTTATAATTTCTTTTTTAGCTTTATGTGAAATTATTTCAAGACCACCCTCCTCAGGAATATTAAAAGATTTGATGAGATCTCATATTTTACAGACCTTTACAAAACAGGACGTCAAGTGATGACATCAGCATGATTTTTATTTCAAAATAATAGATTTTTGTAAGAAAGTAACTCCAGAGGACCACTGTTTTCATTTATTTATTTATTTTTTATCATGACATTTTTCTCATATATTTGATAGTTATGAATGCATTATTGTACTTTAAATAGATCTGAAGAAAATGCCGCTGTACACAGCTGTAGAGTCGACCCCTTCAGCAGCTCAGTGCTGGTTTGTGAAGAACACAAGCAGTCTACCTGAGGGAATTACAATATGATGATCATTTCAAAGCACTTGAGTGGTATAACATTAAAAAAACATTTCTGAACTACATATTAGTTCATACTTCACAGGAAAGCACATTTCAGTATTGCTCACATCCGATGATTGTGATTCGATTTGGATCCCAGACACAATCTTCTTCGAGGCCACTTTGGACCATGCCGCATTCTGGAGGGCACCAGGCAGTGTCGTAGCCCTTATCATGCCAGGTCTTCTGCATATCATGATGTTGACGGTCAATCTTCTTCACTTTCCCAACGTTGACTCTCACTCTCAGAATCACTCTCTGGTTCTTAGGTAGGTGCAGAGGGTATCTGGAGGCCTTCTGTTTATCTCGGCTGAGGTAGACTCCACGTCCAAGCATGCCGTCAGGAGACTGCTTGAAGCCAGATCTTATGATCTTCTCAGCAGCTTCCCTGGATGTGCCGTGATACATTGTGTAGACTTTACCATCTTCTGGTTCGTGGTAACTTTCTAAACATGGTGGAGCACCCACTCCCAAGTCATCTTCAGCCCACATGTTGCTCCTGGATAAATGCTCTAAAAATGTATAAAAACTTTTACCCAATCACTAGCAAATGGAATAGAACAAATACATAATTAGAAACAAAATAGCATCAAAAGTCACTTATATTAGGATATATTATTAGGCTTTTTAATTATAACTAACAAACTATGATCCATTTCCACAAAAAGAAAGTGGTGTGTTACCTCTGCTGTCACTTCTAAAGCTGACGGCTTCCTCCTGAAAGCAGGTGTATATAGTAGATGTTTCAGGGTGTGTCTGTTAACCTTCTCTTCAAACGTGTGCAGAATAGTTTCTGATTGGGTAGGGCATTTACAGGAATATGATTTGCTTTGCAAATTTACTTTGAGTTTTGCACACTCTTGGCATTCTCTTGAGCCTTCTCAAATTATCACAACTTTTATAAAGTCTATCTAAACAGTTCAAGCATATCACAAGGTTAGTTTAAATGTTTAACCTACATAAATGTGCTCTGTTAGAAGAATATCAACAGAAGCTGAAGCTCAGCAGGACACGGAGACGCCAGTGTCATCACTTGCATTTTATTTTTCAGTAGAAACTACTTAAAATACGGAGTAATTGTTGCTCATAAAAGGTCAAAGTAAAACATTATTCGAAACAGAAAGAGTCTACTTTCATGTGTGTACATTCCAATTATCAACAAAACGGTGCTTTTGTAAAATAACTAGGAAAACAGAGAATCACAATGATGAGCCAACCTGACCTCATAATTCTGTGCCAGTGTCATGGAATCGCCGAAAATACTGTGATGGGCTCACGGAAGAGATACCAGTGTCAGTCAGTGACAGGAATCATCCATGATGCACACACAGATATCTGGACTCCAAGATTAGGTAATGATATTGTCATTATTGAATTTGCATCGGGGCGTTGAAAGGAAAGGGCTTGAAATGCAACAAAACTTGTTTGTAATGCTTTTTTACTGCTTTACTGTCAGTTTTTGCAATAGATACTGCACTACAGTGACTGCACTTATATTGTCTGTGTGTGTTTTATATTGTTCAGAAGTGGGTAGGTTTCGGGTAAAGGTGCAACAATGAAAGTATACATTTTATTCAAAATGAATCCAGATATCTGTCACTGACTTACATTGGTATCTCTTCTGTGAGCTCATCATGAAATTTTCCCAATTCCATGACACTAACACAGAATTTTGAGTTAAGAGACATTACATGCAATTTTGTGAGATCAGGATATAAACATAGACTTAAGATATAAACTCAGAATCGTGATTATATAAATATAGATGTATGATATAGAATTGCAATATAAATGTAGAATTGTGTAATACGAGCTCAAAATTGTGATATCGGTGCAGGGATGTGAGATACAGTAAAAACCATCAGAATCGCAAAATATAAACTCAAAATCTTAAATATAAAGGACATGTAGCAAGTTTATTTTTTAATGTATGATAAATACAGTAGAATGGAAAAAGAACAGCGTTCTTTAGTGTTTAGTGAATAGTGTTAGAGGCATAAAATGCAGTATAAATGTAGGATTGCAACAAATAAACTAATCGTGAGGCCAGTGAAAGACCAATCATGTGTTTTTATCTGATTATTGTGTGTTTACAGCAAGAATAAACCGTTCAAATCAATAAAGATCAGTGAATGCACGTTTCAGACTGATTTCCAATCAAACCTCAGCGTTCATAAATCAACTCAATTTATACAGAGCGTTTTCTCAATACAGTAACGGCGAGGGCAAGTATTGAGTCTTGAAGAACACTTGAAGTGGCTCATTGATTAGAGCCAGAGGTCATTTACAGCTGCTGAAGCTTTCCTCTAACAGCGGCTCAATTCAGATGATTGATAGTCTATTATATATCTACAGCACTGCACTACATGATGATTTCTGCCACAAACCAGCCATAAACCTTCTCATGAAAGTCGTCCCGCTCCAATTACTGGGAAATACGAGATCCCAGCAGATCAGAGCTGCAGGACACAGAACAAAACTCATTCTCAGCCCAATTCATAAAGACCTGGACTGAGAGTCTATAAACAGCAGAATGAAGCCACTCTGAGTATAAAACACTTCTGTGTTGATTAATGTAGCTCTGACACAGGCGAGCGTTTAATACCGACCCCAAAATATCAGAAATGTCAACACTTTCAGACACGTTTGGTTCAGAGTCTTTGTTAGGAAATAATTATTTATTTAGACTTTATGAAGAACAAAGGAATTATTTATCGACCAATTCATGGAAGTTTGTTTCACCTCATAATAACCAAGATAATTACAGATTCTCAGAGGAACGCAGAACTTTAAACCAATAATCAGAAGCAACTTTGATTTGAAGTCAACCTGATATCAAAATACACTATTGACCTTGTTAATAAATATGAAGTAATTAAGCATCTTCAGTTCACCAGCACTGCATTGAGGTGATCAAAAATACAGTAAAATACTGTATCATTCTAACATACTGATTTACTGCTCAACAAACATTTCTGATTATTATCAATGCTGAAAACAGTCGTGCATTGATAATAATCAGAAATATAGCAGTTAATCAGTATATGATTCTGATTTCTGAGGATCATGTGACACTGAAGACTGGAGTAATGATGCTGAACATCACAGGAATAAATTACACTTTAACACATATTCACACAGAAAACAGCTGATTTACATTAGAATAATATTTCATGTTTTTTACAGTATTTTTGATCAGATAAATGCATGTTTGTTGATCAGAAGAGAGCTGATTGTGTCGTGTTGGATATGGCTGGTGTTGAATCTGTTGTTCTCCGGGGCTGGAGCCAGACGAGGCAGCTGGTGTTTGTGTGTGTTCAGAGACTCTTTATCGCCCTGTGGCTCATGTCTTTGGCTCCTGACTCGATGACCCAGTTATTATCGGCTCATTCTCAGCAGCATCTGACCCTTCACTCTCAAACACCTCCGAGAGACACCGTATACTGAGTCTGTGCTAAACACTCCTGTATTCAGTAGAAGTTGTTTTAGTTTTTTTGGCAGAAGAGTTTATTTCTAGCTTTCTTTTGGCATTCCTCTTGTTTTCTTGTCTCTTTCTATGCAGAAGTTGAGATGGTCTGACTGACGTCCTCCTCTCTTCATTTGGAAACTAATTATGAGTTTAATATCTACATTTACTAGACTGTCACATCATTATTTCTTCACATCATGTCTCTCCAGTAGTTCTGCTTCACAGAAACATGAATATGAGTTTAATATACAGAGAGGGAAGTTTAATATAATTACAACAAGTGGCTGTCATTTTTATTATGATATTTTATTCCAGTGTTATTTGAGTATCAATGAGATATTGTTATAGTTTTATTAATAAATAAAATAATATTTTACATTTGTTTGTTACATTTCTTGTCTTCATTAGAATTTTAATTTAAGGTTTTAGTAATTTTGTTGTGTGCTTTTGTTATTTTTAATATTTAGTTTTTATCATTTCCTTTTAGTTTTTCTAGTACATAAAAAATAACTAAATGAAAATAAGAAATGCTTAATTTTTTTTCCTATTTCTATTTTGATTTTTTTTTTGCTTTAGTTTCTATAATAACCCATAATAGCATATTTTGAATATATATATATATATATATATATATATATATATATATATATAAATATATATGTTTTTTTTTTTTTTTTT
>JAUMHI010000074.1:237199-257984 GCA_032359435.1 Enteromius unitaeniatus
TATATATGTTTTTTTTTTTTTTGTTTTAGATGGAGTATGTTTTACAAGAAAATACCATGTCAGTCTTTTTACTTCAGAATTTGGTGTTTAATTAAAAGGTTTACTTGCCAATTTTTTGTATGGATTTTACAGTCTTTTTTACACCATGTTTCCAGTCTAATTCTATCTTTGTAGTTTTTTTCCCCTTAAATTATTTCCCCTAAGTAGAAACATATATAAAATGGAGTAATTAAAAAAATAAATAAATAAATAAAGGTAAAATAGCGTACATTATTGTTTTATAGTTAATATTTTTATTAATTGTTTGGGGGCAGATGTTTTTATCTGGTTTAGTTTAGGTTAAGTGTTCACAAGATAACAATATTTCAGCATTATTTCAGTATTATGTCTCCTCTGACGTTGGGGACACCTGATTTCCAGTGATTATCGTCGTCTTGATAATGTTCAGTGCTTTGCTACAATCTGTATTGTTAAAAGAGCTGTAGAAATAAAAGTGACTTGATTGATTAATATTAATTATACAAGTGTTTGTAGCAAATAGTTTCCCAGTGTAGTGTAGTCTAGTACTGGTTGATTGGTTTGAGTCTCTGTAACTGGGCTCTTGATGGTCTTCTGTTCTCGTGTGTTTGCCCGAGGCCAGGTTTAATGAAGCCATCACTCAAACGCCTGATCCTCAACTGCTTTTGGGTTTTTAATTGTTTTCCAGTGAATCTGAAGCATGATGGATCGAGTCGTCTGTTCTTGAAGAGCACGGGACACTTGTTTCAATTACTGCCTCAGACTAGAGATGAAGCATCAGACTCCTCTGGTGTGATGTGAGTGTATCTGATACGAACAGCGCTCATAACAGCTCATGTTTCTGATTGGAATTCAGCAGCAGCGTGACTTTGTAAACTTCATTCATGAAGTCAAATGAAGGCCGGGAATCAATAATTAATTCTCAACTCTCTCTCAGCGTTCAGAGGTTTGTGTGTGATGATGATGATGGAGCAGATTCAGTCTGAAGAGCAGAAATATAGTTGCAGTGCAGGGGTTTTAGTTAACCCAGCTGATTAGTATTTAGGGTTTTTCATTCAGAAATGGTCTTATATGTTTTAGGAACTTACTTGACAATTAATTTCAGAACAATTAAATGACAGTTAGCTAATTAGTTGTGCTAATATTTCCAAGAATAAGAGAATCCAAAAATAAGTGTTACCTAGAACTATTATAATACGGTATATACAGTGCCCTCCACTAATATTGGCATCCTTGGTAAATCTGAGCAAAGCTGGCTGTGAAAATAAATCTGCATTGTTTATCCTTTTAATCTTTCATTCAAAAGATTCACAAAATTCAACCTATCATTGACCACAATTATTGGCACCCAATTATTGCTACGTCCTTTTCCAGCTCTGAGTTTTCTCCTGTAACACAGCAAGAGTTTGGAGAACACCTGATGACAGAAAAGAGATCATTCCTTCATCCAGAATCACTCCTGACCCTTTAGATCACCAGCTCCATGATGATGGTTCTCCTCTTTAGTTCTCCTCACTCAGGTTCAGCTCAGAGGACTGGGACAGTCATGGCAAACGCTTGTGCTCCGTGACAAATTCTTGTGTTTATTTTGATTTTAGATTAGTGTCCCGGTGGAAGATCCAACCATAACCCGTTATTAGATTTCTAACAGAGTCAGTGAATTATTGATTTGTTATCTGCTGGTGTTTGATAGAATCCATGATGCCACGTGTCTAAACAAGATGTCCAGGACCTCCAGCAGAAATATAGACCCACAGCATCAAAAACACAGCAGTATTCTTCACTGTACACATGGAGTACTGTTTATCCCTGTGTTCACCACACACATCTTGAGTGATTGCTGCTAAAAAACTATTTTTTTAGTTTCATCTGATCATAGAAGCCAGTCTCATTTGTAGTTCCAGTCCTGTCTGACAACTGAACCTGCTGGAGATTTTGGAGGAACATGGAGAATTCTTCTTAAACCCTCCTGAACAAAATGTGCTGATGTAGGGGCTGTTTGACTTTTTTTTAAAGGTTTTCTGTCCCTGAAACTCAACTATTTTCTGCAGTTCTCCAGCTGTGGTCCTTGAAGAGTTTTTATCCACTCAAACACTACTCTAGTTCAAGATATTAATAAACACTAGAGTAATATATGTATGACTACATGAACCCTGTGGAACATGCAGTTGATCAGGAAGTCTCTGTAGAACTGTAAGGGTCAGAAGTGTTTAATGTGTGTGAGACGGTCCGAGCTGATGAAGCGTCTCTGGGCAGAGATTGAGAGACCGCTAAAGCACCGCAGGATCGTCATTAGTCAAACACGCTTTTCATCTCAGAGCCGTTTCGCAGCTAGTTTGTGTGGCGGTATTTATGTGTGCTGCAGGACATTGTGAGACGGAGCAGAAATCTGATTGTTCTGCTGTTTAAGACTGGAGGAGCACTGCTGAGTGTTCTTCTGTCTTAACCAGGAGTACTAGTTTATCAGACTGACCAGGAACAAACAAGCATTTCTCAGCTCCATTCGGTGCTGCTACACCTGCTTTTACAAATTAGGAAAATCATCTTACTTCAAGGAAGTTTTTGCTCATTCTATTTAAAATGATTTTATCATTGTTTTCTGATCACTCATGATGTGAATCATTCATCAACACACACACACACACACACACACACTCGCACACACACACACACACGCACACACACTCGGCTAATGTTCAGTGTTAGCTGTATAACAGTGATTCTTCCCTAAGGTTCAGAACTGAAACGCGACAGCGCTCCTGAAATCGTTTCTCATTAAGGAGCGTCTCAGATCCTCCGGAGGCGTGTTTCTCCGGACGGAAGACTTCAGGCTCTGGGCGCTGTGGTAATGGACGCTAGGTTCCCATGGTGATACGATCTCCCAGTTTAATTGAATCCTGGTCAGTCCTGATGGACAGTGGCTAAACTTCCCTGTGAGACCGATGTCAGTGAATCTGTAGAATTGATTCATGGGTAGAAATACAGGAAATGACCCCAGTATCATGTTACATTAAATAACAATATATAGCTATTTCAGAACAGAACAAGTGATTATTATAGCAGTGCTCCATGCTAGGAATTCTGATTATGTAACACTTCTACACTACAGTTCCCAAAGACCTACTGAAATACCTGAGTGTTTCTGACAGGAGAGAGCAGGATGAGTGAAGAGGAGGTGTTTCTGGTCTCCACCACAGATCTGGTCTGATCTGAACCCTCACGCTGACCCATCAGCACACTCTCATACACTCTTTTACAGAGGAAGAGAGACGCGCTCATGTTAATGAGTTGTTCTGTGGGCGAGAGATCTACCAGGATCCCAGGGTTCTGCAGGTGAACAGGTATCATTTGACATCATTTCGATTTTATAATACTCATTTTTATGATGAACACGCTTCATTTCATAAACTATGTGGCCTATGCATGTGACACAAATTAATTAATAAAATCAATTCATTTACTTAAAATGTATATGTGCACATTTACAGTTATATTTATTATTATTACGAACTTCATAATTTAATATTTTTGTAATTTATATGCACAAACATTACTGTTTTGGTTTTATTATTTTATTTTATTTTATTTTATTATTAATTGTGTGTATTTGTGTTTATTTGTATACACACAGATTATTTTTTATTTTGTATTTGTATTATTACTTTAAATAATATTATGTAATATGTAAATTGAATTTAAATTTAGCCAAATGTGTCACAATAAATCAAAATAATTTTTGCTTCTACATATGTATAGAAATAGTTGTAGTGATATCTATTGCTGTGATTCTTTGCTTTCTAAAAGTTCAAAATCATATCAACTGGGTCATTTCTCGAGTCTCACCGTAAAATAAAAGTAACAGTGTTCATTTTACAGTACAGGGACATGAAATAACTTGTCAGGGCTGTTTCTGAAATATGTTAGCGAATCAAAGTGAAATGGAAGTTCGCTTCAGTGAAATCAGCTCCATTTCTGAAGGCGTCCGTCTCATCTCTGATTCAATTAACATCCGAGACGTCCCGACATTCTCCCGGCTCAGATATCACAGCTGACATTTACCACCGTCTCATTCAGAGCTGAATCTGAGAGAGACGAGCAGAATGAGACGTTCTGAAGAGACCCTCGAGTCAAGAGATAATGTCAAAGAGCAAATATTACAGTTATGACAGAGCACTTTTATTCTGTTCATCTTTTAACTGTATTCACACTATTATCACAGCATCTAATTCTGTTATAGAGACCCATTCACACAACTCATAATTTCATTTCTGTTTATTCATTTAGCAGACACTTTTATCCAAAGTGACTTACAATTGGGACAGATTACTATGACTGTAAAGTTTGTATAATCACTGTGACATAGATAATGACATAGAATAATACTGAATAACGTTTTTTTCTAACTGATGAACGATAAAAACTTTGACGGCCAATCAGAATCCATCGGGTATTAGAGCTCAAATCAGCATTTAAAGCGACAGACAACAAAACAGCAGCGTGCTTATAATAATAGAACATAGATGATAATATATTTATTCTCAAGGCCTGTTCATGCTGAAAACTATAATTATAATGCTACTTATGAAGTTCTAATAGCTGATATGAGAGCATCACAATTATAATATTGCTGTAATCATTTTCAGAATATTTTTTTTCCAACTTATTACAATTGACAGCCAATCCGAATCCAGAATAAAGTATTAGCAAGTGCTTAGTTAGCACTAATAAATGGCTAATATTCTAGTAATATGCATGCTATTAAGAAATTAATAGGTGTAACAATAAATTGTTAAGCTGACGTATGTAAAAATATAACCTAGTGTGAATTCAACCTGTCCTGCTAAATACCAAGTCAAATCTTTCATTTCCTAATCGTTTCTTCAAGAAAGTACAAATTCAGAGATATTCAAGTATTTTTAAAGCACGGTTATTAATTTTTAGGTTGTTATTTATCCAAGTTTAGTTTGTGAAGTTCTAGCTTTTAATAGATGCCAGCATCATCGGCGTTCTCTTGACAGACAGCTAAAGACAAGCGAATAGAGTCATGCTGAGACCAGAGCGCACACCGCAATTAATGCACATACAATCTAATTAAAACTAGTCAGGAAGTGGCTTCCTGTTAAACGTAACATATTCAGACACTCGTTTCCAGATCTCACACAGCATTTCTCCCACAAGGCTTTGCTTCATGTTTATTTAAGCTGTCTGTCAGATGCTCATTTAATATTCATGAGAAATGTAAGCGACCCCATTTACACGAACAGGCTCCGCCCCCACTGCATACATTATTCATGAGCCTCTGTCATTCATCTGTGTTGTTGTGACTTTTCATGTTGCTCTGAGTCAGAAAGAACTGAAATTTAAATGTAAACAAGAGTTTCTTCTGTGTTTGAAGTTATAAATTTGGATTTCCTAGTTTTAGCGTAAACTAATAAAATGAATGCAATGCATATTTGTCAGAAACACCTACATCAAACAGATCAGATTTCTACTAAATAAATACTAATAAACTGAATAAGTTTGCAATACTAACCTGATCTCATGACCGAGCGTTTGCATGGCATGATCTTCTGTCTGTCTGGTGAGATCCATCATTATATTGTTCATGTCTGTTGTTTGTTCATGTCGTAACCCAAAAAGATTGGGATAATATTTGATTCTGATTCTTCAATGCTAATGTTCGGCCTGAGTGTTTGGGTTTGAGAGTCTAGAGTCGCTGCTGGATTATTGGTAATAGAATGTGTCCGCCGGTGATTTCAGCTCAAATTGAAGTCTTGTCTTTGGTGTTTACTCGATTTATAAAGCACCCGGCCACGATCAGCTGGGAATAAAACCACTGTGCTGACCTGTGAGAAAACCTCTCTGACATTTCCACAGATTTACAGCAGGAGGATCTCATAACGTCTCCTCCTCTGATCTGGTCTCCCCGTGGACAGACACTGAAGGGTTAAAGAAACGCCACTCTTCAACTCTTCATGTTTGTGTGCAATCAAACACTCATGGGCCTCTGGAGAACTCAACAGCTCAGGGTTTATCTTCAGAGGAGCTTTGTGAAAAATGATGTCTCAATATTATTTAACCTTTTACAATATTTAATCTCCAATATATCTTCATGTTTTCTGGGATTTTCTGTGATCTGTGAAATGATTTACTAGCGTGATTTTTTTTCAAGTGGAGCAACTATCATTTCCAACAACAACAACAAAATCAAACGCAAGATTTTATAATTATTATTTTTTTATTTAGATTTTAAATTTAATTGTTTTTTTTTTTTAGAATGAGTTAAATTTAGTTTGTTTATGTATTATTTAATATTTAATGACTTGCAGTGCACTCAATCTTTGCATTTGTTGGTCCTTATTAACCCTTAAATTGACTCAACTCTAACACTGTTTCTGCGACTCTACTTTATATCAGAGATCCTAAATAATCAAAGTGTTGCTCAACTTAATATTGGCTGGAAAATCATGGCACATATGTTGGTGAATATTAATCACCCGTGAGTGTAAAGCAGTAAATCTTTTTGGTGAAGGTCCAGGCGTTTGTCTCATATAAACACATGCGTCTGAAACATTAATCATCTCTTTAAACATTTATAAGCACACAATCTCTGTGTGAAATATGGAGAATATGGGTCAGTGAAAGCTTGTGAATGTGTTTCTCTGAGAGACAGGATCTTATATTATGACTATAGCAGCTCAGTGTCTTTCTGGATCTGTGTTTTGAATGCTCTTTTCTCTGAGCTCTGTGTGTGTTTGAGGTCACAGGTCTGTCATTTTCTCTTCTGCTGTTGTTTACGCTTCTAATTACAGCAGCTGCACATTATAGAAATATCTGTTCAACAATCTCAATAAAGCCGTTACACAGGGCCGTTAGCTCTGGATGACGGACGGCCAATTATTTCTGAAGTGCAGCGTGAACAATAAAGCTACAGACAGAGGACTGATGATCTTCTGTTCGTTCATCAATGATCAGCCTCGGACCAGCTCTTGTGTTTCAGTAGGTCTCAGCTGAGTCTCAGGAGAAATGAACACACTATGAAGCTATGAGATGAAGATCAGATCATCTGATGAGTTCGTCTTGAGCTCTTGGATGTTTTTGAGACATGATTGAGATCTCTTCTGAAACCCTTGGGACAAAAAGAACATTATTTTGTGGATTTGGTCTAATGTAATGTGTTTATGTGGTTTAAGATGGGAAAAACACATTATTGTCCACATACTGTACATTATTGTTTCTCCTCTAAGCCCCGCCTCCTGAAACAGTCGATTTGTACAAAGCTCATTGCTCTAAAAACAGCGAGGTGTGCTCTGATTGGCCAGCTATCCAGTGCACTGTGATTGGCCGAATACCTCAAGCGTCTGATGGAAATGCTCCGCCCCTTAGTTTTATGTCTTAGACTTTTTAGTCTCTTTGGGTTTAAGACTTGAGTTTTGTAACTTTAAGGATCGTATCTCTGCACTAACACTCTTAACGCTCCAAAGAGAAAGTACAACTTGAAATCACATCATATTACCTTTTTAAAACTGATTTATTCTCATGTTTTGTAGATGGTTTTTATTTATTTATTTACTTGTTTTCTTTCATGTGGCGAATACTTTATACACTGTAAAAAATTCCATAAAATGTACGAAAAAAAAAAAAAAACAGTTTCCAAAATCTTACCATAAAACAAAATATGACAGCAACATTTTAGATTTTACAGTTTTAACTTTAGGGTTAAATAAATGAAATCTGTTTTGTAATGCTTTGTAATACACCGATATCCATCAAAGTCAGGAGGTGATGAGAAAGTCACTCAGTGAGGTCAGAAGAGGCAATTTTCATTCAGAGTAAAAGGGAAAAAGTGAAAGTGAAGTGACTTTAATTTAATGACTGAAATTTTATGTCATTTAATTTATGCCCTTCTCTGCAGCAACTTGTGCTGCATTTAAGATTCTTTATTTATTTTATTTGGCAGATGCTTTTATCTGAAGCAACGTACAGTATATAGCATTCAAGATATAATTATTTTACATATACATTTATACATATAAAAAAAACGTAATTTTCCATTTAATTTTTTTCTTTTCTCACAGGGAGCTGACACTGATATTGTATGTTCTCCCATCATGCACTGCGTCTGTTTCAGGATGTTTGAGGGTCAGTGATGTAGATCTCGTGCGATGTGAGATGATTTGATCAGGGCTGATGATGGTGATTGTGTCGAAGCGAGCCACTCAAGGACAGACGGAGAACACACAGGATAATGCTGTATTTGCATACAGATAATGCGCTCACACTAAACCTCTGCAGGAATCTGATAATTGGATGATGGCATGTTTTCTGTCAGGTCCTTTCTTGAGGAATGTGGTGGACAAACATGTTAAAATATTCCCTCCGGTGGTGGATTTCAGACGCTTATGTGACCCCATTAACCAGATGAGAAATGAATTGAACAGGACACTATAAAGCAGCTACAGATGGAATATGAATCAGACTCTACAATCATAACCTAAAATATTTACATGCAAACATGTCCACATGCATATTTCTGCAGTATAAATAGTAGTTATTGTTTTTAGTTTTAGTTAATCTAGTCAAACTGAATGAGAATTGTTGACTTGACAGCTAGCTGAGGGAAGCTGAAGCTGTTTTATATTCTGTCTCAGCTGAAGTTCTGGATATAGTTAATGAGTAATAACCCCGGAGCTCTCTGGACTTGATTCTGAAGTTGTGTTGAATCAGTAAACCTCAGGCAGTCTTGAGAGGAGACTCATCATCATTCAGAGCAGGATCTGAGCTGGACTATAAGCCTGAATCGGTCAGTGATTCCTCTGGACGTCTCTGTTTGCTCTGCTCTGTCTGAATAAGATTGGAGATGTTTCTGCTCCTCTGAGAGTCTGCAGGTGATGAAGCTGGGGGGTTTTGTGCATTTACTCTCATTTCATTATACATGAGGCTTTAAATGAAGACTAACTCAGTGTTGTGCAGAAAGATGTGAGCTTCAGGACTCGTCTCTGATGAAGGTTTTATGGGAACTTTGCTGTTGTGTGAAAGTTGAGCCAGTTTTAATGAATCAAAATAAGATTCATGACTCCTTCTTGACCTCATCAGCTGTTCGAATCAATTTAATGATTCATTCACACTGGAAATGAACTGGAAAAGAGCGAAAGACTCACATCATTTTATTATAATTTTTTTGTTCCTTCAACACTAGCTGGTCTTCCTCATCAGGCTGGTCTGTGTTCATGGTATTTTGGGCAAATTTGGGAACCGGCAAAACATGAAAATGAGCAATTGTAAATGCTGAACTATCTGGTCTTGAATAAACTGGTTAAACTGATCTGTGTTTATGGTTTTCAGGCACATTTGGGGCGAGTAAATCATAAGCGAGCTGAAGTCATGTTTTTGTCTTGTGTTCCTGTAAACCGTGTCTGCTTTAATGTTTAGTGTGGCACTTCCAGTGTAAGTGTCAACAGAAAGTGTAAAGGTGTTAACATTATGCCTGGATCGTTCCTCTGAAGGTTTCTTTTGAGAGACGCAACAGACGTTGGGTTGTTTTCGGGAAGTTTTTCATCTTTCGTATGGTAATTCCTGATTGTGTGGAGCGTAATGGAGTCTTCAGGGAGTCTAAAGCCGTTCCGGCATTAAACTCGCGGCGGGTA
This sequence comes from Enteromius unitaeniatus, assembly GCA_032359435.1. NCBI lineage: Eukaryota > Metazoa > Chordata > Actinopteri > Cypriniformes > Cyprinidae > Enteromius > Enteromius unitaeniatus. The sequence goes on from JAUMHI010000074.1 coordinate 246,865, forward strand.
AAATCCTGCAGGAGTGACATTTCCGTTCTGCCAGATTAATAATGGAAGGAGATTACAGACACCTCGAAGGGACAAACAAGACAAAACACAGGAAGGTTATTAAAAGAGCGACGACGCCGGCGACATGTCAAATAACGGCAGCTGGGAACATATCAATATTTGATGGGCCGCTATCAAAGCATTTCCACGAACAACACCGTGGCGGTGTGTGTGTGTGTGTGTGTGTGTGTGTTGGGCATATGGCGGCGCTGCTTTAATGAGCTGTGTTATGAAGGCCTCCCGTGGAGAATCTCACCGTGACGATTGATCTATGATTCAGGAGAATGTCTCTCTCAGTGTCAGGAAACACCTCCGTCTGACGGATGATGACTGACAATAACAGCAGAACTACCTCCTCAGCGCTTTCATTCCCAAAAACAACAACACACATTAACTGCTCGACTGGGCAGGTTAACCGCCGTAACCAAACACCTGGCCGAGAGTGTGCAAAACCAGCTTAAACCAGGTGGTCAGCCATATTCACCACATGATTAAACTAGATGGACTCTTCTTTGTTTATGGGCACATTTAGGACTAGCAAGCCTGGTTTAAGTTTAGTGTATGGGAATGGTTCAGTTACTGGTAAACTATCAATATCTTCTCATATGTGTTGCAAATGCTGCACAGTGTTGAAAAACCAGTCTGTTCTATGTTTTTGGGACCAGTAAACCTGTGTAGGCCAGGTTTCATTCTACTGTATGCATTTTTTTGTTTTTTGGGCACATTTAAGACCAGAAGACCATCTTGGTTTTAAGTTGAGTTTTTGTCATTATATGTATTGTTGAGTGATCGAGTGAAAAGTTTTGTAGTCAGACCAGTCTAAAGCGGTCAGCTGGTCTGTGTTGATATGTTGTGGGACCGTCTCAGACTGTTTTGTGTTGTTTTCTTCATGAGTAAAGCTGTCAGTGTTTTGTTGTTCTTTTCAGCGCTGCTCATGAAGGGCGACCCACAGAAATGTGTTTTCTGACATGAAAGCGTCTCTTGCTCTGTTTCTGCCGTTCTCTTGCGCTGGATTTCCGCTCCTGAGGCGTTTGACCCGCTTTAATCTCACACCTCCATGAACAAATCCCAGCGCCGCAGCCTGAAATCTCCCGGAGCTGTCACTAACTAACATGCTAACATGTTTGTTTTGGTGTTCCCGTGGGCTTTACACACACACACTCTGACAGAGTTGAGAAATATAACCTCTGTAAAGAGCAGAGCTCCTGTGAGCCGCATGTAAATGACCGCAGACATCCAGCCTCAGAAGGTCAGCAGGACTCGCGTTGTGTTTCATCTGTGCGCCTTCACGTATCCTTTCATAAATGTGACCCTGGACCACAAAATCAGCCGTAAGGGTTAGTTTTTGGAAACTGAGTAAATCAATCTCTCCATTGGTGTATGTTTTTTTAGGATTAGACAATATTTCATACATCTAGACTCTGAGGGAGCAAACAAATCGAAATAATGAGAAAATCACCTTTAAAGATGTTCAAATGAAGCTCTTAGTAATGCATATTACTAATCAGTTTTGATGTATTTATAGAAGGAAATGTACAAACTATCTTCATGAAGCAATGTATTTTTGTGTATTTCTATAAATCCACCCGTGAGCTGATGACTGCTTCTGTTCTGCAGGATCATCAGAGATTCGGCTTCAGGTCAGTGTTATTTTAGTGTCAAGAAGATACTATTAAATGTGGAAAATGTAGAGTTAGATATTTTTTATATATTTTTTTTTTTCTTTCTTGTGGTTTTTCTTTTTTATATGTATTTATAGTTTTTTTTTTTAAAGTTTTTTATGTTTGCATTATTTTTGCCTTGGCATTTAGCTGAAATGAAATGTGTTTAAATTTATCTTATTTAAATTCATTTTATATAATATTATTATATAAAACATCACATTTATTGTTTTGTTTCTCTGTTTTTTTTTATCTTTTGTTTTGTTCTGAAGATGAAATCCTGTCACATGACCTATAGAAGTGAGAGATGAATCTACAATGCTGTGAGTACAATATTATGATGACAGAAATCTCATTTTTGAGCTGCTTTTATACAGCAGATGCCATATGAACACTGCATATGACTTATGCATATAACATGTCTCTGTCCTGAATGATAATAGAGACGGAAATCAAACGTCTAACATCTCTCAGATCAGTCATAACAGCTGAACACTGATCCCAGAGCAGCACATCTGAGCTACATTCACTCAGTCTTCTCATTTATGAAAGAAAAGGAAATGAAATAATCAAACAGATAACTTCTTTGTACAGAGACACAAAGAGAGCATGTGAACAATGCTTTTATAATAATGTTGTGTAAGAATTAAAACAGGCCTGCTCTCACACAGACAGTAATAACTCTGGATATGAATGTCCAGATCATATTGATCTCTCTTCACTTCCACTGCACTGAAAAACATCAATGAAGTGAATGTTCAGACCTTAATATTGTGCTAAACATCTGCCTTTGTATTCAGCAGAAAGAATGATATGAGAGGGAGTCTGTCTCGTTTTCAGATAAATGATTCCTTTGTGAGATTCATCTACATTCAAATACACTGTAAGAGATTTTTGGACAGTGGACATGGCTCTAGTGTTGCATTTCCTCATTATTATGGCAGCATGAAATTATTGAAATATAGAAAAGGTCATTTTTAAAAAGGTACATTTTTGCCTTATAATTTTAGCTTTGCATCCTGCAGTCCTAATATTGTACTATTGTACTACTGTAATATTGAGTTAACGTCTTGATATAATTCTTTTAAGTGCCAGTATGTTTTTTTTATATAATTCTGGGTTTACATTCTTATCTTTCTTCCTCAGAATTTTGAGTTTATATTCCGATATTTCCATAATTCTGTGGTTTCATCCCAATATTTTACGTGTTTCCTCATAATATTGCATTCCAATATTTTGGCTTAGTTTTGCTATTTATTCCTCATAATTCATTTGTTTACATCTCAATATATATATATTTTTTTTATAATTCTGAGTTTACATTCTGATATTTTTCCTCATACTTTGGAGTTTGTCTCATAATTTTCCACTGATAATTCTGAGTTTACTGGCACCTGATATTTTGCCTTTGTTTGTTTCTTTGTAGTTTGTGTACCGATATTTTGACTCTTTCCTCATAATTCTGAATTTGAGTACCGAAATTTAAACACTTTTTTTTTTTTTTTTATAATTCTGAGGTTCAGTACCGAAATTTAAACACTTTTTTTTTCAGAATTCTGAGCTTGCGTACTGATATTTTGACTCTTTTCTCATAATTCTGAGTTTGCGTACCAATATTTTGACTCTTTCCTAATAATTCTGAGTTTGCATACCGATATTTTCACTCTTTCCTAATAATCCTCAGTTTGCGTACCGATATTTTGACTCTTTCCTCATTATTCTGAGTTTGTTTACCGATATTTTGACCCTTTCCTCATAATTCTGAGTTTGCGTACCGATATTTTGACTCTTTCCTAATAATTCTGAGTTTGCGTACCGATATTTTGACTCTTTCCTCATAATTCTGAGTTTGCGTACCGATATTTTGACTCTTTCCTCATAATTCTGAGTTTGCGTACCCATATTTTGACTCTTTCCTCATAATTCTGAGTTTGCATACCGATATTTTGACTCTTTCCTAATAATTCTGAGTTTGTGAACTGATATTTTGACTCTTTCCTAATAATTCTGAGTTTGCATACCGATATTTTGACTCTTTCCTCATAATTCTGAGTTTGCGTACCGAAATTTTGACTCTTTCCTCATAATTCTGACTTTGCGTACCGATATTTTGACTCTTTCCTCATAATTCTGAGTTTGCGTACCAATATTTTGACTCTTTCCTCAAAATTCTGAGTTTGCGTACCGATATTTTGACTCTTTCCTCATAATTCTGAATTTGAGTACCGAAATTTAAACTCTGTTTTTTTTCATAATTCTGAGTTTGCATACTGAAATTTTAACTATTTCCTAATAATTCGGAGTTTGCGTACCGATATTTTGACTTTTTCCTCATAATTCTGAGTTTGTGTACCAATATTTTGACTCTTTCCTAATAATTCTGAGTTTGCGTACCGATATTTTGACTTTTTCCTAATAATTCTCAGTTTGTGTACCGATATTTTGACTCTTTCCTCATACTTGTGACTTCATCTCTGAAGTCTAATAGTCTAATACGTCAGTTATCTCTGCTCTGACTGACGAGTGTGTAACAGCTAACAGCTGGATTTGGATGGCAGGAACTCTTCTAGAGCCCAGGTTAGTGAGACAGACTTGACTTTGAAAGCTGCTGCAGTCACTGCTTGATCTGTTTAGCTGGGTCACATTGAGAGCATTCAGTAATGAGGGGTGTGTTTACTTGCCGTGGATGTGATGAGATCATTCTATCACTAAGTGAATGACTTTAATCCTGTTGAGATTTCTGTGTCATTTACATGCTTCAGTCTGTAAGTGTTCGTGAGTGAATGTGTGTTCAGAGTGATTGTGTTCCTGCATTAGAAATCAAAGAGCTGATCTGATTTCCATCTTTAATGCTGGAAAGAACTTTGAGTTTCCACTGTAGCCCAGTTTTTTTGACTCGTGCACATTCCTCATGATCGCTCCTTATTCCTCTTTTAGGCCTCAGGATTCCCCTGATGTTTCCAGTATCTTCTCCAGGGAAAACTGCAGCTGTGAAACTAGTTCACGTGTGGACCGAGTCTCTGATCAAGGTTTATTATGGTACGTTATTAATACCTTTACTGTATGAACTGTGAGCTGCTTTTGTAGGTAAAAGAGCAGCTAAACAGGTCATCATTGGTATTCAGTGTCTTTTGTGTCCTCAATAAAGATCATCTTACTGGCCTAAAATACTGAACAATATTAGTATTAAATTTGTTAAAGTTATTGACTGACAAGCTGGTGAATTTTCTAAAATAATATGTTAAAAATAGCACATCTATTTCCATCATCTTATATGTCAAAAGAGCCTCTGTTTGAGCTGCGGTGAAGAGAAAGCCGAGGCAAGTGACTGATGATGAGTGAAGGTTTCTTTAGGGTATTAATATGAGCTCAGAGCAGCTGATGAAGCTGAAGGCCTGATGAAGATGTGCTCAGATGATCTGTCATGATAATGTGACGTCCAGCAACACACCGAGCCATTATTACACGCTTCAATTAGCATATCAAAGATCATCTGCTCCATAAATACATGAAGTGACACGCTGGACTCATTCCAGAGAGAAGGTTAGCGTCTTTCAGCGTTTATCAACCTGACATTTCTGCTTCTGATGCTGAGACAAATGCCAGCGCTGTCAGCCAATCGCCTTTAATTACACCTGAGCCAATCACATGGCTTAATTAGCTGAGCGCTGAACAATGAGAGAGATGGAGACGAGTTAAAAGCTGAAAGTGAATAAAGCGGTCTGGAGGTGAATAAAGACCAGCTCATTAACCTCTCGAGACTCGTTTGCTGCTGAACAATAAAAATTCAGAACTGAAGTGCTGAAGAAGTCCAGACGAGTGTGCTTGAAGTGTTCAGGGACTGAAGAGGATCAGAGTTTTACCTGCTGGACAGATCCATCTCACCGAACACATCCCGCTCATATTTCACAATAAATCAAAATGAGAGAAAATACAGTTTATTGGTTCACAGCAAAATAATCCTAGGACCAACAAGAATTGTTATGCTGCCTAGTCTCATGATTTTTTAAAATAAAAAAATAAAATCCAAATACTAGTATGAATGCATTTCAGTTTTTATGTATATAAATAAAAATATAATTTTTTGTATCTGTTTTTTCTTTGCTTGAAGCTAATTAAAACAATTTTTGGACCAACAAAATGTTTTTGAATTATATCCGTTTTTATCTTCATTTTAAATAAAAATATAAATAAAAAATGCTTTCCAAAGATTTTTGTAACGTTTATCCCCAAATCCCAAAGCCTCATTATTGTAATGGACAAAAAAACCCTATATATATATATATATAAACACACATATTTCTTTCTTTCTTTCTTACCAAATGAAGTCTATGTTAAGACAATCGTCAAAAAATCATGAAGTAAAATCATGAAGTAAATAGCAAATAACATGGATATAAAAGGACATGATTCTCAGGGCCAATATTAAAAGGCTGTATCGCAAATAAGTTTTTTAAGTCGTTTTGAAGAAAAGATTTATTCATTGTCAAAATATCACGATGACCACACATTCACCTGGTCAAGAGACGACTACAGATTACTGAGATCAGACGAAGAACATTGAGCCAGAACCAGTAGAGATATTTACAGTTGAGATGTACAACGACTGCTTCAGATGAAGAGAAATAAAAAACGGTTTCTTATACAAACAGACCTGGAAAGCTCTAAAATTTACTACAGCTACTAAACCAGTCCACTGGGCAGAACCAGAATATAAATGTCAATATATTCAGGACAGTATTTGGGAAGCATTTATAAGTGTGTTTGGACTTCTGTTAACCAGCACCTCTCAAAGAGACGATTATAACCCAGGCATAACAATACTAATTTTAAGAAAATAGGAAGAACTAAACCATGAACTGTGGTAGTCTGTGGCTAATATCATCAATTAATCAAGCAGTACACATGTTCTGGTTTTGTCAGGATCTTGGGAAGCGCGTCTGAGGTAGAGTTAGTCCTGGCCCGGTTATCTTCAGCTACACACCAGAGCTGCTCTGACAAACAACACAAATCCTACAACGTCTGAAAAATAGACTCAGCAGTGTCGATTAAAGGCAGGAGATTGCACAAGAAGTCACTTTATGCTGAAATGTAAACATTATCTTCTGACTCCTGTGAGGAATGACAAATAAATAAATAAATAAACAAAAATAAATACATTTATTCACATCTGAATGACTCAGCAATACTAAATATAATAAATGTTAATATGAACTGGTGCTGTTAAGCTACAAAATGACAAAGTAGTCAACAGAATCAGCAGGAAATATGAAATGGGAGAAAAATTATATTTCATACTCCATTCCTGCACTAAGGTTGTGTAAAAATTGATACGCAAACAATTAAAACAAAGAAATGTTATTAAAAAATTGTTTTGTTTGACAAAAGCACAAAATTAATGATCAAATAAGAAAATGCAAAACACAAACAAAGTTTTGGAGGCTAAAGGAAAAAAAAATAAAAATAAAGCAAAACTTGTGTGTAACAGTGTGTAAATGAGTGAATGAAAAATACAAATTCAAATTTAGAAAAATCTTGGGTGAAAGCAAAAAAAATTAAGTAAGTAAACAAGTGAAGTCCGGCATTAATGATTTAAAATAGTAAAAATGTAAAGTTTTGAAAAATATCTTGAGCAAATTACAATTTGTGATTTAGTGAATGAAAAAGTGACTGTAAATTACAAATTCAAAATGAAAAACTACAGGACAAAGGTAAAGCTTTAGTAAAGAAATTAGCAAACGCAAAAAAGTAAACATTTTGAAAAGTGCAAACAAGTAAACGCAATGTTCAAATTAAAAAGGTTCTTGGGGGGAATGTCACACTACTGCTAGAACACTCAAAAACTCTGAAATAAGCTTTTCTCCCATGTCATATTTTTCAGTCACCATGTCGTCTTACAGACAAAGTCAAACAGGTTTAGAGCTTGAAAGTGAATTATCCCAGAACTGTAATGTTTGAGTGAAATACTGTGTTCCTTTAGGTACCTTAGTTAAAATATTCCGGTAACAAAAAAAGCATAAAAAATGCTGTGAATCTTGTTGAATTGCTTAGAAAATGTTAACAAAGTGTGAAAAATACTCTGGTCTTTTCTCATAAAAATCGCCACATTGAACGAGGCAAAAGTCGATCGTACCGCATGGGGTAAAGTTTGAGAAGTGGATCTATACAGTAGTGACGGAGAGGAAGGCGTTGTGGACCGCAGACCCCTCGGGAGCTTTCTCCCCATGCGTCATCAGCTCCTGAATGGTCATCCAGTTGTCCAGGATCTTCTTGTTCCTCTTCTTCATCATCTTGCGGTGGCTGAGCTCAATGATGCTGGGCTCCGGGCGTCCCTCTCCGCTGCTGAGCGGGTTCTCCCGCAGGCACTCGAGCCGGCTCCGCTGCATGAACTCTCTCCTCCGCCGCTGCTCTTTGGCTCGCAGGAGGTGCTGCTTGCGCTGCTCTTTGCTCCAGTAGCGTCCCATCTTCATCTCGCTCATGGCGTCATCATCGGTCGTCATGCCTCCGCTGCGCTCCTCCTTGATCTTCAGAGCTCGCTCCCGCAGGAGTCTGTCCCGGACGGGCCGCTTGGTGATGTACCTGCCAGAAATATTGAGTGAAAATACAGAACATTACTCCAGAAAAAGCGTTAAAGGGTTAGTTCACCCAAAAATGAAAATGATTAGCCTGTGATTTACTCTCACATTTACCCTCGAACCATCCTGAGTGCTTATGGCTTTCTTCTTTCAGACGAATCCAGTAACTTAAATTAAAAATTACCCTCTTAAAGGCCTTCTGTAGTGGAGACATGTGTTTATGTAGAATGTAAAAGAAAAACATTTTAGCAGAATTTGTAAGAGTAATATGAAGTGGTAGAATTGTTTATTACATTTGAAATATAAATATTTTTCTTACAAAAATGTATGTATCTGCTTCAGGAGGCCTTTATTCACATAGAGATGCATGCTTTTTATTTGAACACTTTTGGACTGTTGAACAAAAACACCTTCCCACTGCAATGATAGAGCTTGGAATAGCAAGGACAATTTTTTATGGAATTCTGATTGGATTCGTCTGAAAGAAGAAACTCAAACACACCTAGGATGCCTTGAGGGTGAGTAAAACACAGGCTGATTTTCATTTTTGGGTGAACGATATTTGTCCTTTAATTTAAAGACTGAATGTGAAATTATTGCAATGTAACAGTATATGTAAAAATTATAAATGTTATTGTTAATGTAATTTTATAACTATTTGAAATGATTCCACCAGTTAAAAGTAATAAAGAAAAGTACACAATTAAACTTTGAAAAATAGCGAAGTAAAGTTTCTTCAAAAGTTATGTTAAATGCATCAAATGTTCGGCAGCTAAAATGATTTGGCCTAAAATAGTTATTTTGGTGTTCGGCTGAATGAGTGCAAAGGCAGAACGAATTAAACCAAAAAATAAATTAAAAATCATGCAATGGTAAAAACAAATAAACAAAAAATGGGCAAAATAAGGGAAACAAGGGAAAAAAAGGTATAGTTTAATAAGTTTGATTTTGTTTGGTTTTTATCTTTGGCCAGGAATTTTCATTTCTGTGCAGCCCTACTCAAAATATTCAGATAAAGTACAATTCCTTGAAAAACGTAGTTAAGAGCAGTAACAAAGTAAATTACTGGTACCTCGTTCCGTCGCTCCGGACCTTCACCTTCCACTCCATCTTGGGTTCAGAAGGCTGGCTGACGATCTCCAGTGCTGTCTGCTGCTGGATCAGCTGTAGGTAGCTCTGGGGCCGTGGGCCCTCGGGCGTCTGCTCGGACTCTGAGGGGTTGCTGTGGTCGGGGCTGCCACTCGGGGCCCGCCGGAGCGCTAACAGGTTCCTGCGGTTGGCCAGGCTGACCCTGCGGTGCTCTGGAGAGCAATCTGCAGCCAGAGGTGTGCTCCGCGAACTCTCGGCTGTGTTATAAGCACTCGAGCTGTCCTTGTCTGACTTCTCTGGATGCTCGCGGGATCCCAGCTGATGTGCCTGAATGTAGAGATGGGTCGTTAAATTTTAACAGTACTACTAGTCTTATTACTTATTACTTAATACTCTTACTGATACTGCTTATCAGTAACTTATTACTCTAATCAATACGTATCATTAAGTTATTAGTCTTACCAATACAACTTAGCTGGAACTTATTAATCTTATGAATATGTGTCTCTAACCTATTACTCTCACCGATACTGCTTAGCAGTAACTTATTACTCTTACGATACTGCTTAGCAGTAACCTATTACTCTCACCGATACTGCTTAGCAGTAACATATTACTCTTACCGATACTCCTTAGAAGTAACTTATTACTCTTACGATACTGCTTAGAAGTAACTTATTACTCTTACGATACTGCTTAGCAGTAACATATTACTCTTACCGATACTGCTTAGCAGTAACATATTACTCTTACCGATACTCCTTAGAAGTAACTTATTACTCTTACCGATACTGCTTAGAAGTAACTTATAACTCTCACCGATACTCCTTAGAAGTAACTTATTACTCTTAGCATACTACTTAGCAGTAACATATTACTCTTACCGATACTGCTTAGAAGTAACTTATTACTCTTAAAATACTGCTTAGCAGTAACATATACTCTTACGATACTCCTTAGAAGTAATTTATGACTCTTAAAATACTGCTTAGCAGTAACATATTACTCTTACGATACTCCTTAGAAGTAACTTATTACTCTTAAAATACTGCTTAGCAGTAACATATTACTCTTACGATACTCCTTAGAAGTAACTTATGACTCTTAAAATACTGCTTAGCAGTAACATATTACTCTTACGATACTCCTTAGAAGTAATTTATTACTCTTAAAATACTGCTTAGCAGTAACATATTACTCTTACGATACTCCTTAGAAGTAACTTATGACTCTTAAAATACTGCTTAGCAGTAACATATTACTCTTACGATACTCCTTAGAAGTAACTTATGACTCTTAACGATACTGCTAAGAAGTAACTTATTACTCTCACCGATACTGCTTAGAAGTAACTTATTACTCTTACAATACTCCTTAGAAGTAACATATTACTCTTACCGATACTGCTTAGAAGTAACTTATTACTCTTACGATACTCATTAGAAGTAACATATAACTCTCACCGATACTCCTTAGAAGTAACTTATTACTCTTAAAATACTGCTTAGCAGTAACATATTACTCTTACGATACTCCTTAGAAGTAACTTATTACTCTTACCGATACTGCTTAGAAGTAACTTATTACTCTTACGATACTCATTAGAAGTAACATATTACTCTTACCGATACTCCTTAGAAGTAACTTATTACTCTTACAGATACTGCTTAGAAGTAACTTATTACTCTTACGATACTCATTAGAAGTAACATATAACTCTCAACGATACTCCTTAGAAGTAACTTATTACTCTTAA
>JAUMHI010000074.1:258039-269766 GCA_032359435.1 Enteromius unitaeniatus
ACTTATTACTCTTAAAATACTGCTTAGCAGTAACATATTACTCTTACCGATACTCCTTAGAAGTAACTTATTACTCTCACCAATACTGCTTAGAAGTAACTTATTATATTTACCAATCAGTATCGGTAACTTGCTACTCTTAATGATACTCCTTATCAGTAACTTATTACTCTTACTGGTGCTACTTAGTTGTAACTTATTACCAATCAGTATCGGTAACTTACTACTCTTACTGATTCTGCTTATCAGTAAATTGTTACTCTTACCAATGTAACATTTCTATCTTTTGCTTCAGTGTTGTCAATATTTGTAATGAACCAGTGCGATTTTTGTTTGCGCCAACAAATCTGATTATCATCAGGCTGTCTGGAATAACATGACGAAACAGAACAAGCTAAAACAGTCTAAATCCAGAAGAACTGTGAAGAACATCTCAAAGATACCTCAAAAAAACTTCCTGCAAATCTACCTGAGGGCAAAAGCTGCTTTAAATGCAAATGATGCTCACACCAAATGTTGATTTTTAGGTTTCACTAGAATCCCTACCTTCATGATGCTCTGACACTCCATCTGGATGTTGCGTAGCTCCTCGCTCAGCATCCGTAGCTCATGCTCCACACCACTGCACTGGATGCTGCTGTAGAACAGGTCGTACTCGCCGCCATTACGGATCTGACACTTCAGCTCCAGCAGCTTCTCCGCTCCGTCCGCAGAGCTCCGGCCCGACAGACAGCGCGACAGCTGCTTCTGGATTTGAGTGAAGACACTCTGCTCTGGGTCCAGGCTCTTCTCCTGACTGTAGGAGCAGGACGCCATCATGCTTTCCTCATGATTTATTCTGGCCTGCAGGGAGATTCTGAGTAAGAATCAATCACACAAAACCAGAGTCAACTGAGACTTCATTAGTGAGTTTCTATGTTCATTTGGGAGATGGTAGGTATGCATGTTTATCTGCTTTTGTTTGAATGTTCAGATGGACACATATAGAACAAGAAATGATTCAGAATGTTCATCCATCATTCTTTAATTTCTAACACAAGCAATGCACTGAAAAAAAAGTACTTTTGTTTTTTTACTACAAATATGTGACCAAAAACCATTCATAGCAGGCACAGGTATATTTGTATCAATAGCAAACAATACATTGTATGGGTACATTTTTTTTTTTTTATTCCAAAAATAATTATTTACTTGTATTAACTAAAGATCATGTTCCGTGAAGATAATTTGTAAATTTCCTACATTAAATATATCTAAAGTTAATTTTCTGATTAGTAAAATGCATTGCAAAGAACTTCATTTGAACAACTTTAAAGGTGATTTTCTCAATATTTATATATTTAGATATATTTATTTTTGCACCCTCAGATATATGTATCTCAGCCAAATATTGTCCTATCCTAACAAACCATGCATCAATGGAAATATTATTTATTCAGCTTTATAAATCTTAATAAATATAAGTGTAAATCTCAGTTTCACAAAATTGACTCTTATGACGGTTTTTGTGGTCCAGGGTCACATACATGAAAAATATTTCTGTTACCTAAAATTAAATATATATTAACTGAAATAAAATCGAATTAAATATTAAAAACTACTGCTGCTGAAGCTACTGAAACAAAAATCTATAAAAACTATGTAGTCATTTTATGAAAATGAAAACAACTACTGAAAAAGTATTTTTTTTCCCAGCATGAACAGCATGAAGAAACCAAAGTTTAAAGTTTTAGTAGTGATGCATGTCTGTGGTAGATGCCTGTTCCTCTGACCTTCTCGTCTTCCTCTTGAGCCGCTCTCTTCATCTCTTCTTCCTCCTCCTCTCTCCTCTGCTCCTCCAGCATCTCCATCTTCAGCTCCTCTAAGAACTCGCTGTGTTCATCATCCAGCCACGGCTCCTCCTGGACATGATGCACACAGAAGATGAAGCTCTTGTGTCTGTTATGACTGTTCATGCTGACATTACAAAATGAAGTTTGAGCAAACATCAAACACAAATGTCAGATTTAGTAAAGAATTGGACGACTCGTTATACTGAAGCCCAATCCAGTGATCTGTCAGTGTTACCATGGTAACGGAAATCTGACTCTACAGTGTCTGTTCACTCCCATGATGCACTGCGAAAGATGTAACTGGACCAGCTGCTCTGGTCAGTGAACACGTTTAGGTCAGAAAAACTTTGGTGAAGTTTTACTTCACTATTTACTTTTTTTTTTACTTTATTTAATTTTAATTTCAGTTAACGTTTCAGTTAAAGTGTGTGCATGTGTGTGTGTGTTTGAGTGTGTTTGAATGTGTGTGTGTGTGTGTGTGTGTGTGTACCTGTATTTCCGGTCTTGCGACCAGCAGCACAATTTTCCTGCATTCTTCATTTGAGAGAACGGCCACTGCTTCCTGTCTATCCTGAACATCCCGCCCATTTATCTGTCAATCACACACATCAGCCAATGAGACGCAGTGTTACATTACTACACTGCCAGAGATCACATTCTTACTCAGTATTTCTGTCAGTACTTCAGTATTTTATGTCTTAATTTAAGAACGTTTCGATATTTGCACTGGAAAACAAGAGAAAGAAAACACATTTCTGCAGTCTACACCTACTTTTTAATCGGAAAAATTCTACTCATTTTTAATATTTGTGTAGATATTTGTTCTTGAAAACGCACTTAATTTCGATATTTTGTATCTCTTTTAATATTGTACTGGAAACAAGACAGAAATACTGAGGAAGAAGATCATCATAGCATCTGTATCTTCAGCTGGATGTGTTTCTGCAGATTCAGCACATGATCCTGAGGCGTGTGAGATCACAGATGATTTTATCTGTCTCAGAAGCACCTTGGGATGTTTTCCTGAGTGTCAGTCCGCAGCTAAAAATACACCGATCCTGACAGGACCCTTGCTCTCCCTCAGGTCCTGTAGCTGACGGTGTAATGTGCCGCTGCTGAATTTAATGAGCCGCTCGGAGCAAACACAACATCAACACAGAGTTAATGAGTGAACGGTGAAGTTACCTGTAAAATACGGTCTCCTTCTCGGATTCGACCGTCTCTCGCAGCGATGCTGTTCGGCTCGATCTGAAAATCAAGGCAGCACACTTCAGACTGGAATAGTTCTGATCATCCAGAAAAAAACAACAACATGCATTAAGAGCAGGGGGTGAAAACTTGTGTAGATGTGTACATTTTTCTTATATCTCCTTAATATAATATTTTTTCATAATAGCTGTATATGAGTCCCTCAGGTATCCTCAGTGAGAAAAGATGCATCTCAGAATCATGTAGCCATTGTTGGAAAGGGTCCAAATATACAAAAAATGCTGAAATGCAAACAATTTGTAGAACCAGAAGGATTTTTCTGAAGAACAGAAGGCAGTTTAATTGTTCAGGACAAGCAAGGCACTCATGAACAACTATCACTAAGCAAAAAAACACAGCTGTGGATCATTCAGCAGAAAACAGTATTCTGAATCATGGGGGGGTGTAAACTTTTGAACAGGGTCATTTTTTTTAATAAATTTCTCTTGTGGACTATACATATGTAAACATATTTTTAGTGAAATGTCCTAAGTACTAAGTAAACAGCATGCTTTTTATTTTGGTAAAATAAAGACAATTTAGCAGATTCTGAAAGGAACATTTAGACATATTTATATATATATATATATATATAAATTCAACATATTCATTATTTTATTATCACTAAGTTATAGTAAGTATTGTTTTTTTATTAATATTCTTTTAATTTTAATTTTAAATAAAGTCATAGCAATTTTATGTTTCTGTCAATTTATTTTATTGTTTTTAAATATTAGTTATTTTAATTTGCAATTTTGCAAACTAGCTGAAATAAAATGTTTTTACTGTTATTTTATTTCCATAAAAGTAACAAAAATATTTTAATAGTATTCATTTTTTTAGTTTAAGTTAACTGTAATAATCCCGATTAAAACAAGAACAAACATCTGCCAATGAGCTCACAGCAGATATTTGTTCTTGTTTTAAGTATGAACTCACTTTATTTTGGTCAGATTGTCAGGAAACATCTTAACATCTGAAGTCATTTTTCTTCAAATGTATCTTGAATTAAAAATAATCATGTAGCCCAGGTATACGTCACAGTCTCTGATTGGAGGAATTCTTCCACAGAATCATGGGTAATGTAGTTTTTCACAAGGATTTCTGCTGTCAACCACAATTCTTTAGAAATAACTGATGTTTAATAGATACTTATAGCAACAACCTCTAGGTCTTATTTAAAGACTCCTATGGAGAAAATAAATAGTTCTTTAACTCCCAGAACCATCTGCTGTGCTTTATAGAGACGCATCCTTCAACAGCCAATCGATGACTGTCTGACCCGTCCAATCAGAGTAGAGTAGTCAGAGTGAACATCAGAGTAATGAATGAAGAGTGCGCTTCATCTTTCTCTTTCTGTCTGGTATCACGGGCCGTTTATCACGGCAGCGCTGTAATATCACTGATATCACGCTCTCTGCTCTTCAATTTTATGGAGTGGAGATTTTAATAAGGCTGTAAGCGCTGACGGATCTGTATTCCCTCGCACCGCTGAGAGCCGGTGAATCTGAGAGGACTTCTAATGAAGCCCAGAACACACAAACACCAGACACTACTCTGTATCTCTGTATTTACTGCTCAACAAACAGCTCTGATTATTATCAATGTTGAAAACAGTTTAGCATTAGAATGATTTCTGAGGATCATGTGACACTGAAGACTGGAGGAATGATGCTGAACATCCCAGAAACACATATTCACACACAAAACAGCTGCTTTGAATTCTAATAATAATATTTTTTTAAATAAAATAAATGCAGCCTTGGTGAGCAGAAGATCATGTTTGTATCGATATACAGAATATAGACTGGGGTGAGTATCTGATTCAGTAACATCATGACCCGCTGTAGTTTGTTTTCTTCAAAGTTCAAGTCAATAAACAGAAGTGTGACAACTAGCCCCAGTGTCTTTTTATGATTAAAGCTACATCTGAGTGTGATGTTTGAGTGTTTACATCACTCTAATGAAGGTTTAATTCCTGTATGGGACACAAGCTGTGATGCTGATATGAGGAGAGTGATGTACCTCACTGATGTAGATGGCGAGGTCCTCGTCCTCGTCTGTCCTGTAACACAGCGTGAGTCCCAGCTTCTCCTGAACACTCAGACGACACAGCTCCACCTCCTGCAGACACACACACATCTCTATCAGACACACACACTAACTGTGTTATTATTTCTACTGTACATTTCTGCTATAGTCAGCACTTATAAGCCACTCCTGAATA
The DNA here is from genome assembly GCA_032359435.1 of Enteromius unitaeniatus. Lineage (NCBI taxonomy): Eukaryota > Metazoa > Chordata > Actinopteri > Cypriniformes > Cyprinidae > Enteromius > Enteromius unitaeniatus. Next base: position 263,347 of record JAUMHI010000074.1, read on the forward strand.
TAACGTAGAAACTTCTGTATTTTCTGTAAAGCTGCTTGGCAGGGGTTTGTGTATTGAAAAATGCTTTACAAAGAAATCTGAATTGAATATTATATGGATTTATTATTATATGGACAATGGCATCAGTGAAGAGGACTCAACCGAAAATAAAAACAGTGCAGTGGATTTATTTATTTATTTAAATTAAACTTTTTCATGTTTTATTAATTTATTATTATGTTTTAGTATAGGATTTACTTTAAAAGACTTTTGGCTCCTTTTAATGTTGACGTTAAAGTGTTAAATCATATTTCACAGTATTAATGTTGCATAGAAAGATAAAACATCCTGAAAATACTGTAATCTAATATTACATAATATAATATGAGATAATAATAATAAAGAGTATAATCAACTCTTCACATGAACCTGCACGTCAAACACTGATCGCTGCTTTGAAGCCTCTTCTGAGGAAATCAGTTCATTAACTATGTGCAAAACTGATGTTTATTTTGTAAATAGGTTTGTGATAATGTTAATGAGTATTCATTTATTCAGTCGCTGTGAATCCTGTGATACGGATGAAAAATGCATGTGTTTCAGAGAGGAAAACCTGCAAAACAAGCTTAATAAATCCAACACACGCTCAGATCAGAGTCAGTCCGAGTGCTTTCAGTCAGGTTCAGCAGACGCTGTGTTTGAGAGACGCCGGACGACCCGCGGGTGACATCACACACGACTAGCACTCAGAATCACACAGAACTCATATTTCATCTGCAGACGTCCAGCGGCTCACAGAAACACACCGAGAGAGAGAGATGAAAACTGCCCTGAAATATGGTGCAGTGTTCACTTTGAAGCTTTTTTGTTTGAATTGTTTATAGAATATACTTTATTTATTTATTTATTGTGTCTAATTATTTTTGGATCAGCTTAATTTATTTTCTTAAGGAATTTTTATTTATTTCATAATATTTATTTCTGGCATGTAATTTACTCTGAACAGTTTTAGATATTTATTTATTCATTGAGATCCAATGTTTTTTGAAAGGTTTAAATATATATAAAAAAACATGCATATATTTATTAATTTACTAATTTAGGTGAATATTTTTGGTTGAGGATTTATTTGATATATGCATTTTTTTATTTGTTTACATTTAAATTAAAATGTTATTATTTTTTTGTTTTTGTTACCAGTGTAAAGTTTTTTGGTTTTATGCATGTTTAGGAATTTAATTTAAACATTTGTATATATCTATTAGTGTTTTCAAACCAATAATCATATCCAAATCGTATCTAAAAGTTTTTGTTTACATTTATTATGTCTGCATAAATAAACACACATACAGTACATATTTAAAAAAATATTTATATGCATATAAATATTAATATGATTTATATTACATGTAATTTTTTAATTTTTTGGAGTGTGATTAAAATTAAAATGTAACATTTATTTTGGTGTAATGTTTTGGGGGAGGATTTCCTTTCCACAAAACAAAAATAACTGAATAAAACAGCAAGTATAACTGAACTGAGCGTGTAATTTTAAAGCAGAAAGCAGCAATGCTATTTTCTGGTATAGCATGTTTCTGGGGTCACGCAGGAGTCAGAGGATCTATATTTCATCTGCAGACGTCCAGCGGCTGAATAATTACACGCCTCCAGAACAGAAGAGCAGAAACTCCTGTGTTTCTGAAGGATCGAGTGCTGTGTGAATGTTCTTCAGCAGCGCTGTGTTTACTTCCTCCAGCGTTAAATCACACTCAGAGCCAACATCACCGTCTATTACATTACATCACACTACAGACACACATTCAGAGATCATACGTCACACTGGAGCACAAAACCAGTCCTTTTTTGAGATTTATTCATAAGCCAGAGGCATTGTGGGAAGAAGCAGGAGTGATTTAAACAGGTTTGATTCTCTAGAATGAATGAATGACTGGAAGTCACTTTGGAAAACCGTGTCCACCGAGTTCAAAACATATGTGATGTGTCTTCAGCAGCACAGGTGTACAAACCATTATACATGTTTCTTCTTTTAGGACAAAAATCATTAGGATATTAGGTAAAGATCATGTTCTATAAAGAGATTTTGTACATTTCCTACCATTAAAATTGCTTCATTCGAACAACTTTAGAGATGATTTTCTCAATATTTAGATGTTTTTGCTCCCTCAGATTCCTCAGACAGATATTGTCCTCTCCTAACAAACCAGACATCAGTGGAGAGCTCTCAGATAAAACATCAACCCTTATGACTGGTTTTGTGCTCCAGGGTCATATAGAACTTGTTCTCAGCTCATCAGCTGGGATCAAACAGTGTGAGTAAATACAGTGTTATTAATAACTCCTGATGATGTATGATACTCATGAGCAGACATTATTAACGAAGCGCTCTCACCTCGTACTCGAACTCGTCGGTCCTCTCGCCATCTGCCGCCATGTTAGAGAGATACTCGCTGCCCTCGAAGTACTCCTGAGCCATCGTGTGCAGAGACTGACCGCTGAACACAGGACAAACATCATCAGACGCATCTGTGTCATACAGAAGCTTGTCTCCATCTCCGACACAAAGCAGACTACCTTCATGTATTTATACAGAGGGTCAGATAGCTCTCTGATATCATTCAAAATATCTTCATCTGTATTCTAAAGGTGAACGAAGGTCTTATGGGTTTTGGAACGACATGAGGGGGACTGAATCTGTATTTTTAACCCTTTAAAGAATCCACAGCAGCATCCACACCACAACTACAACCATAAAAGCACAGAGAAACGATATCGCTGGAATCATTTTCAGAACGGTTTTTATCCAGTTGATGAATGATAGAAGCATTGACTATCAATCAGAATCGATCCTGCTATCACGCGCTTGAGAATGTAAAGCAGCAGCTTATAATGAACAGACGCTAATAAAGTTATCGTTACTGTAAAGGATTACTGTATAATTCATATTTCCAGGCACTATTTTAACAACAAGACTGAGAGAGAATCCCTGAGCTCTTTTGTCTGGAAGAACAGAAGAACAGAGGAGTTCAGAAAGTCCACAACAGCATACAACGCACCGAAGAGACTTCAGAAACAAAATATGGATCTTGAGCGGATGACAACTTTTAGAGTATGAATTATCAATGGGCCATTGTTCTGCATTAATTACCTCCCTCAGACGCTTTCAATTACCTTCCCATCATCCCCTGCAGCTGAACGCCCGTCTCCTGAGGAGGAACCCAGATACTGCTCACGCTCAACTCTACCTCTTTCTCCAGAGACACCGACCCCACAACAACAGAGAAGCCAGCGTTCTGGAGGAAGCCCTGCAGTACCAGCTCCCCATGACTCACGAGGATAAAACATTCCTCGTACAACTATCAATATTTCATGAATGTTCTCACTCCATTGAGAGAAAACGTTCTGAGTAGCCTTTAGATGTGATTTGTTCTTGAACATTTTATGAAACATTTTCATAACCTTTAAATAACATTCTATTCATAACAAGAAAACCAGGTTTTTGAATGGTCTTAAAATATTCAAAATAAATATTCAAATAATGCAGTATTTTGGCTAAATATAAAATTAGTAGAACGTTCTGAGGAAATTTTCTGAAAAAGACAACGAAAGACAAAAAGAACTTTTTTATTTTATTCGCTTATTTTATTTTATTTATTTTATTTTAAGTTACTAAAACTGAAATTAAAATGAAAACAAAAATTAAACTTAACTTGTGCTGTCATTGTGATTAGTTGCATCCAAAATAAGTTATTGTTTACACAATATATGTGTGTACTTCCGCTGCATGTATTTATTTTGTACTAATATATAAATAAACACACATTTACATATAATTCGTATCATTTACATTATAATATATAAACATATTTTTCTGAAATATATACATGCATGTATGTGTGTTTATATATAGATAATAAATATATACAGCAACTGAAACTTTCTTGACTGTGATTAATCCTGATGAATTGTTTGACAACACTAATATTACTAAAGCTCTCACCTGTCGGACAGCAGGAAGGGGCAGGTGTCAGGTACAGGGGGGGTGACCGGCCGCAGTTTGGCCAGAGCCATGATGTGCTCAAAGGTGATCTCGGTCTGTGTGCACACGTCCACCAGCTGGACGTCCGGCACTGACCCTTGACCCCGGGGCCGAGGGGTCCGGCGGAGCACCTGCACCACGATGGGGTCTTTAGCGCTGCGTAACGCCTCCACAGCCTCCTCATGACTGGCCCTGGACAGATCCCTGCCGTTCACCTGAGGACCACCACAAACACACAGATTACAGAAGACATGCAGCTTCAGGACGAAATCATGTCAAACAGAAATAACAAGAACAATCATGCTATAATTCAACTATTTACATCCATTTGATTTGATTTTATTCCTAATTTATTGAATTTGCTTAGAATTAATCTGTTCATTTAGAAAACAATTACATTTATCCAATTAAAATTCAGTTTTATTTTAGTATCGAAATTATAGTTATTATAGTTTTTATTAATATAATAATATTTTTATTATTTTGATTTAATTTTTATTGTAGTAATTTTGCTGTTTTTTTCCCCCTCTTATTAAGCAATTGAAATGAGAAATAAGAGCAGAAAAAAATATAAATACATTTTTCTTAAGGTTTTTAAGGTTAAAAAAGTTATTTTTGTAAGGTTGTAATAAAATTTTCAGCTTTAATTTTAGTTATCCTGGTTAATATGGGCATGGTTAAAAATAGCTAGCTGTGAAAAAAGCTATATTTAATTAAGTTAAAAAGCATACGACTTAAAATAATAGCTTTTATTGATGATAAATATATAAACCTGGTGATAGTGAATTGAAAACAGAAATGTATTGATTGAATGGTCCCAGGACAGAGCCCTGAGGCACACCAGTATTAACAGAAGAGGGATCAGGACTAAAATATTTTAAAGTGGTCATATGATGTTGCTAAAAAGAACATTATTTGGTGTAATGTAATGTGTTTATGTGGTTTAAGTTGCAAAAACACACATTATTAGCCACATACTGTACATAATTGTTTCTCCTCTAAGCCCCGCCTCCTGAAACGGCTTGATTTTTTTCATCGTTCTAAAAAAGCGAGGTGTGCTCTGATTGGCCAGCTATCCAGTGCACTGTGACTGATTTATTATAGGTGCTATTAGAGAAATTTGACAAATCTGACAAATAACCATCACAGTAAATGTATTAGTTTATGTTAGAATAAACGTTTTGTCCTATACACTCCGACTCTAGGTGAATATTTGTAAAGCGAGTGACCGCTCTGCTCTGTTCATCAGTGATCTGTAATTAAACACTCGTTAATGAACAGAGCAGATCGAGTCTCAGGACACTGATTGGCTGTTAATGACACACGCTATTAATGAGAAGCGCTTCAGAGCCTGGTTCTGCTCATCTCTCGATCATCAGAGAGGACAAACACTGCTTGATGATGAGAGTTCATTAGATTAGATTAGATTCATGTCTTTCTAGTGTACAGAGCTTGACTGGATGCTTTTATTAGATCATTTCAAATTGTTCACATTGACATAATAAATTAAAAAAGTTACTTTGACAAAAGACTTTGATTCTGATCTGTAAAATAATATTTTATTTGCAATATTTTAAATTGTTGTAGTATAGGAAGTATACCTATTTGAATGAGAGTAAATTTGGTATTTACTTGAAAATATATACAGTAGCTACCTTTAAGTTTAAGTTTAAGGACGTGGCACTTGAGAATTAAGATGTTTGAAGACTAATAAATAAACACTCCGCAGAGCATCTATAGATATAATAGAGGAAATCACATATTATAAACATAAACACATCCGGACAGAAGACAATCATCTTCACACACACAGAACAGATCTTGTGTTTTCCTCCAAACTCAGCCAGAACAATTACCCACAATGCACTGCTGATTAACCAACGTAAACAGAGCTGCTCCGTGATAAACTCCTGCCTCGTCAACCCTCACACACATTGAGAAACACACACACACACACACACGTCTCTAACCTGCTGAGTTAAAACTCAACACTCTGAGACATTAGAAAGCCCAAATAAACCGCTGAGATCCGAGGACTGGTTTGTACAGAGCTGCACCTGACTCACGACGAGTCATGTGTGTGTGACAAACACTCCTGTTTCAGTACTGCACACACACACACACACACAGGACACCTGCTCAGAGATGTGATGCAACGCAATGAAACCAGTCTGAGTCAAAACACACACACACCCAGGTGAAAAAGACGTAGTATTAAATGGATTTAAAATATACTTGAAATTCAACTAGTATGTTTATAATACATTTGTATTCCCAACAAGCTTACTGAAAGTGCATTAAAAATACATTAAATTGTATTTTAATATATTTCTAAAAAGTATACTAGAAGTACTTTTGTATTAAATATATGCTTAGTTATACTT
>JAUMHI010000074.1:269866-284259 GCA_032359435.1 Enteromius unitaeniatus
AGATTAAAGACACATCTCTTTGCTCTGGCTTACACATAACACACTGATACACATTTATTAATCAAATCCATTAAAGGGTTGTTAGCCTGCATTAATTAGATCAGCCGGAACCGGGAACACTCCTCTGGCTTCTATGCTAATATTAGTCTGTCTCTCTCTTATTCTGTGACAAACTTCATCGGCAACCAGAACACCTAGATGAGCTCCGTGGACAGATTGCCGTATCCAGATGCACACACACTATCACACACTTTCCACAATCTAACATGTGATTAAAATTTAACTGTAAATTAGGTGCTGGGTTAGAAACATCTTAGTCATATGTGAAAACCAACTCAGTACCAACTCGCTCTTCTCACTCACTGCAGAATACACTGAGCTCCTTTTTAACCTCAGGTCTCTGGAGACCAGCAAAGCATTACAGGGCTTATAGACCATCAGCAGACAGTTAAAGAGTCCAGCGTATGCACACAAACACCAGAGCGGGTGTAAATATCACTTCCTGCGCAGCGACGTGTTTCACACGCATCTGTAGAAAGACTAATTAGCCCAGAGAACGACACACACCACTGAGTCTGACTCTCACAGCTCACCACCTTATAACACACCACAACAACAACACTGGATAATACTCCTCAACTTACGTCATTATCTATCTATCTATACAGTTTTTCTCTTATTTTGTATACTCTATATATTTACTGTATTTTTCTAGAACAACAGAATCCACAGTAAAAGAGCTACTATTGCAGCATCATGGTACAGTGGTGGTTTTAATGTGGTACTTTGATATATTCAGTGACAATAGTGCTAAATGATTACATATATATGTACCATGTGAATGGCACTCCAAATAATACTTTGAAACTACCATGGCACATGCCTAAAACTATGGTATTGTGTCAAAAAACAAATAGCAAAAAAACCATAAAAACTAGGGTATCTTATTGCAAGTCCATCCCAAAATGCACTGCAATGTGGTTTATGAAGTAAAAAACAAAAATCAAGGAGGTCAAGATAATGCCTGGCGTCTCTATCCGTTAGCATTCCCATTCATCTCAATGGCAGATGTTCAGCTGCTGCAGGAGCTCCCCAATCATTAAGCCTTAAAGGAACAGCAGCAAAAAAGTCATGAAAAACTACAGAGAACTGGACAAACCTCTGTAACACCTAACTGCTAACTGCTCAGAGTCTCTGATATGAGAGGAGTGAAGGAGAGAGCGACACACTGACACACTTTCAGCCGTGGTCGTTTACATCAGTTCATTCACTTACACCACTGAGTCCTTGTATGTGCAAACACACTGGGATTAATGTTGTTAAGCACGGAAGTTCTCAGAGACAGCACATAATTGGTTGGGTTTCCAACAGATCCTCAAATCATGGACTATTTCTATATTATTAATTGCCTGATTCTGTGGTTTGGGTGATGCTTCAGTCAGAAGCTCATCAGACCCACGTGATCTGCATCGGCCTGATTAAAATGATCCATCCGGAGGAGATTCGTCAAAACTCCTCGTTACAGAAAAACGACAGCAATTACCCGACTGAATCTCCCATCATACACTCAGCGGAACATTCAGGTTTTATTAGGAGCCAGAATCGTTTTCTATGAGCACTAATGAGAGCACTGTGAACATGACGAGTGTGTGTGTGTGATTCAGAGGCTATTAAAGCTCTTCAGCATCATAAGAGTTAATGAAACACGAAGCAGAGAATCAATCAGCAGTCATCTTTAACATTACAGGCCTTCAGCTCGGTGGGAACCAGCACTGATCAGTTTGGTTATAAACTCACTGCTTGACTGTTTATAATCAGCGAAATCACGCAAAAGCCCCACAAGAGGTTTTTCTAGGGTACTTTGATATATCCAGTGTCAATAGTGCTAAACGATTACCACATACTGCACAAGTTTCATGGTGTTTAAATGGCACTCCAAAGAATACTGTGAAACGAGCATGGTACATGTCTGAAAACTATGATATTAAGTCAAAAAGATCCATGGTTTCACTGTAAAGCACACCTCCAAAAGATCCAGATTATAGTGTCTGACACATCCAGAGTGCCAAGGAAGTAAAAAACTACGGTATTATGTGACAAATACATGAGACTACCATTAAAAACCTTTGTAAAATAATGATACATTTCCAAAAATATGGTATAATGTAGGATAAGAAAAAACACATAAGAAAACACTGTAAACCCATGGTAAATGTAAAAAAACAAAAAAAATACACATGGTTTTACCATAGTAAACATTGGAAAACTATGCTACACAAGTATTGTGTGACAAATGCACAATATTACTATGATGTAAACACATGTCCAAAAACACATAGCAATAAAACGTGGTATTATGTGAAAAACACAGCAGGAAGGTATTGTCATAAAAAGCCATTGTTGAACCACTGTACATGTCCAAAAAACACTGCTGGTTCCCACAAACATGTATGAAAGCATGCGTAAGAGCAAGCCTGGTATTACCACAGTGCCAAGTGCAGGAACCTGACAGATGAGAAACTCCTGGATGCAGGCAGGTAAGTGGTGTCTCACCTGTGAGATCTCATACAGTAGTTTGTAGTGCTCCTCTCTCTTCTGTAAGCTACACAGATTGCAGCCCATCCTCGTGCTCAGAGATACAGCAGCCGCCTCGCTCTGCCTCCAGAACGGCTCTCACACACACACACACACACACACACACACAGCAGCTCTCATCCGTGTCACACACAGACCTGCACACACTACCGCAGCCGCTGGCATCCGACGGTGTGTGAGAGACCCGCTCGCTTTCTCTCTCTCTCACACACACACACACACACACACACACACACAGACACGCCCCCTTCAGCACCTCAGCCTATGAATAATGATGAGAGGGGTGTGTTTACGTCAGTGGGAGGAGTCAGAGAGCATCAGTGCTCAAACAATGAGGCTCTTTTGTGTCAGTAACACTGATGTCACACACACACACACACACACAGTCTGTGTGTGCTGTGGTGGAGATTTTAAGTGGTTTTTAGTCTTACACTATTATTACTGGTTGGGGAGATGCAGCTCACGGTGGAATTGATCAGAAGCTGTTTCTACATTATGTGCATAAAGCAAAGTAGGTCACCAACAAACCAAGCAAACCATAGGGACATCACACACACACACACACACACACACAACCATACATACATAAAAAAACTATCTGTGAAATATGAGTATTATACGAGGTACATTTAGCTAAAAGCTATAGCTGGTCATTTTAGTCTAGTGCCTGATCATAAATCTATACTATAAAGCTATACAAGTGAAATCAGACTTCATGATGTCCAGCTGATAACCTAATCATGCACAAAAACCATGCTATTGTGGGAACAATATATAACAATTCAGTAAGTATCATTGTACTTGTTCAACAATATATGGTATTACAATGAAAAACCATTGTAGAACTACAATAAATGTCCATATGTTACAGTATTACTACAAAAAAAAAGGTTTTGGTAAATCCAAAAACTGGTATTATCCACTGTAAAACCATGGTAAAACTCTATAAATTAAATTATTACCATGAAAAACCAATGTAAACAATGGTAAATGTCCAAATATACATGGTATTAACTATGGTATTCAGTGAGAATAAAAAGTTCTCGTGTAGTATTGTCTCGCCTTAATGAAACGTCCAAACGCTGAGCTGAAGAACATCATGATGTCCATCACAGCATCACGTGGCTCTCACAATCACACCAGACTCACGACACGCTGAGAAGAGATGCTACAAAATTAACCAGCTGTAATAGTTCTGTGATTGGCCCTGGAGCTTACCATCACACACACACAAACGAGCTCTCATCAGCTGACGGATCAGTCAATTCCCTTTGGGAGAAAATAATCGGATTTGCTGGCTTTAATTTTACTCAGACTCCCAGAGGGCAAAACCACAGACCTGCACACAGTACCATACAACACAGCGCCTTAGGGTAAGAAATAATAATAATAACATTAATAATAAACCATTTTCAAATGTGCTTCTTAAAGTGAATGAATACACACATAATTAATAAGCAAGCATCCATTCCACAAAGTGTTCTCAGATAAGATTTAAAAACACCAATCCTCGGGAACATGAATAAAGTCAGTTTAGTGATGTTAGTATGAGACACTCACCAGCTCTGTCTGAGTATGCTGAACCAAATCTCTAATGCTATCTGTGTACGAAGATAAGAAAGAGACGTGACGACCACCTATTAAACAAAATCATCATTAAAACACTTCACAGATCAAATCATGAATATATTGTGCTCAGGAATTCAAGTGCTTTAATACAAGCTGCTTCTTCCTTACAGACGTCTACTGCAAGTGTGTTCCTGTAAACAAGCTTTATTATAAAACTGAAGTCAAAAAGACTGGAAATATAACCTGGTCTATTTCTATAAACATGCACTTTTACTTGCAGCATCTAAATGGGGACACTTCGTGAATACTTCATAGTTTTTATATATAGCTAATTAAATACTATATTCATTTATTATACCATTTGTGCAAATGAGGTCATCCACAAAACAAAGTTTTGGGAGATAATGACAAGTCTTGCTCACTTATGGGTACAGATTTTGACCCCAAGGGTCCCTTGAGTTCATTATATCAATATAAAAGCAAGCAATCAATCAATATCGTGTGTGTGTGATTAATTGCACGCAAAGAAGCGTCACAAGCATTATTATAGGATAATAAAACAGTATATGTCATTTTCTGCCACTGAACGCATGTTCTCATAAACAGGATCCAATCATCCCGCGCTGGTGAGCTTGTTTACATCGCACCTGCCTGACGAGTGTTTGAGAACAGAATAAACCTGAGCCCTAATGACACCAACAACACAGAGGAGGATGTGGGACCTTCAGACATCAGATGCTCCATCGTCACTTCAGAGGAGTCTGACGTCATGCGTGGCGGAAAATCGCTAACAAGCACTTTGTGAGTCTGAATATAGATGTGAGTGAAAACACAACACCTCACCATCGACAGACGCATTCAACACTTCTGGAGCCTGTATTCCAGCGCCTGCACTGCAGTATAAACTAGAAATAAAGCTATGAAAACATTGTTTTGAATAGAAAAACATTTCAAAACTATTGATCCTCCCTATCAGCCCGAAATATTATTGAAAATGACTAATATATAGGGTGGGTATGCACGCTGGGATTTGTAGGATGCATCAGTGAATCATTGACTGTGTTGCCAAGCCCCTGGTTTTAGCCCCTAAAATGTGAATTGAACCCTGACAAAAAATGTGTATTTTACTCCCAGATTATGGTTTTTACTGGGATCCCTAGATAGAGAGATTATTTAAACTTCTGGTGAGTATTATGGTTTTTAAATTTATATATTTTTTATTTTTATGTATTTATCTCTGTAGATTATAATGATGAACAAAATGTGAAAAGATCATAGGGTGAAGTCAGCTAAGATAGGCCTTGTTTTGGTACATGACTTATAATATCGTCAAATAAGCTAGGCATGAGATCTAATGGTTAGGGTGAAACCCATTAAACGATGAGAGTTAGAATGCAAGCAGGTGCCTTCTGGGGTCACGGCACAACGTTCAGATAAAATGGGTTAATATAAAAATTCATTTTTAACAGTAAATTGACACTAATGTCTTTAGTGTGCCATAGCAACACCATACATGCATTTGATTAAATAGAAAGTTGAATGAATATTTAATTAAACAATACAATTCAAATGAATGGATCATGTTGCAGGTGTGTGTTTCTGTGCATTGATGTCTCTTGTGTGCATGTATTTTTGTAAAGACTGTTAAGATTTTGTATGGATATATATCAATGCCTGTAAACCCATTTTCACTATTACTGTAATTTCTGCTTAAAACCATGTGTGTGTGTGCAGCCCATTTAAGCTGAAAATGACTTTTTTCACAAACATCAAAGTTTATTTTATAAATGAACCTTTTTATTTAAAAGAGCATGTCAAAACATAGTTCCTAAACCTTTGCTTCGTTGCTAAATGTATGTTCAGTATAATTGATTTAGCACTTTTATTAGTGATGAAGGAAATGCACTATGTCAGGCTCAATTTCCTTACAGTTTCTTCATGTAGCTTCATGTAACTCTCTTTAAACACTCAGACCAATAAAAATGACAACAGACCAATAAAAATGATTGTCTTCAAGGGTTGAAGCAACAATCTTAGATCAGGTCTGTAGAAATGTAAGGAGATACTATCCTACAACCTTATTTAGCCCATTTTAGCTGACTTCACCCTAAATAATTGTTATTTTCTGCAATAATACTAAACACACTCAAAACACACTCTGTTGTTTTTTGAAAGAGAGTACTGGGTGATGGAAACATATGTTGGCCTACTAAAATTCATCAGCACTTCTGCACTCTGAATGCAGCTGGGAGGACTGAAAGTGGATGTTTGTTAGATTGAGCCGTCAATCCCAGCAAACAGAGCTGTTAGGTGAAAACAAACTCACAGACGTGTGTTCTCAGGTTTTAACCGAGATGGAAATTGAAAGTAAATCAATCAATCACTCTGGAAAGACTCAAGCAACCAGACACACATTAACACCCGCTGTTCAGCATCACACCAGACATGGAATCAGACCAGCGGGACACACACACACACACACACACACAGAGCGGATGGCTTTACTGCTGTGGGCACTAATGGCTAATAGCTGACGGTGCTCAATGAATCAACCTCTGACTGAGTCTCACCAAGCGACACAAATTACCCACAAACCCAGTGAGACAGACGGGGAATGTTTTCCAGTTTATCTGGTTTAATTACAGCGCTGTCGGTGTGCTAACGTCTGAAGGACGCGGACCTGGCTCTCCACGCTCAGCCCGAGGGGGTTTGAGCTTCCTAATGGGCTGTTTGGGTCGGACGGTCAGCGCTTTCACATCCCACACATTGACTCACAGCTGCTGGACACAGATAGTCCGACTCTGAGCAGCTTCAGTTTGATAACAGCCCTTCTGACAAATACAGCTTGAGTTGGTCCTTATCTGGTTGACCCGCAGTAATGTTCATAAACCAGCTGGTTTGGAACAGCAGTCATCAAATATAATATTTGATATGCACATTTCTAAATGATCAACATGCTACTGTTAAACGCTCAATCTCCTCCATCTCTTCTGCATGTTTTATCCAGCCAAAGCTCTTTCAGTGTAATTGTATGGACTGATTCTGATCGAGTAGCTGTCTTAAATCTGATCATCAGGATCTTTTGAGGAGCTTTACTTTCACTGTTCCTCAGCGGAGCAATGATCTTCACGAGCCTCCAAAACATCTCACATCTTCTGAGGAGCCTTTATTTCTTCAGCTGTCAATCAGCATTGCATTATATCATCTCAATTCCATCTTAAGATATAGAGTGGTGATTCATATTTAAATCATTTTATGGCAGTATCTGTTCTAGTATCTGTTATAAAGATGTCATTGATTTACATTGCAAGCATCATCAGAAGCTCATTATAGAAACATCAGCATCTTTTTGCTGTTTGGATGAAATTTACTGTTTTTTCTCAAACTAGCCACAAAGCTTGATATATGAAATATGACTCTCAAAAAATAAATAAATGTGCAATGGGTGTTTAACACATATTTTGTCTGAATTATCAATAAATATTGAAAAAGTCCTGAATTAGACAAAAACAACATCAGCATCTTTACGCAGTCAAGTAGAGCTGTAGCGAAGAACTGCCTGAACTGTGTCTCGTGATCTTGGTCTGGTCGTTGTTTTACAGCTGAACTTGTGACTTCTGTCCTTCTTTATTACACTATTAGGAAAGTTTCTTGTAAACACTGTGAGATTTAGATTGAGAGGGTGCTGAAGGAGAACATGAATAAATAAACCCCTCTGAGCCGCGCGTCGCTCCCGACACTGAAGTTCCTCAAAAGTTTATCGTATCAAAATATTAGCAGTGCAACGATTTCAAGTGAGATGTTCCATCACCCGCAGAGACACATGTACGGGAACATGAATTATTCACAGCAAAACACAAAACTGAATGCTGTTTCAGTATTTAAAAATGTATAATCAGGCCTCTCAGAGTCAGAAAAGATGTATCCTTCTAAAACTTCGGCTGAGAAGGTCTGGTTGGATTATTTCAGAGTGCTTTTGGGGAACATTTCACATTTTTATGACAAATATAGATACCTTTCCTAAGAAAAAAAGGAAAATGATCAAATCTGTATTCTGTTGTCTTTTTTTCATTGGCAGTAGATGCTGCTAACAAACATTATTCAGTGCTTAAAGATTTTTGGGTAAAAATTAAAGATTTATTTTAATTCCCATCTATTTGGATTACCCAGTTTAAACGCACTAATACACTTGATTTAATGTATGTTTGTCATTCATAAATGAAACAAGATTTCTGTAAGAGTATTAATAAACCGAAGGTGTTTGAAATACACAGTTACCAGGTTTATAAATTTATTATAAATAAATCCTGTTTGTTTCAGTCTCGTACATTAGAACTGATTATTGCTATAGTTCCACAGCTAGCCATAAATGAAAAATATACTTTTTTAACTGAATATATTTAATAGTTTTCACAATAAACATATTTATTTTGATTCTAAGTAACTTGAATAAATGCATTTTTAAATTATTTTGATAAAATCATGCAAACAGTTAGAAATAAAATATACCATGATTTTGTTAAGTGCAGAAATCTGAGTTGTTTAAGAACTACTGATCTAAACGAATGGAAATGTTATGTGTAAATCAAATACATAAATCAGAACTCCAGGCCTATGTTTTTTGGCATCAAGTGGTATTTTGCACAAACCTCCTCATTCGAATGTCCCTCTGGTTCATATTCTGGAGAAACACTGAATGTAAAGCGCGATCATGAAGAACGTCTGACTGTTGAAGTGTCGCAATAAAGTCTCAGTTCTGTGAAGAGAAACACAAAATAGATTAAAACTTTCAGAAGAACATGGAGTTAATCTGCTTTTCCTCATCAAACCGGTGCCAGTGTGAACATGCATGAGAGGAAAGTCATTTGACTGAGCTCTGAGGTGAAACTTGAAGTCATCAGAAAGCTGGACGTCTGTCAGAGAAAAACTCTTGGAAGACTCGGTTCAGCTGCGAGCCGAAGAAACATGCTGAACTCTGATGTTCAAATGGTTCAGGTCAACGATTCAGATGGCAGGAGAATTGGTTTGAAGATGAAGTCAAAGGCTGAAGTGAAGGAGCTCGATGAGGAGTTCAGTTCATAGCCACGCTCTTCATAGACTCATAACAGATGCTGGTTAAGTGTTCAAGCTGAGATGTGTGTTATGAATGATGAACTTCAGCTAATCACAACTCCTATCCTCCTCCTGGTTATCTGGCTTTTCATAACATGCCATTTCAAGCCAGTGGAAAGAAAACATCCAAACCATGAATTCAAGTGTTCATTTCACTGCATTTGTTTTCTAATTGCGTCTCTAGATTCATTACCAATCCATATCTTTAAAAGTGTCTTCCTTCACTTCAGCAGCACTTACACACACCAATACTTAGAGTTTTATTCCTCTCTATATTCTGAAGGTTTTTACTGAAGGGTTTGTTCATATATCATTCACACTTGTTTATACGATATTTCATGCCTAAGAACTTAGTGCTGACAGTATTTTCTGATTTATGGATCAATAAAAAGAGAACTCCAAAAATCCCTTCAGTAAAAACCATTAACACTAATATCTCAACAAAATGAAGGAATTTTTTTAACTTGGCATTATCCAGTGTTCAGATTTATTTTCTGGAAATGTATGCGTATTAATGCATATTTAATGCTTTGTTTGTATATTTAAACATGACATTTTAAATACAAAAAACGTTTGCAATTTTTTATGTAATCTACTTAGAAAGTATAGCGATATATTTTAGTTCATTTTTTACCCTATTCACCTGGGGCGCCTTGCTTTAAATAACATTAATAATGCAGTAATACAGTTTTTGACATTTAAATCTTCAATACAACAAATACTAACATAACCGATCTTCCCATGCAGAATAATATTTACATTTACATATACAGTCATGCATTTATAGGATGCTTTTATGCAAAGAAATCTATGGCCCAGTCTGTTTCTGATGAGGAAACGCTGTTATTTTCAGACATGGAAACTCAGAAAGTGAAAGCGTGTGACCATGAGCTCGATGTCGCTGCTGATTGGTTTCAGCATCAGGTGTGTTTCTTCTGACCTCCAGGGTGAAACAATTTTACAAGGCTGTTTTGTAGCACGGCCAACAGGATTGACTCATAAAATGCTGTATGTTCATGGACGCCGTTCCATAAAATCCTGACACCTACATTTGTTTCTCAAACGACGTGCTTAGAGCTGTGCTTACGGCCGAGGGGGAAATGATCCAGCCAGACTTTCTTCTTGACACGACTGAGAAACTTTAAGATCTATGAGAGACGGTGAATTTCCTCAAATATGTCTAGACAAAATCACATGCATTCATCAGAAAGGGTGTGAGATGATATTGACTGAGTTTCATTTCACTGTTTATCCATCCATACTGATCAGAGTCAACATGAGACAGCATTCATGGGATATTACGCTTCAGGAATATGATGTGTTTTAGAGAAACTGGATATTTAATGAGAACTGTGAGCTGGACTTGAGGAGTTCATTGGATGGTGAAAAGAAAATTTGTTAAAAAAACATATTGGATGAGCTGCCAGTGAGATCACTTCATTAAAAAAGGTTTGTTTATAATTCATGTTGACTCTTTAGATCAGCTCCTATTAGGATGACATTTGGTTTTTAAAACAAGGTAATTAGGGGTAACTAAAACTATAACCATTAACAAAAACTTTGTTACCTGAATAAAATAATCTAGATGGTATTTTTCCTTTCAATTAATTTACTTATTATTTTAAAGGAAATCTGGAAATGTAACAATTATTTTTGATGCTGTAAATAGTTTAAATGTGTTTTACAACAAAAAAAACCCCACTTTTTTCACATTTAATTCAATGTGTTTACTGGACATTTTGTAATTATTTGTGAAATTGACTTTTTGAGTTTTTGACAAAATATTGTTTCTACACCATTTCTTTTTCTATGCATTGATAACACAGAAATCTGTTCTGGTCTGTCATTGTGTTCACGTCCAACTCTGACAGATGAAAAATTAAAGAGGCTTGGTTTCAAGATCTTGGGATCTTGCTCAAAGCTGTTAAATTCTGCATGGAGACAGAAGATCATGGAGATCTGTAGTTTGTGAATCCTCTGGAGGACAGATGTGATCTTAGATAAGAGCCGCTCATCTATAATACAGTGTTACGTAATGCATTCCCCTCAAAAACTCATTTGTCTGGTGTTTTTTGACCCCTGTGTGTTTAATGCCATGCAGACAGAATATCTCAGAGTTCTTTAAGAAACGCCACTTGTAGTTTCACACATTCACAGGAAACACAAACATGAGAATCAGCCGTGCGTCTGGATGTTTGGTCCTCTGGGAAAAGAGCATCAGATATTGTGAGTGTTTCCTCACAAACAGCTTCTGTGGGACCGGTTGCTATGGAAACTACTCTGTTTGATGATGCGGATGTCAAAGAACACCTACAAGGCTTTTACTGAAATATCTGTCTGAAAGAAGAAACAGGAAATGAACGAACAGGAAGTCATGACACTAAAGAAATAGATTGAAATAAAACAGAATACTACAAATTTGGCAAATAAATGTTTAAATTACTGGCTGACCAGAACATCTATCAAAAAGATATAAAAACAAAGTCATAAATTTATATATATATATTTTTTTCTATATTATGTGTGTGTGCATATACATTATATTACTTAAAATAAAATAATAGTAATTAAAAAAAAAATATTAAAATTTTTCAATTTTGCTTAATATTACTTTTTAAGTATAACGCACACAAACACATGAAATAAACTATATTTAAATACATAAATAAATGTAGAAATAAATAAATTATGCTAAAATAAAAATATATATATATATTTATGCATAAATGTCTTTAAAATATTTACTGGGAACATGAAGCACTTTTTTATGAAGCTTTTTTATAAATGTTGAAATAAAGAATTGCACATATATATATATATATATATATATATATATATATACGTACATTATATATATGTGTGTGTGTATGTTTCGTTTTTAAAATGTTTTTTTAATTTAAAATAAATAAATATGTATAAATATGTTAATACAGTATACAATGATGTATATATTTATTTATTTTTCCAAGTGTTTTGTAAATGCACATAGTTTGTGTTAAGCATTTCAAAGCAGACAAAAAAGTTGATTAAAAAAAGCTGAAATTCAGCGTCCTGTCTGAAGGTTAATCAGTATATAATGCTGCTGTATGTTGGCTGGTATGTTGGTCTTCTTTGGTGAGACACAGACACAGCTTTTGGTGAAGGGATTTCTGGGAGAGTTTAGTGTTCAGTGGATCCCAGCGTCGAGCTGCTTTATTTCCCATCAGCCCTTGCTTATGAGAGCAGGAGAAACTATAATTCATCTGAGACGAGGTTAAAGTCCAAGAGCTCTCAGAGAAATGTCACAGAGCAGCACATCCTCACACTTCACACACACATCTACAGCAGAAACACTGACTCGACTTTACTCATTTATTTAATGCTTTCTGCAATACTGAGGTCACGAGTTTGATTCCCGAGCAATGCAGGAGCTAATAACACGTGCAGCTTCACTGCTTTGGATAAAAGCTGCCACATGCATGAACACAAATGTTTTGGTCGTGTGAGCTGCTGATCATGATGAATATACTGAATTACAGCCCTGCTCAAATACAAGCTTAAACATTAAAAACGAGTTAGGCTGGACGGGTTAGAGATTATAGAGTGTACCGCTAATCAGACTCGTTTAACAGGCCATGAAATGTGTCTAAAGAACAAAAATCAAATAAATAAATAAGATGATCGTTGAACTTCCTCAGCCTTGGTTAAAAAAAGATCTGAGACAGCCAATAGACATCCAGCGGTCTCAGCAGCAGCCAATCACAGTTCTAGACTTGTTAATATTTAAATGAGGTGAAAAGTGCAGCTGTGTTTCATAAATATATTATACACAAATATAGATAAAATAGATTAAAAACTTGAAACAACAAAAACTAAAAATTAGAAATGCTGCACCTAACTGAAATAAGTTTTAGTTGAAGTGCCGGTACCCATTGACGCTCATTAGTATTATCGCCCACTAGCTATTAATTATCCCTAATTTCATTTATCCGCCTTGGCATAAATACCATCATCTCACTCTTCTTGGTATCTAGTTACGCATGATCCGCTCTGCCAACAAGATGCCTTCTAGCAACTCTTCCGAGTCCGAGGACTCTACTTCGCAGCCCGCCGTGGCCCGCCCAACCTCTGCTCCACCCGAGCTCCCCCAGGAGCCAGCAGCTCCAACTGGAGGCCGGCTCCTCCTGCAACACCCAGAAGCCAGCGATCTCGGTCCCCACCGCCGACCAGATCTCCGCAAGTCTCACCTGCCTCCTCCTATGCATCCGTTCGCTCCTTCACCGGGAGGCAGACGATCGGCTCACTTCGCCACGCTCTAACATCAGCCAGAGTCGACTACCCCCGAAAGGCCAGCAAAGCAGAGCTGTGCAGACTCTTGCACGCAAGCCAGGATAACACCCCCCCTCCAAGCACTCCACCAGCCAAGCAAAAGGCCAAAAGACGGAGCCAGCCTATTCACCCCACGCCAGCTCCCTCCAGCCAGCCCAGCCTCAGCAAAGCTCCGGCGTCAGTCTGCCAGACTCCAGTGGCTTCTGCAAGCTCTGCCGCTCCGCAAGTCGGCTTGCAACCAACCCGAGGCGATGCCAGCCATTCCTCCTCCAGCCATGCCGGCCTCTCCACGCTGCAGCTACCCGGGAACCCCACCCAGAGTCTGCAAGGCCTCCTCTCTTCCCCCTGGCCCGCTGCTCCGTTGGGTTTTCCCGTCTCCACGAGTCAACCTCAACCCAGCAACATTAACTTTATTTCTCCTCTCCCCTCAGGTTCCGCGCAATTTTTGGCCCCCTCTGCTTTTCTCCCTCCTCAGTCCTCCTTCATTTTGTCTTCCCCCACTACAACCTCCGCTAACCCTTTCGCTATAGCCACTTCTATCCCCGCCCCTCCCCTCCTTCCTTCTTCTACGTTCTCCTCCCATTCCCCCTACACCCTCTCTACCGCCCCCCTTCTGCCAATTCCTTCTGCAATCGTGTGTTCACCGGTTGCCGCAATTTCACCTGCGTGGTCTGCAGGTCTGTCACCCACGTTTCTGACTCCTGCCCTTACGTTAAACCCTCCCTCCCCTCCCACCAGGAAAAACCCAAATCCACCAGTTAAGTCCCCAGAATCCCCTCCCTCTTTCACAAGCCTCTTTCTCGCCCCCC
>JAUMHI010000074.1:284359-310554 GCA_032359435.1 Enteromius unitaeniatus
CTTGTTTTCGCTCATCATGCAAATTTTTGCACGTTTGCAGCTTCTGCGGGGGGGGCTTCAAATCTATTTGTACACCATTCAATAAACATGCAAAAAAGTATTTATCGACTCCTGTCAACATTATTCAACTGTCAGCCAAACTGTCTATTTTCCCTGACCCTATCTTTACACATTATCTGTTATCAGGTCTGTCGAACGGTTTTCATCCAGGAGTTTGCAGCCATCCCTCTCAGTCCCTAATTTGCCGTTATCTACAGTCTGCCAATTCAGAGCCTGACGCAGTTGAGCTCCTAATCAAAAAATAATTAGAAGCTAATTTCATGATCGGCCCTTTCCCCTCCCCTCCCTTCAGTATTTACCGGTTCAGCCCAATTGGGATTGCTACCCAAAAGTTTTCCGGAAAGAAACGGTTAATCATCGATCTTTCTGCTCCCCATAATTCACCCATCCCCAGCATCAATAGCCTCATTCCCCTAGAAGAATTTTCCCTCAATAACCACACAGTCGACCAAGCCATGTCCATTATCAAAAAAGTCGGCAAAGGAGCCTGGATGGCGAAAGTTGATATCACAATCACAACATTGATTTTTTGGGGATTCACTTAGACTCTCAGAAATTCATCGCTTCCCTTCTCAAAGAGAAAGTGGATAGGATAATCCTGATCGAATCTCCTCACAAACCCCCAGTGCTCAAAACGAGAGCTTTTATCAGTCCTCGGCACCTAAACTTTGCTATGCGAATTATTCCGTAAGGTCGCCCCTTCATCTCCCGCCCTAGAGGACAAAATCAACCTACCAGCCCCTTGCCTCCACGAACTTCAGCTCTGGGTATCCTTCCTCTCCCAATGGAATGGCCATTCCTTCTTTTATAATGAGTTGATTTTTGCCCCCGTTGATATTCAGTTATTCACAGACGCAGCCCCTTCCATCGGTTCGGCGGCTTCTATCGCAACCGATGGTTCCCCTTGGCCTCCCCAGCTGCTAGAAACCCCTCCTCATCTAGCCTCCTCCGCCCTTTTTGAGTTATACCCAATCTTAGTTGCTGCCGCCCTCTGGGGGTCAGAATGGTCAGCTTCATGCATTGTCGTGCACTGCGATAACGAAGCCACCGTTCAATGTATTAACAAACACAGCTCCCACTCCCCCGCTATCATGCCCCTCCTCAGACGCTTAATTTGGATTTCTGCTTCCCTTAACTCCATTCTCAACGCAGTCGCCCCCCGGACCCTCCAGTCCTACCTCACTGCCTGGATATCTTTTCGATCATTCCATACCAGCTTCAATTTGCCATTCCCTGATTTCTCCCTCCTCGCCATCACCTCATTTATCTCTTACCTCAATACCATCAAAAACCTGCAAGCAGGCTCCATCAGAAGCTACATGAGCCATCCCCAGCTATAACTAATGCCCAAACCTCCCTGCTGCTCAGAGGCATTCAAAAAGAGAAGCCGCCCCGCCCCGACCAAAGATTACCCATCACCCTTGAAATTCTTGCCCGCTGCCTCACCATCCTTCGTAAAGGATACATATCAATCCCAACAGCCAGAACCCTTGATGCCATGTTCATGTCTGGCTTTTTTTGGGTTCCTCAGACTCTCAGAATTAACAGTCAACACTTTTAACCCTGCCATTCACCCCACCATCTCTGACCTCTCTATCATAAACCACGAAACCATGGCCTTTTTTCTCAAACAAACCAAAACGGACCAAATAAAAAGAGGCCATCTGATATAAATTTTCAACCTGCAGTCCCCTATCCAACCTTTTCAGATGCTCCGAGCCTTCCTCGCCTACAGAAGCCGGCTCGCCGCCTCCCCAGCCGAACCCCTCTTGACTGACGAATTAAAGCGCCCAGCCTTGAGATATTGGTTCCAAAAGCACCTCAAAGCTGTGCTCCATCTCTCAGGCTTGCAACCAGATAATGACTCCTCCCACTCCTTCAGGGACGGCGCAGGAACCTCTGCAGCCGAAAAAGGCTTATCCTAAAGCCCAATTCAAATTCTCAGACGATGGTCCTCGGACGCATTCAGGAGCTATATCAGATCCGACCCATCCTCTATCCAGAAAGCCCTTCAAATCCTAGTACCCCCTCAACTGGGCCCGCAGGAATTGCATTTCTGATCCTCCCCAAGCCCATTATTCCTGGTCCTCTGGCTATTCTCTCCCCTCTCTCTCTCTCGCTTTTTCCTCCCTGCTTCCACTTGAAGCATCCCCTGCCTCCACTTGAGGCTCCCTTCAAGCCCCGCTTATACTCGAAGCATCCCCCACCTCCACTTGAGGCTCCTCTCAGCCCCGCTCTCATCCAAAGCTCCAGTTTCAGCCCCGCTTCCACTTGAAGCATCCCCTGCCTCCACTTGAGGCTCCCCTCAGCCGCATCCACCGACTCATCCCATACCCCTATAAACTCTCCTCCTTTTTTCTCCATGCGCGCTCGGCCAGCATCCTCCCTCACGCTTTTTGGGGGCAAATTTGGCTGCTTTCCTCATCTGCTTCTTTTTGGGCGAACAGGACCGAGCCTTACTCCGAGCTCTGCCCTCGCTAGGGCTACTATTCAGCAGGGCTCGGGGTCCGCCGAGCTCCCGGCTCGCTCCCCGGACAGCATGCCAAATTTGCTTATTTAATATAATGAAGAAGCGCGAATTCGTGAAGGGATGTTTTAACATAGTTTCAGGAAGAGCACGCTGAGTGTCAGCACAGCCGGTACCCATTGACGCACATTAGTATCATCGCCCATTAGCTATTAATTATCCCTAATTTAATTTATCCGCCTCGGCATAAATACCACCGTCTCACTCTTCTTGGTATCTAGTTACACATGATCCCGCCTTCCTCCCCTTCTCCACCTTTTCCTTCGCACCTTCAGGGGGGGCGAACGGGACCAAGCCTCGCTCTGAGCTCTGCCCTCGCTAGGGCTACTATTCAGCAGTGCTCGGGGTCCACCGAGCTCCCGGCTCGCGCCCCAGACAGCACGCCAAATTTGCTTATTAATATAATGAAGAAGTGTGAATGCGTGAAAATAACTCAAAATAACAGAAAAAACTAAAGCTGAATAGAAATATTGTTAAACATAATACTGGTGACAAAAACACATAAAATTACCAAATTGTCGAAATCTTTTACACTCAAACACAAACAGTATATTCAATGTAATATTTTAATTAAAAACTGAATTATTTAATTTTGCTAACATGAATATACAATACTATATAACAGATAAATAATAAAGGAGGAACATTTCTGTTATATCATTTTATTTGATGTGTATTATTTAACTCTGTAACTGTGGTAAAATGACTAATGTACAGTCGAACCAGAAATTATTCCATTATTTTTACTAAATAAATAAATAATATGAATAATGAAATGATTCAAACCCCAGATATAATTTTTGATATGTTTTGACTAGTGGACACTATAAATCATTAAGTGAGGAGAGCAAAATAAAGTAAACTGACATAAATAATACACATTGCCTCACTGTACCATCACAAAGAGGCACAAAATCTTTTTCCAGAACATTCTCTCACACCGTTCCTGGCTGGTGGAATGATCTTTCCATCGCTCTCTGAAATGCCAACCCTTACAACCTTCAAACGACTGCTGAAAACCCATTTCTTTCAACACTACTTACACTACTACCTTTCTTTCCCTTTCTAGCCTGCACTTATCTGAACATTGCCTGAATTATACGGTATAATGAGCACTTCCTAAGTTGTTTTTGCCTCTTTAGGACTAATTGCTTGCTGTGTCCCTCACCTGTAAGTCGCTTTGGATAAATGAATGAATGTACAATGTAAATGTAAAATATTATACCCAAACATTCCTCGTACAGCATGTAACAGACTGAACTAAGAGAAGCACTGCTTTACACACCTTTCTATCAAAGTGATCAAGATGAGTTTATTCTGACACAGTTCTTCTCATATTTCATTACCATGTTCAAACTATAGCAAATAAACTGATATAATGGTAGACATGTTGAAGGTGTCTGGACTGTATATACTCTCACAGATCACTCCTTTATTAGATCGGTTACTCTTTTACTCGTTCTGTATTCATTACAGCAGAGGTTACTCTTCTGCCTCTTTGCTAAAAATGAATCATTCACACTCCAGTAAAAGTGGAGAAAAAGCCTTTTTTACTCGACCTACAGCATGCACACACTCTCTCTCTCTTTCTCTCTCACACACACACACACACACTGCTCTAGATTTAGTGCTGCTGGTTTTGTCAGCTAATTGCGAGTGCGGAGCGGCTGGGGTCAGAGGTCACACTCGCGGCGGCGGGGTCTCAGTGAAACGCAGCTAATCGCTCATAAAATGTGTCAACATCCAGATATAGCGCTCGCTGGAGATACGGAGGTCACCTCTGCAGCCGGACACGGGCTGATGGGAAATAACACACACACTGTCAGTTTACAGCCCAGTATTACACTGAGAGAGAGAAACACTCCTGCCACAGATAACAGACGCCAGGTGTGTGTGTGTGTGTGTGTGTGTGTGTGTGTGTGAAATACCTGTTATAGGCTTGCTATAAATGTGTTAAAGGAATAGTGCACCCAGAAATGTACTGTATATTCTGTCATCATTTACTCACCCTGGAGTAGCTCCAAACCTGTATGAATGTCTTTGTTCTGATGAACACAGAGGCAGATAGTAATCAAGCTGTTTTAGGTCACCATTAACTTCTATAGTAGGAAAGAAATACTATGAAAGTATTTGTGTTTGTGTGAACATCATTGCTTTGTGTTTTTAGACACATGCAGGTGCTTGTGGTTTCTGGATCGGTCTCATCGAAACCTCTCTGTGCTCCTGAAGCATTACACAGCACAAGAACCAAAGCAGGGCTGTGATTGTGTTTGAGGGGTCAGGGGTCATTCCTCCATCACTGAACGAGACGCTTCAATCCCAGGGTTCACTGCTTCTGTCCAGCACATCCCCCCGGAAACACCACACTAACACCAGGCTAATGATGATGGTCAGATCGTTAACATCCGTTACTAAAGTCTACTCGTTATTATGTTTACAATATTTTAGAATAGTTATTAAATATTTCGGAATGTATTAAATATGTAATATGCATCTATAATATATCAAAAATATTTTTTTCTATCAATGTTGGCATTTTAAAATACATATTAAATAGTGGGGTTGAATATATAACCTGTGTCAGCTTCATCTCTCTCTCATACACACACACACACAGTGTTCATTGGCCGTTCACTGTGACGGTCCAGAGATGTAATTGGTTATTTCACACATGTAAGAACTGAACTAGCAGGTCTAAGAGCCACACAACTAACCTGTCATCAGCTACCGGCCCAGTCATCAATCAATTACTATCAGCCCATCTCATCACTCGTGTGTATGTGTGTGTGTGTGCTTCACTCCACATGCTTCAGTGACAGGGAGAACAGAGAAAACAGGAGGGAAATGTTCAGAATGAAACACTGTATACCGTACACTAAAAACTATTGCTATAAATAATTACATATTGCATGTAAAATATCTTAAATGCACTGTAAGTCAACTCAGAGATTAAAAACAATCCAAGAATTTAACCATATTTTAAAATAAAAATAGATATCTAAATAAAAAAAACAATTATATACAATGTTTCAATTGCATACTTGTTTTAAAAAAATATATATTCAAGTAAATGTCCAAGCATGCAATTTATGGATAAAAAGGGTTGTCTGAACACTGAAATGACAAACACACTCATTAGATGGACTCGAGTGTGTCTCATCGTCTACATGCCACTGATTCCTACCAATTAACAGAGGAACCATGATTCCTGAGAGTCTGCAGCTTCACAGCTCTTCATCAGACAGATTAAACACTAATTAATCTTTGAGATACTCCACCATCACCAGAGACACTCTCAGAGACACACACACACACAATACGATCACGATCATGTGTGCACGTCTTGTTTGTATGTGCACTAAAATCGTCACTGCAAATGTTTCCACAAAGAAAGAAGGTGGAGCTATTATTGTGTCTGTAGTGTTGCTGCGGGCGCCATGTTCTGGAGACGCTGTGTGTCTTGTGAAAGCCCAGTAAAGAGGACACGTACTAGTGCTGTCAAACAATGAATCCATCCAAAATAAAGCTTAATTTACATCAAATGTAGTGTACACACAGTACACACACATATAGTTTTGGTAAATACAGACTTATTTTGGATGCGTTTGGCAGCACTATTAATAAGTGGATGAATTGTTTGGACAGTGTTATTAAAACCAGGCGACGGAACAAACTCTATTAATGTTGCTGGTGGAACATTTGCTCATAACTTTGAGAGAATGTTTTCAGTCCGAGCCTCGAGGTGACACGAGAAAGAGACATAAACGCCTCAAATGGCACATGCAACATTAATGAAGAGCACAGACCTTTCCTCACATCACTCCATGGCATTTCACTCTGAAGATCAGCGGATGAGAGAGAACGAGCGAGAGACATGGGCTGTGTCTCTCATGGCCTGTAGCTAATCTGCTCTTAATTGCAAACTTAGCTCATTTAACATCTGAAGTGGTGCCAGAGAGCAATGCATCACTATTGGATTCACATCAATCTCGCGCAGGAACCTTTCCAGGAGTTTATTGCGTGTCGATGGATTGTTTGGGTCAGTTAATTCACGCGGCGACACCGGACAATAGAAACAGCTTCTAAATGTCAGAGTATCTTCCATGAAGATGATGGACCGAGCCAATGACTAAAAGCAGAGTTAAATGAGTCCGTGAGGAGACGTTAAGATCGATCCGTCCAGCACAGCTTCATCCATCACAGTCCTGCTGACGCCAAACATCTGCTTCAACTCTCATTACCATACCACAGCCAACGTATCTACAACTTCAGGCATCTTCACTAACCAGCTGTTTACACCGCACAGGATGTATTCTTCCTGTCCAGTGTTCCTGTCATGTTTTCCTGCTCAACCTATCAGCATCGAGTTACTGGACAAAGCAAAATCACATCAAACGTATCAAAATCAAGTGAGTTTATGTTTAAAACAAGAACAAATGGGGTGAGGAAAGTAAACTGATCCTACTGACAGATATCTCTTCTTGATTTAGGATTGGTTCACCTAAAAATTGCATGTGTTCATCCTCAGTACAAATGCAATTGGCTCAGCAATGGAAGTGAATGGGTGCCGTCAGAATGTCTGCTTAAAACACCACAATAACCCACAGCAATCCAAAATTAAGATGATTTTGACTCAAATAATATTTCTTCTACAGTGAAGAAATGTTCTGGTCTGAATCAGGAGAGAAATCTGATCAGATCAAAACAGCTCTAAACTGATACATGTCTGGATTTCGATATGAAAGACAACAGGAGATGTGTTTTTTTCCACTGAAGGAAGAGTTATTATAGATTATAGACTTGTATTTGAGTTAAAATCATCTTAATGCTGGATTAGTTTGATCTTCTGTCTTCTCCAGATGTTCACTGATGGACTGGAGTGCTGTGGATTACTCCGATGTTTTATCAGACTTTCATTCTGACGGCACCCATTCACTTCTATTGCTGAAGCACTGATGATTTTTCTCCAAATCTGATGAAGAGACTAACTGATCCTGATCTTGGATGATCTGAGGGTGAGCAGATTTTCAGCGCACTTCTATTTGACTCTTTAATGGAGTCAGTGTCACTAAACCCGGAGGTGGAGTGTGTGATATCTGGTCTGCTCTCGACACACAGTACTCTGCTCAGTAATGAGTGTGCTGTTTGAGTGTCCAGAGGTCAGCTCGGGAGTGTCTGAGGACCTTCAGGAAGGTGGAGAAGCTCTTAACAGCAGGTCCTTCATCAAACTCGGTTCTGAAGAGTCAGACATGAGGAGATTCAGCTCAGTTTAACAACACAAAGACTTGTATCTCTACAACATTCATAAAATCAAGAGCAGAATCAAATCTTATTTTAATGCGTTTAATTCATCTTGCATTCATTTACAAATCATATAGCTGCACATTTTTTAATTTAGTTGCATTGTGTCCATCGTAAGAAACATTTGCATTCTCATATTAAAGTAGTAAAGAAATTAATGTTGAACCAACATGATTCGTAATTTCTTGCTAAAGACATTTATAAATAAATATGTGTTATGTGTATTTATTTATATACTGTACATAGTCCAAAAAAAGTGCTTCATGTTCCCAGTAAATATTTTAAAAGGCATTAATACATAAATATTTGTTTTTATTTTATGTTAATTTATTAATTTTGCTAATTACTTTAATACAATACTTTTATTTTCTATGGTAATAAGATGTTAAAAGATGTTTTTTTTATAAAAAAAAATCATAATTAGTTAAAAACATGTTTTATTTTCTTAAATTACAATTTAAATAAAACATTTATTTCCTTAAATTTAGCTCCAAATCCATGTATTTTAGTCCTTTATTTATTTGTTTATTTAGCTTATTATTCACACTGGTGATTCTATTTATTACGGTAATTTTGTTTTATGGTAATAATTGTTTCCTATAAAAGTAAGGCTATAATGGAAAATCATAATGTTTCTTAAAAATAGACTTTCTAATTTAAATATGTGCAAGACCTTTGTTCTTTAAATATTTAATATTTATTAATTTGCAGGCAGTATTCTGAGTTTGATGAATGATCATTATGGGCTGATAGTATGCCATTAGTTCTCTAAAGCTGTTCATCATCCCTTCACTATAGACTCTCACAATAAAGCTGTTTTCTGAGAGATCTGGCAATCATTCATGTTCACCAGAGCTGGTTAATAGTCCCGTCAGATCAAGGCCAGGCTGGTTAATAGCCATGTCAACTACCAATCCTATTAACCCCTGACTGACAAATAGTACTAGTTAAGGCCTGGAAGGAAAACACTCAGATACATTATAAATGAAAGCAAGCAGCGCAGCCGAGTCATGACCCTTGTGACCCTGGACACATGAAAACAAATAAGAGCTTTTATGGTTTAACTAAATGCTTTATTTGCATTGTTTTTATTTTTATTATATATATATATATAATTTTAAAAATAAAATTGTATGACATAATGTAGTTATATATATCATAATATTTAGATTTTATTTCATATTTATTTTCATTTAACATTTAATCTTACATAAAATATACAAAATTAATAAAATTTTAATATTGTAAAATTATTTGATTTTAACATGGCATTTATTCATATTACGTTATCATAATTAGAATTATATACATTATATATATATCAGCTTGATATTTATGTATAATGCATCATAATTTATAATTATTTACATGTTATTAATTATTTTATTAATAATTCACAAAGCCCAGTCTGGGAACCCCTGATCAAGAGCATCTACATGCCTGATATATTTTACATCTGAAATATGTTTCTGTTCATGCTTAGCCTACGTGAAAACCATACATCGTGCGATTATGTAAATTATGCATGTATGCATATGCGACTCAGCTAAAGATGAATAAATTTGACTGTTCCAGGCCGTCAGCACAAACACACAGATCCTCTGATAACTGATGGACTCTCATCAGAATCAAGTGTTAAACCCTCATCAATCACACACACACACACTCCGGGTCTAAATAATGTCAATAATGTTTTGATATATTTATGATAGGAAATTTACTAAATATCTTCATGGAACACAATCTTTGCTTAATATCCTAATGATTTTTGTCATAAAAGACAAAATATATTGAGAATATAAAACATCTTGAGTTATAAGCATGCAAACTTTGGAAAGAAGAGTGTTTTGGCACTACTTTGTCAGGTATGCTTTTGTAGTTGTTTGGATAAAGAGGAAATAAGAAAGATTTACAGTTTTAATGTTATTTATTCCTTAGGTATTCCTCTTTAGACATCAGCTTTTTGAGCACTGAAAATGAAGCCGCGCTGAGATCCTCGTATCTCTGGCCTTGAGAGTAAAAATACCACAATCTAAAAAATACCAGGATCTAAAAGGACCTCTTTAATATTTCTTGAGTTATACGCATGCACACTTTGGAAAAGGGGTGTTTTTGGCACAGCTCGGTGCAGTTGTTCTGATAGATTTGTAGTTTCGGCATTATTTGTTCTTCAGACATTCCTCTTTAAATCCAGTCAGGATCAGCTGAACGCAAAGTGTCCCACAGATTGTTTTCAACTATTTAATGTCGAAAATATAGCTACATTGAGATGCATATAAACATTTTGGGGTCTTCAAAATGAAGATACCAAAATTATTCTAAAATGCCATTACGATAAACATTATGATGCTATCAATTAAACATTTAGGAAAGGATTGTACATTTAAAATGAACAAATGCACAGTTTTAAAAATGAGCTTCTCGGGTGTAAACTTTACATTTACTGACACTAAATGATGTGATGCATGATGAAATCTGGGTTCAGCTCTCAGAGAAGACACCAGCAGAATAGAAATCAATCCCTGTATCAATTCACTTTGGATAAAAGCACATGCCAAATGCAGGAATGTTTTATGCAGAGCCTTCATGCAATATTTCATTCTTCTGATTGTCTTGGTGAATTATCCTCGGTCTGTGAGAGATGCATGAATTCATCAGCAAATACTTTCTAGTGAAGTTGAACCGAACACACATGAAGCAAACAGAAGTTTTTATGGATCACTAAGTGCAAGCAACAACATTTCCTTCACTTAGCAAACATAACACGCTTTAATTCAAATATATTACACATGAATCATGAATTACACAGACAATAAACCATGACAATATTGTTGTGATATGTTTTCATTAAACGTCTTCAGTCCTGTCATTGAATTTGTGTCTCTGATTACAGCTGATAAGGAGTAAAATCAATGAGTGTTAAATCATTAAATGTCACTGTAATCACAGCTAACAGTAAATCAATGAGCAAACGCTGAATTATCACTTCAGAGCATGGAGACGTGGTCTCTAAACAAGCATGAGAGCGTGACTGACAGCTGCAGTACTCATAAATCATATCTCACACCACACTGTTAGCCTGAAGACAGACACTTATACAGGCTGATACCTGAGTATCTCACACACACACAGTCACGGTCTGCAGTATTGTGCTAATGTTAAAGGTTTGTTAAAGGAGATCGACATGAGGTGTGTTCACTCTGAAGATACCGAGACTGACTCAACACATGAAAATAAATCAGCTTCAGCAACAATGAGCTGAGAAACACCCAACAGCTGCTCTACTGATCTAATAATTCATTGACTGTCTGTGTAGAATTGCCATCAAATTGGACAAATGTACCCCTGTACAATTAAACTAATTCTATTCGATCCTTAATCTAGTGTGGAAATATATTGAAGTGTCAATTTCAGAATAAAACTGATGCATCTAATGATGCATTTTTACAGTATTGTGTGTTATAACCAATCACACGCGATTCTGTTGAGCTTATCAGAGCACTGGCCAATCAGAGGTGTTCAGATGAGTCATCGCTGAATCGACTGACTGAATGCACTGAATTCATTCTAAGCTCCTGTGTATGTTCTCATCATCATCAATAAAGTGCACTTACAATGTTTTTATTCAATTATTCTTTTAAGATCTTGTTTTATAGAAAAAAATATTGTATTACTTTTCATTGCAATTGCAAGTTTATGTCTCACGCTTCTTTCTTTCTGAAAATGTGCTTTAGTTAAGTGTGAGTTTTACAGTCAGAATCGTGAGTTATAAACTCGCAACTGTAAGAAAGTAGACTATTTTTCCTCAGCATTGTACTTTACAACTCGTAATTGTGAACTCACATAAAAATCTGAATTAGCTATAAGATATAAACTCACAGTTGTGAGAAAGAGTAAGAAAAAGTCACAATTACACTCAATTGATGTGTGTGTTAATAGAATTACACTAACATTAGTCTAATTTTAGCCTTACCCTGGAGTCGGTTCACCCGCTGCCTCTGGCCTTCAGTCGGGTCAGAAATTGGCGTGACCAATTCAAAAGTGGTCAGATTGAATGTGTGGTTCAAATCTGTGCTGAATTTTAATTCATTAAGGTTTGAGTGACATGAGAGTGAGGTTTAAGACTGTAGAATCTTCCCAAAGTTCTTTAAAGTAGAAAAGGATATTAAAACAAATAAAAATCTTATTTTAAGAAATGGTCATTGAAGAACCAAACATGGTTCTAAAACTGAACTCTTGCTAGCTCTTTTCTTGAATTTTTAAATAGAGAGGCGCTCCGCTGGGAATCACAATCTCCATCATCCTGATGTAATGACATTGGCCAAAATAATAACTCAATTTCAGGATAGTTAAGATCGATGGCTAATCCATCCTGCTGCAGGAGCCCAAGCCGAGCTGTGGGTTTATCTCCTGGACGAGGCCAGAGCCGTTCATCAGCTCAGACACCGGATGCTGTCCGCTGACGGCCGGAGCGATAAGACGAGAGCCGAGTGCAGTGTTTCTCCGTCTGGAGCGATGGCTGATAAGAGCTTGGTGCGCTGGCAGAGGTCAGACACCGGTTTATCGGCTCAGGAATCAATATGACACGCTCACACCGAGCCCGGAGAGTATCTGTCATCTCCAGCTGCTGTTCAACAAGCTCCTCGCAGAGCCTCGTCTGCCGTAAAACACATCAGCACAATTAGACCAGATCAACTATAAAACTACTGACCTGAAAACCTGCTGAGATGTTGATTACTGCATGATTTAATAAAGCATAAAGATGTCATAACACACCATTACGCTAAACCAAAAGACTGCCTCGCGTTATCACTTATGATATATTCAATACAGATAAAACCAGATGAGTCCAACTTTTAACAGTCACTTGTATTAATGAAGTGTTTTTGTAATAAAGACTTAATTATATTAGCACATCTTTCATCAACTTTCAGAACAAAGCAAGGTTTTCACAATGAAATTACACTGCAATGATTACTCGGTACTTTTCTTTTGTTTAGAATTTAATATAGTGGAAGATAATGGAGTAAAATAGAGTATGAAGGAAAATAATAAAATAGGATGTAGTATAAATGTGCTGAACAGAGTAGAGTTTATAGAGGAATAGAGT
Source organism: Enteromius unitaeniatus (assembly GCA_032359435.1). Lineage (NCBI taxonomy): Eukaryota > Metazoa > Chordata > Actinopteri > Cypriniformes > Cyprinidae > Enteromius > Enteromius unitaeniatus. Next base: position 297,358 of record JAUMHI010000074.1, read on the forward strand.
ACATTAGAGTTGAATAGAGTATAGAAGGGTTGAATAGAGAAGAATATATCAAAATGGAGTATACTAGAGTAGCATAAACGAGTAGAACAAAGTATAAAAGAGAAAAACAGAAGAATATGAAAGGGTAGAATTTAGCAGAATAGAGTATATTAGAGTTGAATAGAGTGGGATTGGAAATAAAATAGAGGAATATAGTACAATGGACTATAGAGTAGTTGTGTAGAATAGAGTAGAATGTAGTATTTTAGAGTTAAATAAAATACAGTGCAGTAAAAAGGGGTAGAATAGACTGCTACATTAGAATTAAATGCAGTAGAATGGAGCATAAAGGGGTAGAATATAGTAGAATGAGTATATTACAGTTGAACAGAGAAGAATGTAAGTATAAAAGAGCAGAATAGTGTTCAGTAGAATAGGTAGTATATTAGAGTTGAATAAAGTAGACTGGGGTATACAGATTAACAGAGAGTAGAGTAGCATTAAACAGCTGAGAATAGAATGGAGTATAAAAGTAGAATTCTTGGAATTAAGTGCATGTTTTGCAAATAACATAAATTCGGGACGAATTAATCACGGCTTGGTCCGCATCATCTAATCAATCCCCTCATTACCTTCACCCAATCATATCCTTCCTACCTACTATAAATAACCACGTCTTCCTTTCCTCTGCATCTCGTCTTTGGTGCATCCCTCCTCCACCCCTCCTCCACCCACTATCACGCGTCACACCTCCTCCGGGGGGGCAGACGGAGACCCAGCCTGACGCCGAACTCTTGCCCTCGCTAGGGTTCAGAGTCCACCGTTCTCCCGGCTCGCTCCCCGGACAGCACGCCAAATTTTCTACTTATTTTTATTCTTAATGAGGAAGCGTGAACTCGTGAAATGAAATATATTACTGTTGAATAGAGCAGAATAGGGTATAAAGAGAAGAATAGAGTTTATTAGGGTTGACTAGAGCAAAGTGAAGTATACAGGGCAGCAGGGAGTTGAGAATAGTAAAATGGACTATATTAGAGTAGCATAATTGTAAAAAGGAGTATAACTGAGTAGTATAAAAATAGTAGAACAGAGTAGAATGGAGTATAAAAGGGTAGGTTTTAGTACAATGTAAAACATTAGAGTTAAATAGAATAGTACAGAGAATGAAATAAAGGAAAAGAGTAGAGTAAATGGGAGAGAAAAAAGGCAAGAGTACGGTTTGTAAGAATAGAAAAGTATGTAGTATAGAACTGAATAAAGTAGAATTAAGTATATTAGGGTTGAATAAAATAGAATGCAGTATAAACAAGAACTCCAGAAGAACAGAGAAGAATGGAGCATAAAACGAATAGAACAGAATAGAATAGAATAGAACAGAATAGAATAGAATATACAGTAGAGCTGATTGGAGTATGTAATGGGTATAACAAGTATATCAGAGAAGAATATTAAAAAAACTGTATAATAGAGTTTAACAAATTGGTGTATTTAACGGTAAAACTGTGGAATTGAGTAGAACATACTATAATGAGTTGATTGTAGTAGAATGAAGTATTTAGTAGAAGAGAGAAAGAGAAGTAGGCGTATCCTGGTTTAGGCATGCTCAGTTCTTCAGTGAATCAGTATTAGTCTCAGTGATCCTGACATGGTTACAGTGTTGACGCTGATTCACAGGCTTCAGCTTCAGCTTTGAGAACTGATGAATCACAGTAATGAAGTGCTGCTAATGAGCTGTCACACTTCATTCACACAGAGTCCCGTCCGCTAATTGCTAATTAGAAAATGAGCAGGAGTTCTAAACGAACTAAAGCCACTCGAGCCGTTCGTCACACGCAGCCACATCCTCTGATTAACTTCAATTAGTTCAACATCACGAGATGTGCTGTGATGATATCAGTGACATGAGCTCAGATCTGCATGTGATCTGATTATTATGAGCCTGTGCAGGAAGTGAGTGACGCTCCCTTCAGAGGTGACTTCCTGTTTCAGATCTGATCTCATCTGTCCGAGAATCACAACAAAAGCGCTTCCTAACAGAGTCTGAACAGAGTCAGATTCAAGTGAAACAAACACTACTGCTGCTGCTGTGTTTTATTATGTTACTAAATAAAGTCAAATTAAAAATGAAATACAACAAAAGTAAACAAAAACTCTATAAAGACAGATGAAAATCCCAATAGTGCTTTAACTTCTTACATACAAAACAGGGTTATTATTGTTGACAAAAAACAAAAACAAAGTATTACTTCAAATAATAAATAAATAAAACTGAAATATATTAAAAAGCCAATTGCAAATAATTCTCATTTAAGTTTAATTCAATACTAAAATAAGTAAAACTAGAGTTATATAGACATATTTACAAAATAACAATAATGACAAACAAAACAAAATGATCAAAATTAAAATCAAAACAGAAAACTCAAAATATTAAAAGTATATCAAAGATACTAAAATATGACGGGTGCAAACATGTATCAGTTCTCAAAATGTCACAAATAAAATGTGTAGTCACATTTCTACAAGAACAACAGAAAGAGAAGAAGTATTTGACTCACCAGCAGTCCTGTGTTTGTCCTCAGCTCCTCCAAGACGACTGTAAGTCCATCACACATCAGTCTAATTCCTGCATATTCTGCTCTTAGGTACTTCCTTAAAAGTCCCCTGAACTTCCTGTTGTGAAGGAAACAGACAAAAAGGTTTTTTCTCCAGTAAACTTCACATTCTCCAGCACATACAGGAAAGAAACAACATTATGCCACAATTTTATTTTGTTTCTGTACTTGATTTTTATTTTGCTTATTTTGTCTGGATTATTATGAATTTTTTTTTTTGTTGTAGTCTGGTGTCTATTTGGTTTCCCGCTGCAGGTCCAGTGACTGAAGATGAATATGAATGATCTTAATGCTTCTTTATGGTTCATTAACATGTCTTGCCATATTTTATTCATACAGCAGAAAGCATAATGTGGAAAAACTGCTGAGTTTCCTTGTGCTGAGAGAGACAAAGACATTTCTGAGCATTAAAGATGAACTTTGAGGAGTGTGATGATGATGGGGCATAAAGTCATAGCTTCTTTGTTTATTTTGATCTGCTCCTCTGAAAAATCCTCATGTAGCATATACAGAAACTCATTAAGCAGACGTGTTGAGATGAACTCTACACCACCTCATGACCTCCTCTCATATCAAACATGTGCATGAAAACACGAGGAACCCATCCAATCTCTCTGTCCTGCCATGGCAACCCAAAGCAATTAAATCTACATCTTATGAGCTTCTCCATCTCTTCTTTTCCGCTCGCATCCGTCTGAAGGTCGCTATGGCAACCCTTCGCAATGAAACTCATAATTTAAGCAGATATTTGGCCTGTGAAAGTTTTAGTGTGACCAAAACAAACAGAAATGGATGTGAAATGAATGTTTCTGAAGTGAAAGTGTGGAAGATCTGACTCTGAGTCTCTGCATAGACTCCAAAACTGTACTTTATGCTGTAATCACGACAAACTGCTTGTTTTATCCACTCTTTTATCATCACAAATGGAAATAATTCTTCATCAGTTAATCAAATACGAGTTGAACTGAACTGACAAAAAAGTTTTGGTTTGCACAATACACAAACATGCAGTAAATGTTTTGACTTGTTTATCATGTTATTATATTTAAATTAAAGACATACTATATTGAAAGCAACAAAATTTAAAGTGAAATAAGTGATTTACAGTGTGATCAAAAATAGATAAATACAAAAAAAAAAAAACATCGCTGCATGCATCTGTAAACAAATAGCGGCAAAACAATGTTTTAAGATCAGTCTAGTGCAAGTTTCTCTCAGATTTACATGTAGTCTAGGACTAGGCTTAACCCTTGTCTGTGATAAACTTCAGTCCAAAAAACAAGTTAAAACGAGATAATATAAATCTGTAAACCATATAAAAGCAACTGGAGCTGAAAGTAGAGTTGATATTAGACTATTATAGATCCTCTGAGAGCACATGATGGACGAGGCATGTTATAACGTCTTCTTCATTGATCAGAAACACTCTACTGTACTGACAAATCACACACTGGAAACACTACCCTTCCTTTCACGGCCGGATCTCTGTGTGTGAATGATGTGATAGCTAGGATAACCTTGATAAAGACAGAGCGGAGCACTCTATTCTGCACGCTTTGCTACATATTTTGTCATATTGCTGTTGTTGGCATGTTATAAAAATCACAAATGCACTGGCGATTGTGTTATTACAGCAGCTGTGATAAAAACACTCTTCTCAGCTTTATTCAATCAATGAGGTTCACCAATAAACCAATATCTTTTCCAATGCTTAAATTGCATATCTTGTTGTTAGCAAGAATTGCACACCAGTGAACAAATAATCTTTTTTCTGGAACTTAATACAAAGTCATGCATGGATATTTGCAAGTACTATACAGTAAAGGTTGGAGTTCTAATACTTTAGATTTATATGCATGCATCAATAAAACAAAAACCATTCCATTTGATCATTTTCAAATATTATGGGAACGTTGCTTTTGAATTACATTCAGATAAAAGTGGTAAAAATGTAAAAGACATTCAATGAATGTCAGCTAAAAGATTTCAGAACATTATTAGAGACCAGATAACTCTAAATAAGCATTCTATTGATGTTCCTGGTAGAATGTTGAGAGAATGTTTGCCAGAACGTTCTGAGAACATTAACTAATGAATTTCTGCTTTAGTGACTTTCTGTATGAAGCCTGAATAAACTGAATAATCAGGGCCACATAATATCAGACGAGCACTAAAGCAGACGCTATACGGCGTGAAAGATGTAATAAACTAGCGGATTGCTCCGGCGAATGTTAGTGCAGGGACTCGAGTCTAACACACATGTGTGAAACGCACAATAAAGCCGCACTTTGCATGAAATTGTGCCTTAATGGCTGCAATTAATTTGATATAGAGTGCTTTACACTGCAACTTCAATCTAATTACACACTCTTAAATAACAGCTTCATCTGAGAACGTCGCACACACAGAGATCCTAGTTTACGAGCGCTGCTGCTGAACAATATAACCTGGCATATTTTAAAGAGAAGTTTTTATGCTCTGTTTAATAAAACCTCTAAAATACAGAGCATTTAATAGAGAATATTTGTCATAATTTTATATGCGCCAAGATTAAATGTACATTTATGTATTTAGCAAATGCAACATAAGATATTCTACCAAAGTGATATTTAAGCTCAACAACCATCTAATATATGGCTCTGATGACCAGAAACCAGAAACCATACAAACAGAGCATCTAAAATACATATAGATAGAGATTCTTGCAAAAAAAATGAACAATTAATTGAAAAAAATATTTAAATAAAATAAATAATGAAGTGAATAAATAAATATTTGTAATTAAAAAAAATTACAATAAATAATTGTATATAAATAATAATAATTTAATTTAGATGAAGATGAAGAAAACATCCCATTATTCACGTTTTCATTTCATTTTTCCATAATCCATAATCCATAATTATGGATTATGGTCTCTATTTTCACCATAAGGAATGGTTTTAGTTATAAATCATCTTAATGCTGGATTAGTTGTGGATTAGATGTTAACTGATGGGCTATGATTATTCTGATGTTTTTATTAGACTCTCATTCTGACGGCACCCATTCACTTCCATTCATCTCGGATGTTCCAAGAGTGACTACTTTCTCTTTTTTTTTGCGTGAACTGTTCCTTTAAAAACAACCTAAAGCTAGGTGATCTTAGTATCTGATGATCTGGCTAAAGATGAAGCATTTACGCTGAAAGCTCTGTCCACAGCCTTGTGTTTTATCTCCGGCGGCGCTGAGAGCAGATGCTAACATGCTAATCTCCCGAACGCTGAGGTCTTTAAACGGCCGTAAAGACGCGTCTCCAATCTCGCGTCGCATAAAAACTCACCCGGAGAGTAAATCATAAGAGCTATCAATAAATAATTACCTTTAAATGTCTCTTAATGACCAAAGTTTTGCTGACGCGGCTGTAGTTTATGGCTCTGACGAGGCCGTGGTCATAAAGAGAGGCCTAATGACATGATAAAAGCACAGTAACAGCAGAAAATATCACTGCTGGGCCTCCATTAGATGGAAAAAAAGTGCACTTTGGTTCCATGAAGACAAAGCAGGCGAGGAAGAAGACAGAGAGCATCGTTCATTAGAGAAGTACTGTTATTCAGACACCAGATATCTTTAATGTTTTTTCTAGCGGCTGCAGAACACTATTATTCCTCTATGGAAGTGAGGAAAGCACAATAAAGCACACATCATACAAAACACAGTGGCCTATCAGTAAATATGGGAGCAAAAACATAGCTTTCTATGCTATCTGACATTATCAAGATGAATTTGTTTAACTCAACTGAGTTCATGTCATATGTTATTAAACCCTAGGAAGTTTTCTGAGGACATGTGTATTCTATGCATGTTTCCTTAACTTCAGAGCACACTGAAAGAGTCTTAAGAAGCAGTAATATTGCTCCTTCTTCAGTGTTGGACGACACATAAACGAGGGGCTAATCGAGCCCGTTACGACCCTATAAAACCATCAGCAGGAGCCGCTTCTGAAACATGTGTGATTAATTATTGATGACTGCTTCAGTTTAACGACTGTCAGCACATCAGCTCTCCTGAGTCTGAACACAACACACCTGTCCTCATACAAACACAGTCTCTGACATTTTTATACTATTTATTTTCTATAAAATCTATTTACTCGAATTATTTTTATAAAGTTTATTTATTTTATTCACTCCATTACTTATTTTATTCATTTTTATTAGGGAGTTATTGAATGTATTCATTTATTTTATCATTTATTTTACTTTATTCATTTGTTATTAAATGTATAATTTTTTATTAATATATGTTATTTATTTTAAATCAAATGCATTTATTCAGTTCATTTCATAATTAGTTATTTACTTTATATTAACTGTATTTATGATATTTTTTATTTTTATGAATACATTGTGCTTATTTATGCAAGTTATTATTTGTGGATTGATTTTACTTAGTGGTTTCATAATTATAATCATTTATTTATTTGATCACTTATTCACTTCAATGCTATTGAAACTTCTGATTCATACTTAAGTATTTCTCGAGTCTATAAAGGTCAAAGAGAGGATGGAAACACTAATTAGTTGGAAAAACATGAAAATTCACTACAGATTATGAAGAGGAAACGTTTTCTTCATGCCAAGAGAAAATCACACACACACACACATTAAAGTGACAGATCCTCCTATTGGAGACTATGAATGTGACCTGAACTGTAAACTCAGCCTCCCTCAGTCTTTATGATACTGTGAAGTGTAGAAAATGCCACCAAAAACTATTGGTCTATTCTATTTTTAACCTCACAGACTCGAGACTGTAGTGTCTAGAGGACACTAAAGATAATGAATTTACATTATTCGTGAGATCTGCGTGACGCAACACACTAGAGGTAGCCTGCTCAGTGAAGAGCATTATCACCATATTATTCATGAGCAGTTTCATTTAAAACACGAAGATCTGCAGATCTGAGCACCAGCAAACAGCTTCAGATGCTCTGACACCTTTCCCAATCCAGCAACTCCTTCTGTTTAAAGCCTGAGGAATGAACTCAATGTGTGAGTGAAAGACAAACGCTGACACCTGCTGGAGAGACTCAAGCACTGCAGGGGTCAACCAGGATCAAGCTCAAGCCTTAGCAAACATCAGGCTTTAATAATCAATAAATAATACATTTATTTTCCTTTGTGTTTGCTGAGAAATCTTTTAAGCTTAGATATTAAAGTTCATGCAACTTTCCATTAAAGCAGTTAACATCAAACGGCTCTCTTTAACTTTAGTTTGAAACCATTAACATAATGTTTATCTTCTTTGGAGTATTGATTGCCAGCTAGTCCTGATGGAGAGTTTCTCTCCAGCCCCAGCAGCTGATCGGGGTCTTCAGGATAACTCCAGACTTCCAGGCAGGTGTGGACAGGCTGGAGATGAACTCTGCAGGATGCTGGTCCTCCAGGACACAAAGGAAGACATTTTAAAGAAAGTTTGAAACTAGGTTGTTTTGGTCACCATTGGTTTTCTGCCAAAACCACTCATGATTTAAGTCCCGGAAGTTTCTCAAGAAGATGGTTGATTTCTGAGAAAGTTTACAGAAAAGTGCTGATTAGTCTTGTTTGTCTTTACTTTGTTCCTCACTCTTCTCATTCTGACACTAATAAGGATGACTGATCACTTTGTATGTCGTGAAAAACGTATGTTATTTCCACTGGGTTGTTGTTATTAGTCTGAGCTCTGGACAGCTCTTCGTCGCAGTCTCCTTCTATCACTGAGATGAATGAGTTCAGCATCTCTTCAGCAGCTAATGATGAAGCAGCACTGGCCCTGTCGTATAAAATAACGTCTGCATATTCTTTACTTTGTGTTGCACCTTTATTTTTCAGAGCCGTTTGAAATTAGAGGCATGTTTGCTTTAGACTGACTTTTGTTTCGTGAAATTAGACTACATGAAACATCCATCGACGTGATTGCTCCCTCTGCTGGCTGGGCATTACATTAGTCTAGATTTAAAAAGAACTATTAGTTACTAGGGAAACCTAATCTCTATCACCACAAAAGTGCCTCCTGCTGGCAGAGAATGAATGCGCACAAATAAGGTACAAGTCTGTGGGAAACACTGCTATCCTAGCTACTACCAAAAGTCCAGAGTTTTGTGACCTTAGGGACCGGGCTGGGTTGTAGCGTGGTAGAGAATAGTTAGGTTTGCAGGAGCTAAACCTTTAAGTAATAATATTTTATAGCTGATGCTGAATCTAATAGGCAGCCAGTGCAGAGACTTTAAAATTGGGGTAATATGATCATATTTTCTAGTAGTAGGCCTTTTGGATTATCTGTAGCTTGTTTGTTGAAGATGCAGGACAACCACCTAGTAGTGCATCACACTAGTCCAGTCTAGAGGTCATGAATGCATGAACTAGCTCTTCTGCATCAGAGACGGGTAACATGTTTCGTAGCTTCGCAATGTTTCTAAGATGGAAGAAGGCTGTTTTTGTAACAAGGGAAATATGACTTTGCTGTCTAGTATAACACTTTTAGACTGTAGAGGAAGTAACAGTATATCTGTCAAACTGCAAATTGTAATCCAAGAGTTTCTGTGTACAGTTTTGTGGTCCAACAAGTAATATCTCTTCTACTTGCTCGTCTTTTCTAAACTGGAGTTTAATAGGAGAAAAGTGTTGGTCATCCAGTCATCCTTTTTCTGTTAGGTCAGATCTTTTACGATCTGGTTTTGTTGAAATATATAGTTGAGTATCATTAATCCTGTATTTTCTAATATTATTACCAAACATGTATATTGAAAATAGTAGAGGACCTTGGACAGATCCTTGTGGCACTCCATACTTCACTACTTTTTTAATTTTTTCACTCAATAGGACATTGTTCCTTTTATTAATTAATCAGCAGTTAATAAAGTGTAAGTAAAAAATAACATGTATTTTTGTTATTATGCAGAATTTTGTTCTATTATGCACAATATAGTAAGCCATCTGTTTTCACAGTAATATCCTTATGTATTTATTTTAGGCAATGGGATCACTAAGCACATGACTACTATATCACTTTAAACCTGTACCAAAAGAAACTATACATGCTATGTGAATTTTGTGCATCATTTTGGTACTCATTGCCTATGTCGTTAAAACACAACTAGGTGTGAAGCACATGAACTAGGTGTGAAGAGCTCCTGTTAAGCATGATATTCAAGCACAATATTCTTTATTATTAGACACAATGTCACTCATAGCAGAAGAAATGTGTTTGTGGTGCATTTCCAACAAACAACGTGTAACTTCACACCTCCTCTTTTCAGCCTAATAAATATCAGTCCAGAGAGTGTCTAAAACACAGCTGTTTCTGAACTCCAGATCGTACTCTACAAGACTTTCATTTACACTGAAGCTGAAGAACAACTCAAAGGTAAATCTGGGTTCTGTTCAAAGATCATTTAAATCAAATAAGTAGAACATCTTAAACACTGAAGTTATTTTCTTTGTAACTTTTACTTATTCAGTGTAACACTGTGTGAAGCAGATAACATGTTATTGATTTCTGTGATCATTTTTTCCATGTTGAGCATAAAGACAGTCTACATATTATGTGCCGCCGCTCCTGTCCACCATCCAGCCAGGCTCCACAGAAATCCATGTTAAAATGTGGTTAAAGAGATTGACTGAACTGAATCTTTTTCAGAATAACTAAATATAAAAATGTGATACATGTGAGAGCAGCATTGTATGTTGTACATTACAGTAACTAAGGAATGCATCAAAGGGTCTTATAAGGGTCTTTTCGACTGGTTTTCGAAAGATGATCAAGAGAAACCTTCAAGAAACACAGAATTCAGTTCATTTCTAAAGCAGTGACAGTAAGACACCTTGACTTTAGTGTCCAAATATACAAAAAAATATACATTTAAAAAAACCAACAGTACTGTAGATATTAATTTGATCAATATGAACAAGAAAATTGTATTTATCAGGCTTTAACATCAATTTCATTCATCTGTCTGTCTGCTGTTGTGACTGCTGCTCATCTTCTCAATTAAAGTCGATAAACTCTTGAATCAAAAGTGTACTTTCTCAACCCATTCTTTTCTCTTGTTGTCAGGATGAGATCTGCAGCTCTTCTCTCGATCCTCATCGTTCTGGCTCTCAGAGATGACGTGGACTGTCAAAACTGGAAAGAATTCCAGCGAAAACACATTATCAAAACTGATTTTAAAACCAAGAATAAAGCTGTCTGGGAGAAGTACCTGTGGGGAAATGGAAAAGCAAATAATCTCTGTGACAGAGTTGAAAAGCAATCCTTCATCAAGGGCAGTGTGAATGATATAAAACAAATCTGCAGTGGCTCTGACGGGAAGACTGAAAGTAGAAATTTCTTTCAAGTGTACATTGTCGAAAGCACTAAAGAAATAACCAGTTGTACTGTTACCAAGTGTACTTTTGGCAGTTTTAATGTTACTGTTAAATGTGAGAACAGTCAACCTGTGCACTATGAAGGTCAACGCATGAAGGAGAACACAAAGGCTGTGTCCTGCTTTTAAAGAGCATGATTTGCTTTCAATGCAGTGGCTGTGAGAACAGAAAGATTTGCTTTAATTCAGTGTAATTTGCTTCAAATAAAAGCATCTGACAAAATCACACAATGAATCATTTTTGTTATTTTGTGATATTATATTGATTCGCTTTAATCCATGGTATGCAATGCTGTCAAAAATAGACAATAAATAGACAATTAAATTTATAATTACTGACCACCATTTTTCTACAATTTTACTTAAAGTCTCTGAATTCAACTGAATATAACCATAGGCTATAACAAATGAATGAACTTCAAGGACTTTAGAGACATGTTCAGCGATTGTGAATTCTATTACCCCAGTAAAAAATGTATATATTTATTTCACAGTAAGTATAGTTCAAATCTATTAACATATTTACTGGAAGATAACCTTTATTAACTTTTAATTAAACTTTATTTGAAGTACTACTTGTGCACAACGCATATTTCTTAATAAGCCCAAAACGTTTGTTAATGTCACTTTTAATGAGGATTGTGTAATATTGCTCTTCACATGGTAAATATTTAGAGTGTACCTGCAGTATACATGCAATACTTTCACTTTATCACAATCAGATATACTACATATGTCTTTAATTGGACTTTAGCACTGTAGCGGGTGCTGTGCTCTGGTGTTTGGACAAACAAGACCATTTTGGCAAATCAAAAACCTTGTTATTATAATATTTATTAATTATGTCTCATTTTTGTAATGTTGATATAGTTTTTTCACTGACTCATATATAAATCAATCATTATTATTATTATTAATAATTATTAGAAACAGAGAGAAGAGAATAAGAATCTATAGTAGCAGGTATCTAATCATGTATACTTCTGTAGATGTATAATCTATACTCATTTTAAATTAGGCATACTGAAAAAACAGAGGGGAAAAAAAGTTGATTTTATTAATATAACTATAATTCTATCTGAAAATTCTATACGGTTGGTTAATGGTTAAATTGTTAAAATAAACATTCCCATTCCTGTCGTATCTCACCTCACAAAACAGATATATTTAGTTTAGAGCTGTTTTAGACTTGATCCAAGCAGATTTCTGAAACATAATGAAAACGTTTTTTTTTTTATAAACTGAATAATTTTTTGAGTGTAGTAAAACAATGTGATTAAAATCCAGCTTCTTCATGCTGCATGTAAACTATTGCACAAACAATATAATACAAATGAACACATACTTCTATAAATAATTCTATAAATGATGCATTTCTGCTACATGCTGAAAGTGAGTTTTTCCATAGACTCAGTTCTGTGAACTCCTCCATCTTCAGGGATAGCTCCACCTGAGAGAGATGATGGGAAACAGAACAAAGGTCATATCTATAAATCATATATATACTTTAATGCCTAATTAAGCAATAGTAATAAAACATATTTAACAACTTAAAAAGGGGGAAAAAATAAAGACATTTGTATTTATATAAATGTAGGGTGTTATACACACTGAGATATCTTAGACTTTATTTGGTATTTTCTTTAGCGGGACTATGCTTAGCAGTAATGACAAATTGATTGATGGCAGAAGTACAGACAAGGCATCTGAGCAGGGGCATGATGGCGGGGGAGTGGGAGCTGTGTTTGTTAATGCAGTGGACTGTAGCTTCGGTTCGGTTAGGGTTAAGGGATTTTCGAGGGTGGAGGCGGAGGAGGCTAGAGTTAGCAGGTGGGAAATTAAAGGGCGGCCTTTGGGAATGATACGCATTGCAAAGTTGAGGTGCCCCAAAATAGAAAGGAGTCCGTGTTTGGAGCACTTGGGTTGGACTAGGAAATTGGTAGAAATCGTGATGATCCTATTCATTTTCTCTTTTGGGAGGGAGGTTTCGAATTTCTGTGAGTCACATTAATGCCTAGAAATTCGACACAAGAGCTGGGGCCTAGAGTTTCTCTTGGGCAATGGGGATTCCTAGACGGTCGAAAACTTTAAGGACAGTTGATAGGTCAGCTTGATGTTATCTATTTTATCAGTGAAGAATTTCATAAAGTCATTACTATTAAACTGTGAAGGAATATTTCGATCGGGTGGCGTCTGGTTATTTGTTAATCTAGCCAC
>JAUMHI010000074.1:310654-321540 GCA_032359435.1 Enteromius unitaeniatus
TGTGTGTGTGTGTGTTTGTGTATGCGTGTAAGTAAGTATGAGAGTGTGTATGTTAGTGTGTATGACTCTGTGTGTGTACATCTGGTTTTCTGCTGTTCTAATGTTTTTTTTCAGTCTTGAGCAGGAAGACAGTGTGAGTCTTCAAAACAAACTCCTGCTCTTTGATCACCTCCGTCCATCCGTCTGTCTGAACACACACACACACAGTCCTCACTGTGTCACTCTGTCAATATTGACCCACCTGTAGCATGACCTCTGACCTCCCCCCGCCACATCCTCCATCAAACACACGGTCAGGAAGCCTCATACAGTACGAACACACACAGAAGAACAGACTAACTCAACACATGGCAGTCAAACGAAGCGGCCTGTTCATTATTTCCCACAATTCTAGCTGGCAGGGAGGCCTAAATATCCACATCCGCTGCATCATGCAGCACACGCTAGGAATAAGAGAGCAGGCTGCTGTAATCTGAGCAGAATAATGCCTAGCATGTGTCGGCGACAGCAGGATCCCGGCCGCTCGCCGCAGCCAAACACAATCAGTCTGGGATTGATCCTGTGCTAATGAGGCTGAACACAAATCTGACTTTTCACTGCCAAGTAATCCTCGAGAAATCACGGCTAATGAGGCTTTTATCACTCGCTCGTGATAACTTTAGCTGATTAAAGTCAACATGAAATGCATTTTATTTTCATAATCTAGCATATTTCCAAGAGAAACATGATATTTAACGGAATCATTTAGCCAAACTTACTCAAGCTGTCGAAGTTTGTTTCTTCTGCAGATTTGGAGAAATTGCATCACTGTATCAGAGGTGAATGAATGAGTGTCTCCAGTCCATCATTGAATGTCTTGAGAAGACAAATACTGAAATAAACCCATCATTAAGACTAGTCCATAATCCATAATAACTCTTCCTCCAGTGAAAAAGTGTTCTGGTCTGAATCAGGAGAGAAATCTGTGGCTGAATTTCGATGTGTGAGACGACAGGAGATGGACTTTTACACTGGAGGAAGAGTTATTATGAATTATATTAACTCATATTTGAGTTAAAAACATCTTAATGTCTTCTCCAGATGTTAACTGATGGACTGGAGTGCTGTGGATTATTGTGACTCATTCTGACGGCACCCATTCACTTCCATTGGTGAGTAGTGATTCAAAACACAGTAAATTCTATGCGATTTTATGCTGACTTTAAAGTAATAGTTGAGTCTTATCATGTCTGACAGCTTTTTATCACTTGTGACCTGAATGTAAAATGGATCATTTTTTACTGTAATTGATAAATGTTCTATTTTATTTTATTTTTTCCCCAGAAAACACATTCAAACTATTTAAATGATTGATGTTGTTTGGTGAGTATGTAAACAGATTAATAATAAAAAAGAAACAGGAATACATTTTCAATTATTTAAATTTAGAAAAAAAATCTTGAAAGGATCTAATATATCATACCAGATTTAACTATATTACATATATACAAGTGTTTTTGTGACCATGATTTGCACAGTTCTCATTCACACACGCATTCATACACATATGCACCCATGCTTTTATTACAAGAAAGCATGCAGATTAACGTAGACAATTATGTTTTGTTTGTATATCTATATAAACTAGCTGCACAAGCCTCGTGAAACCATTCTTTTTATCAACACATTTCCAGATGATTCACCAACATATAATACACATAAACCAAATTAACATTCATAATGAAAACATAATTATAATTTAGTTTCCACCATTACTTAACAAACGGCCTCATATTCCCTCTGGCCCTGCTGTTCATCCCATAAATCCCATCGAATGCATCAGTGGCCCCGCCGTCTGTTCCTGAAAGCTGCTGTTATTC
This sequence comes from Enteromius unitaeniatus, assembly GCA_032359435.1. NCBI lineage: Eukaryota > Metazoa > Chordata > Actinopteri > Cypriniformes > Cyprinidae > Enteromius > Enteromius unitaeniatus. The sequence goes on from JAUMHI010000074.1 coordinate 312,514, forward strand.
GTACTCGAGGAGTTCAGGCGACTCTTCAGAAGCCTGTAGAGCTGTGATTGGTTCAGCTGGACACAAGCGGCGCTCTGTGTTTGAGACATTAAATCAACACACACCGGCATGAGGAGCCACATACACTCCGTCTGTGTACAAGAGACAGCCCTGTAATCTCACGCCAAACACCATCATAGCAAAGAATCAAACACACAACTCCTATACGACAGGAGAAAGAGCCAAGTGTTTCTGAGCAATGGAGAAACAAGGAGAAAAGCTGTTATTTGGACTATTTACGGTTCTAAAATATCATATTAGCCTTGTTGATGGACATTTTCTAAGAAAACTGCTATTATTTTTCTAATAGTTGGAAAAAAGAAAAAATATATATACTTTTCCTCAGACATAAATCAGGAAATCATATATATATATATATATATTTCTTTTTTACATAAATACCAAATACCAATATAAAAATGTATATTTGTAATAAAAATAAAACACTCAGTTTTAAGATTTCACTAATTTCCCTGACTTTTCCCAGTTATTCATGTTATTTAGTTTATTCCCAGTTATTCAGATGTTTTTTTTTTTTAATTTACAATGGCTTTCTCTTTTGGACACAATTTCTACCTGATAAAATACTTTAGATCTTGATATAACTACAGAAATGTGTATTTATAATGAAAATGCTGAATAAATCATAAAAAAGTAATTGATTTCTGTGATTTTTCCAAGTAAAAAAAATAAAATAAATAAAAATAATAAAATTAAAAAAAAATCACTTTTAAAATTAGGGTTAGTTGCAGATTTTCCAAGACTGTGAGAAAAAAAAGCAAAAAATCGAATTAAAATATGAATTATCTTGATTTATTTAATTTTATTTTAGATTTATTTCAGGTTTGTGTGTTAACATTTTAATTTTGCAAAACTATATTCAAAGCCTGCCTAAAACAATTTAATTTCAGAATGCTATTCATTATACAAATATCCAAGGATTTGATTAATTCCGTGACTTCTCCAGGTCTAGAAATCACACTTTTGAAAAGAGTCGTGCTCATATTTCCAGGTTTTTCTTGTCTTGTTGATTCATCTTAAGTTGTGAAGCTGAGTCATGTTAAATCACTGGAAGTCTATGGGCCTGGTGGAAAACCAAAAGCACTTTCTCAAGTAGAAAAGCCCCACTAAAACAAGGTTTCTTCATCCTTGACCTCAGTCGGTCACTAAACATACCCTCATGTGCCTCCTCACACCACCACTAGAGAGCGCCACCATCTCAAATACCTCAAGTGTAAAACCATCAAGACTTTTAAGAACTCAAGCTCAAATCAAAGATCACTTACTGACCAATAATTATTTCAAGGACACATCAACAGAGCTGTCAGCTTCTCCTGAAGACTCGATTTCATTTCAACAGGGCGAGGAGAAGCCTGGTGTTGGTGAACACATCTCCATATGGAAACTGAGTCCTGTTGACATTTGTGCTCCCCCTGTGAGGCCCGATCTCTGCCAGCTGGCACCAGAGCAAACGGCTTCGTGACTGCTGTCATAGATATCAGTGAAGATAAACTCCTACTGTACCGCGCTCAATCTGATTTCAACTTCCCTTCTGGCTCCAACTGCGGTAAAACGGATTGAACAAACAGATAGTTCACGGAAAAATGAACATTCAGCCCGTTTTTCCAGTCCAGCCGTTCTTCAGTGGAATACATTCCTCACAAAAACACAAACATTCAAGTCTATACGATAGATTTACATGATGAATAATCACAAATTCAGGTTATATATTAAATACAGATTCATAACCAATTATTCAAATGCAATTATTTACATCCAATCTGCTAAAAATAACATAAAAGCACCACAAAAGTTGTATAATAGCAGTCCATATGATTTGTGCACTATATTCCAAGCTGTATGATGGATTTACACGAGCAACAAACCCATATATAAGCTATTTTGCATTCAGATTCATAAACGAATATAAATGCAATGATGTACTAGTGACAATCTAGATAATAATAATAACATTAAAGCACCACAAAAGTTATATTATCAGTAGTCCATATGATTTATGCACTTTACAAGTCTTCAGAAACCACATAATGGATTTAAAAAAAGTTATTTTGAGTTCAGAACTTTAAAAAATGGGACGTCTTTGGATCTCAAAGAGTTGAGAGAATGTACTTTTTGTCAACATATAGCTTATGGGTGACTGTTTTGATGGTCATGGTCATAAACCAATGAACCTTTCTTAGTGATCCAAAGAACCTAACAGTTCTTAAAAGAACCATTAATTTAATAGAATTTCAAGAAACTTCTCCCACTATGGGAAGTTTTATGGATGTTTCAGTTAATTTAAGAATCTAAAGAACCACTATTAAGAACCTTCTATGCAATGGAAAGTTCCATAGATGTTCTTCATGAAGCCATCAACCCCAAATAGAGGTGATTCCATAAAAAAAACAAAACATTTTTATTTCCTTGCATGAAACAGTTCTTAAAAAATCCATGATTTCTCAGTGTCACGACTATTTTAATAAACATGTTCCACTATAAAGAGCCTTCTGTGCAATCAATGATGCAACCGCCTTTATTTCTCAGAGCGTCTATAAAAAGACTGCGATACCGATCAGTGACGTGAAGAAAAAAGCATGAGGAGCAGCCCTTGAGGAACTTAATGGAAAACTCTGAAGATTACCATCAAAACGCTTCTGGTCGAGCTGGAGATGGTAGATAACCCGCAGTTGTCACTGAAGTGACAGGCACAGCTGAGTCCAAACTCTTGGACACACATGCGAGAAAAGCTTTCGTGCACAGTGTCTATCCTTTTTTCTTTTTAAAGAATGACCTGGAAAACGAGTTTAGAAATAGAGCAGAAGCTCCTGGGACACTTTTCCTTTGAGCCTTTCCAGAGTTTCTCCGCATTCAAACGCGTCTAATAACAACTAAAGATTCAACCCTTCAGTCTTTCACACGCTTATTAAAAGCCAGAACTTACCCTTATATTTCGACCCCCCAAAAAATCCCTTTTCCAGCCCAGATCCTGATTATTTAGCAGAGCAGATCCGCTTGCGCGCTCATTGGCGTCGGTCAATGCTGATCCAGAGCTTTAAACCGCATATCTGAGGCGAAACACACACACACACACACACACACACACACACACACCAGATGAGCAGGAATGAGTGTGTTTTTGAGAGAGTGTGTTGGGGAGGTTTGGGTTCCTCCTGCGCGCAGTCACACCGATGTGCGTCACTTGAGAGCGCACTACTTTAACAGTGTGTATTAGGAATCTGTTTTCTGATTGGATAACGATGCTTTTAATGGCCAGTATTGTCTTTTTAGTTATGTTATTTTTTGAACTTTTAAGTTGTGAAATCATTCAGTTACTAAGAGTAAACTGCATAACACCCGCACTTAACTTTATATTTAAAACACATGCAATACACCTTAATTTTCACACATTAGTAAAATATGTTTACTGTAGTGGCAACCACCATGGGACTCTACAAATAGTATAATTAAATAATGGTAACTTGAAAGTATGAAAGTCATGTTTTTATAAAGTGACTTTGTGAAATGGAGAATTGGCTCCCCTCAGCCCACTGACTTTTAACAGAGACCCCCTAGCCTGAAGTGGGTTTAGTGGGGGGTAATTGAGGACGAATAGGGAAAATCGTGACAGTGGAGGCTATGTCATCATCACTAAATGATCGGTTATGATTGGTTCATGCAGTCAATCCTTCCTCTTGTTTTCATGCAAGCTCTTGATGCAGTTAACTGACTTCAAATTACTTAAGTACACAACTTACCCACTTAAGCTTTTTCCTTGTTTTGTTACATCACAGCCTTTTTCCAAATTGGTTTCAATTATTCCCTCAAAAATTCTACAATGTCAACATAAAAAAGTTTGTTTGAAATCTTTTGCAAATTAAAAATAAAAAACTAAAAATCACACGTACGTCAGTATTCACAGCCTTTGCTCAATGCTTTGTTGAAAAACCTTTTGCACTTACAGTCTCAAATATTTTGGGTTGTGATACGACAAGCTTTGCTCATCATTATTCTCTTCACCTGTCAAGCTCTTGTCGAGGTTGGATGGTGGCAGATGCACATGTTCAGGTCTCTCCAGAAATATTTGATTGGGATCAAAGCCTAGGCTGTTTCTGGACTCGTCTATAGACCAAGCTTGCTGTGTGTTTAGGGTCATTGTCCTGTTGGAAGTCTGAGGTTCTGAATGCTCTGGACTGGGTTTTCATCAAGGCTCAATATTTTGGTGCATTGAGCTTTTCTTCTACTCTGATGAGTCTCTCAGTCACTGCCACTAAGAAACAGCCTTACAGCACTAGGCTGACACAAGCCCACTTTACTTTTGTGATGGTACTCTGCAGGCGATGAGCAGAGCTGGTTTTCTTCACACATGATGCTTAGAACTGAGCTTCATCAGACCAGAGTCTGAGGGTCCGAGTGTGTTTTCATGTGTCTTCACTGAGGAGAGGATTGGGTCTGGCCATGCACCATAAAGCCCTGATCGCTGGAGTTCTGCAGTGATGTTCGTCTTTCTGTAGTTTTCTCCCATCTGCAGATATCAACTAGAATGACCATCAGGTTCATGGTCACCAGCTTGACAGGACGTCCAGGATGTGCCAAACGTATTCCATTAAGGTTAACATGACATGCTTCTGTGACACTTCAAAGATGGAAAATTTTTCTGTACCCTTCCCCAGATCTGTGCCTCGATGCAATCTTGTCTCAGAAGTCTACAGACAATTCCTCAGACTTCATGGCTTGGGGTTTGTGCCCTGACACGCACTGTTTACTCATATAGACAGGTGTGTGTCCTTCCTAAACATGTCCATCAGAAGTAGAAGTATACCACTAGCACACTGATATTTGTATATTTACTACACAAAGTATATACCTGAACTTTAATCAAATATGCTTGAAGTATACTTCTTTTTGGTAAGGGTCTTGAGTTTCACAGGAGATCTCCGAAAAACAATCCTGTTGTTCTCACAGATATCTTCAGACCTGGTTTACCGCGGTAAGCGTGCCTGAAGACATACTAAACCATTAGCCTCGAACCGGCCCGTCGCACTCGCTCTTATCTACTCCTTCTCTGTGGCTTATCTACGCTTTATCTGCCCCAATATTTATGGCCGAGGGTCGTAAAAATGCTTTCAGCAACATGATTGAGTTGTAAACTAGCAATGGCCTCCACTTACACTGCTTTGTAATGGACTTTCCTTGTACTATGTAATTTATCTTCAGATTTATGGGCTTCTGCGGCAGGAGAAGGACTAGTAACAAATTTATACATAAACCACATCATAACACGCCAATGTTTTGTATGTCGTCAGACGCTGGATATTTGAGATGAAAGTTCCCACCATAAGCAGAGCATGTTTAGAGCCAAAAAAGCCTAAAATTAAAATGTATTGCACAGATTTTGTTTTTTCATAGCCCATCATGGCAAAGCATTAACTTTATCTCAGATTTTTCACCCAGAATGACTTTTTGAATACAAAAACAGACACAAATGAGAGAACTGTTGACCTACAGCTAGAAAAGAGTCTCAGTTTGCCCTCATCTGTTTAAAATATGAACCTTTTTTGTATAAGTGCATGATTACTTACTATGCTTAACACAAGAACTCTTCATTGGGGTCGAAAAAATAAACTTTCATATAAAGTTTATTTTTCTGACCCTATTGGCAGATTTTTTCATTTTTGTTTTAAAAATTAAATTAATTTCTGTAAACTCAGCTGCTTTGCTGTCCATCAAACACAAAACGTTCTCCTAACGTTAGTTTAAAATTACATTTGCGTTGTTTTTTGGGAACCAATTCTTAACATTCTCAGAATGTTTGTTTTAGTTTTTATTGTAACAAACAAAAATTCCAGAATTTTGCTTATGAATAGAAGCAAAACGTTCTCTAAAGGTTATTTTAGGTTAACCTTCACAACATTTCACTTTCATGGTAGAATAATTAATTTTCAGACCCAACCCATGCCTTTCCTCGATTAGCGGGTTAGGATTAGCATGGGTCAGTCAGCAGGAGCGTGAATCTCTTGAGCACATTTGTGTTAATGACACACTGGCCTAAGAGAGCGTGAGCGAGAACTTCCACTCATGACGTGTGGACCGAGCATTTAATCCTTAAACAAGATTGAGAGCTCAGTTCGTCTCCTGCTGGCTAAGCGCTCCAACAAACTCTGCTAATTAGGCAAAGATGCGGTTTTGCTGCGGACCACTTCCGAACGTCCCAGTGGAGAACCAGCACAAGTTCTTAATCTCCTGCCGGGATTCTCCTCCTCCTCCTCCTTCTTCTCTGGATGGATTTGCTCTTTCAGTGGAAGTCTAAAGCAGTTTTTCAGCTTTTTTAGGTTTCCGGTGTGAAACAGGCTCTTGGCTCAAAGATAATGGCATTCAGATCTTCCACAATGAGTCTGTGCCTTGTGTTTGTGCCATTAGAAGAACATATTCAATCCATTTCTTCTTCAGAAAACAAGACTTTATAGCAAAATTACTATATATATGTATATATATATATATATATTACACCAAATATATTTTTTATAATGCAAACTTAATAATAAAAGAATAAAAAGATAAAATAATTGGTGATCAATGTATAAATTGTATAATGTATCAATGTATAAAAAAATTAATAAAATAAAAGCCTTGTTTTCTTAAAAACCAATATTAAAAAAAATAAAAAATATTAAATTATTAATAATAATAATAATAATAATAATAAAGTATTATTGTTTAAAACAAGAACAAATGTCTGCCCAAATGATTTTTTTTTACCCAATAGGCAGGCGTTTGTTCTTTAAGCAAAAACTCCCTTTATTGTGATGCATTTTCTGAAGACAAACCCTTTTTTGCATCTCAAGTAAATGTGTTTTGATTTAAGAATGCTTAGATATTTGTACTGTAAGACAAGACAAAAATAGCGAGGAAGAAAATAGTTTTAAGCAGTGTGAATAAATCATTTGAGGCAGTCCCCTAAAAAAACGTACAAATATTTGCTTAAAGCTCACTTTGATTTAGTGTAGCCTGGCAGAAAAACAAAGCCTCGCTCAAGCGGGGCCATTAAATAAAGCGCTCAGTAGATTTGATGTAATTGACCGAATTCTCCATCGAAATAGAGCGATCCTGTTGCGTTGCGTTTGCACAGGAAATCTCTAGAATAAACAAAGGCAGGAAGGCAAACAAACAGAAGGAAGGATCGAACGCATTCAGTCACCTGGCTTCAGTCCACCGTCACACATCAGCCAATCAGAGCTCAGAACCGAAGCCTTACAGGCCTGGACGTCTGTTTGCTTGAGCTGCTGGAGAACAGCATGACGCCAACTGACAAACGAGTTTGTATTACTAAAGCAAACACGCTAATGCAGAAGCTACTTTAGCTTTACTGCATGAATCCCTTCAAGCTCTCATTCAATATTAGCACATTTACTGCTGTGTTTGCTGCTGCAAGATTTTATCTGCTGTTCTGACTTTCTTCCCAGAATTCAGCATTTGCATCTCTAAATTCAAACTTTGTCTGCTTTTGCATTCCACAATTCTGAGATCCTATGACTTATGCCCTAGAACTCTGCTTTTGCATCCCTAATTCTGCCCTTTTTTCCAAGAATTCAGCATTTGCATCTGTCAAAATTCTGACTTATTCCTCGAGAATTCAGCATTTGCATCTTGGAATTCTGACTCCCCCCACCAGAATTCTATTTTTGTATCATGCAATTCAACATTTTTCCTCAGAATTCTGATTTTCTAATCCTTCAATTCTGACATTTTTTCCTTCAGCATTTGCATCTTAAAACTCAATATTTGCATTCCACAATTCTACCCTTTTTTTGAGAATTTATTCCCAGAATTCTGAATTTAGATCCTGCTGAATTCTGACTTATCCCCCCAGAATTCTTTTTCATCCCGCAATTCTAAACTTTCTGAATTCTAATGTTTTCCCCCAGGATTTAGCATTTACATCACAGTATTCTGGCTTCTTTGCCCTAATATTCTGAATTTAGATGCTGCAATTCCTCTCAGCATCAGCAATTTTTCTCCATTTACATCTCATATTTTTGTTTTCTCAGAATTTTCACTTTCAGTGTTTTACATTCTGACATTATCTTCATGACATTTTAACCACATTTCCCTCATACTCTTGACAGGTTTCCTGAGATTAACCCAGCATTTATACTGTCAGTTATTTATTAAAGCAGTTATTTAAGACATCAGGCCATAAGAAATATGCTGTTGTGACTGTCACATGTTATTTGCTGTCTGGGCCGTGACTAAAGAATGAGAAATGTTTGCTAACCACACCGGGGGTGCATGACGGTGAGTTAGAAAAAAAAAAAAAAGCATAAAGCTTTACGTTCTGTAGGAGAGAGAGAGATGGTGCAAACTCTTGACAGCAGTTATATAACTGTTTTATTATTTCTCCTCCTGGATTGAAGCTCAACATCAAAGATCATCTGCAGAAGTGTTTATTTCACTTCTCAAGCATATAAATCATAATTTGAGAATGTTTAGAAATCTTTACTGGAAAACAGGAAATGCACAAATCACAGTTTGCTTGTTTTTTTTTAAACCTGATGTTTATGATCTTTCCCTGGTAAAAGAAAATATGTTTATTATATAATATTCAGCGTGTAAAGCACTGGATGTCTGGACGGATGTTTTCCTGAAACTCCAGGTGAGCACCTCTCGGATCTGCGGGACAAATTTCCACAATCATTGGGGTTGTTCTACATTCCCTGCTTTGATCCTGAAGTTTCTCAGATTCCTGACGTGTGCCGGAGGGGAAGAATTCAGACCCTGTGCTTCTGCGTCAGACTTCATTAACAGCACCGCACAAGACTGGCTAAATTATGATGTGCAGCGGTTTTGAGATGGCATAGTCACGGGTCAAAACACCGCTCTTCCGTTCCGATCAGAACATCCACTCAGTGACGCACCCACTGAGAAACCTGATGAAAGAGCTCTAGTAATTGGAGATTCTATTGTACGGAACGTGAAAATAGAGACACC
>JAUMHI010000074.1:321640-356790 GCA_032359435.1 Enteromius unitaeniatus
GCATTAATTAGATCAGCCGGAACCGGGAACACTCCCCTTAACACATGATGTACTCGTTACATCTTAAAAAGAATGGCCTCTACGCTAATATTAGTTTGTCTCTCTCTTATTCTGTTCCTCAGACCGTATCCAGACCAGACAGTGTACCAACTCAAAGAGATGATCTTCAGTCATTTTGATAAATAAACAGTTTAATTCTTCATTATACATTACCATCACTCTGTTCTCCTATTTGAAAATGTTCAATGCTTTGCTACAATATGTATTGTTAAAGCGCTATAGAAAGTGATTGATTGATGTGCTACACTGCAAAAATACTATTCTTAATGAGTGTCTTGTTTTACTGTCACAACATCTGAAATTACTTACAAACATGATTGCATAAGATATTTAAGATATTTTGTATGTCCTGTATTTTGTCAGATATTCTCACTTGATGGATGAAGAGCTGGTAAATGCATATTTTTAGACATTTTAACTGGAAAACAGTAGGATATTTGGTAGTAAAGCATGTAATAATTTAGCCACACATCAGTTTACTGCCACTAATGCAAATAAAAGAGTCAGATTGACTGAAAAGAATCTGATGAAATACACTTATATTCAAGATATAATCCATGAAAACAAGTCTGAATGTCAGAATTGTAAGTAATTCTGTGTAATTCTGAGTTTTTGTATAGTTTCTACTGGAAAACAAGACAAAGTATTTACTAAGAATACGATTTTTGCATTGCAAAACATCACAGTTCAGTCACACATATAAATATATATTTAAATAAATATATCAAATATTATATATTTGTCTACCCAAAGAGTTCATAAACTTCTTTCAGAAAATTGTTTTGAAATATTTCTAAAACAGTAAAAATATGTTATTTAAAGGTTATAAAAACTATTTTCCTAATGTTATTTTTACCCAAAATATAAGGTTATTTGAATATAAGGTAATTATTTTTCATATTCTAAGAACATTCAAATGTGCTATTTTTTGTTGTAATTAGAATGTTATTTAAAGGTTCTAAAAACGTTTCTTAAACGTTTATTACAGTTATTTCTTTTACCCAAACTATAAGGCTATTTGAAAATTGATATTTTAAGATTACATTCTGCTAATGTTACTAAAACGTTTCTTAGAACTTTCTTATAACTTCATACGGATGTTCAGAGAATACTGGTCTGGGAACGATTCCTCTCAACGTTACAAGAAAGCATAAAACATATTAATAAACATATTCAAAAAAGTCCCATAAACATTACTTTAGGAACGCCTAACATTTCAAAAATGTGAAAAGAAGTAATGTTTAAAAAGGATGAAGATATTCGGACTTGATTTTCTGTTGAATCTGAGTGTATTTAGTCTTGTTTTTTCACCGGTTGGTGTTCCTCTGCTGTTGTTCTGTGTCTTTCTGAGACTCGTCTGGTTTTTCTGCCATTAATTCAGAGCACTGGAGCGAAACCGCGTCCTCCACCTGCTCTAAAGACACCCGACACACAATCCCAGCAGGCCTCTGGGCCTCCTCTGTCTCTTCCTCATTTAAAGGCTCTGGCCTCAACGTGTCTTAAAACACATGCAATATCTCTAAAAGATGAAGAGGAAATTATTCATTTCTCTTTATGTGAGGTACAATGTCAGCATGAGTAATGACTGAAAATATACTGCAGGCTGTAAAACGCTGTCACAATGTGTGTTTATTTTCACAGTCTGAGTGTCTCATGCCCTCGATGTGTCTAATAATTCAGCAGGGTTCGTGTGTGATGGATGTTAAAGCTCTAACAGCTGAAATGCTGCTTTCAAACACTTCCCTGAAAATAAACAGCAGTGCTTTTGCCTGCATGATTCTGAGCATCTCGTGTGTGTGTGTGTGTGTGTGTGTTAAACCTGAATACACACAGACTCAGGGGGACTTGTGTCACAGCGGGGACCTAAATTGAGGTCTCCGGCGGTCAAAGAAGCTAATAAATCACACAGAATGAAGTTTTCTGAAAATCTAAAAATGCCTGTAGTTTCCTGTAAGGCTCTGTTTGGACAGCAGCTGTTTGAAGCATGTTTTACAGACGTCTGCGCTGCCGTTGCTTACCTGACACTCGGGTTATGAAATCAGTGCATTAAATCTCAGCGTTAAATATACGAGAAGCTTCCTCTGAGAGCGAGAGCCGATGAGAGGAAAACATCTGAGAGACGCAGAAAACACTTCAACACCAGCAAAAGAGCATTAACACATGTGACCTGAAAAACAGGTGATTCTTGCCTTCTACAGTCCTGGAAGCATCATCTGCATCAGGCTCTGGTCAATATGTGTTTGTCTGGGATCTGTATTAAGATGCTAATGTGAGACTCGTGCTGCGCTTGGTTTCTCTCATTGTCCTGAAGACAGGCAGAAGGGCGACGTTACCCAGCATGCTCGTGGCCGTCATTAACACACTCATGAATCATGCAGAGCAGAAAACATGATGGAAAGTGACATCTGGGATTCGGAGTGTTCATCACACAATCAGCTGAAAACGTTACTAACTATATATATATATATATATATATATATATCAGATATAATTATAAATAATAATTTTGTTCAAACTATATAAAAATGCATTGATGTTTTATAATATATCAATGTTTTATATATTATTATATTCATATTATATATATATATATATATATATATATGTATATATGTATATAATTTAATGCTTATGTGATATATATAATTTCTTAAACACATTTACTAAAATACACTTTATTTATAAATATTTAATGTTTAAATAATATTTTTTAAATGCAAACCTTAATATTAAATATGTATTAAAATACATTGGCACTGTTTAATTAATGTTTAATTAAGGTTAAAATGTATTGTTTAAACCTTATTCAATTACATTTTATTTATTTAATTACTATTAAAATGTATATTTTTTTTACAGATGTATTAAATACTAATCCACCACTGATATAAAATATTATAAAAACCATCCAGTATAATTTTATATATTTGTATCATAACTTTACTCATAATGTCATCAGCTGGTTGTGAGTCTGTGTAGTTTAGCACATCTCTGCAAACGTGGGAATCTGTGGCTGGTGCATCATGGGTAGACAATCCCTGCATGTATTGATGACACTTTATTGATTTCAGGTAAATCATGAATATAAAAAGGCAAATAATTTGCCCAGTTATTCACACTGTGATCCATAATCAATACTTTTAATCACATATTTGCATAAAACTTCCCCAGGAGTGTTTCACTCGTCCCGCTCGGCTGATTAGCTTTTAAATTACCTGGAGTTTAATTCACATTTACATTCCTTTAACTGATGCTTCTGTCAATCTAGCTATTAAAGTACTCAAAACACTTGTTACTTACAATAACATATTCTAAATAAATATTATTAGGGATATAATAATAATTCTTCTATTTGATAATGTTCAGTGCTTTGCTGCAATCTGTATTGTTAAAAGTCTGAAGACGTTCATTCTGGATATGAAACAGAAACAACTACGTCACACAGAAGATATGGATGTAGATAATTCTATAAAAAATACATTATATATATATATATATTTATATAAACTACAGATTTTTAAATAATACTAAATAATTCCTAAAAAACAAATTTAGTTTATTTTTTAATAAAACATGTAATTTAATAATACAATTTAGTATTTTAAATGTATTCAGATTTCATAAAACATTACACTTAAATTTTGTTTATTACGATAAAATAAAAATGAAATATAACAAATATATAATACAGTAACTTGCTGTTTTTGTAGACACTATATTTGATTAATAATTATATACACAAACACACACAACTATTTTTATTTTAAATGACATGAACCACTAATATATTTACATTATGAAACTAATTAAATTTTAATATTCTATATTCTATATTCTCTTTTACATTTTAATAAATAACTTCATTTAAATAGCATATATTCTTATTTCTAAGATACTTCATATATGTCGATGCATTTTTCTTAAATATTTTTTTCTTTTTCACACACACACACACACACACACACACACACACACACACACACACACATATATAGAACTAAGAACTAAATTTAAATAGTAAACTTTATTGTCTGTTCTTTCTCTCCCTGATTAGCCTCCTCTTCGCTGCCGTTATGAAGCACCTTTGGATGTGTTTGTGTCTTGAGCTTGTCTTTTCCCATCTTCATCTGTCTCCGATCATCTTCTCCTGCATTTGATATCAGACGTCCTCACTGAAAACAAACACTTCAGCAGTTTCACTACAGCGACTGCACTTCTTCTGCAGAACGTAAAACAAAAACAAAACATGCTTTCCTGTAAATCTGTTCATTCATTCTATGCTGCTGTGAATCACGATTCAAGTGTTTTCTGAAGCAGAAACAGCTTGATTCACAGAAATATGGTGATATAAAGAAGATGTTAAACTTACACATGGTGAACCGAGCAAATAGAGTTAATTAAAGGGTGTGTTAGCTCAGTTCTACAGGTTAGATGACTCAACAGATGCACACAAGACAAGGTTTGATTAAACACACTACGGCTCTGAATTATACAAAAACAAACACATGAGACAATACACATGATCTTCTGTTATTTAAGATCTTCGAACGCTTTCATTTCTAACCTAGGAAATATTAGATGAACAATCTAATCTACAACTCTGGCCTCTGCGACTAACTGAAATAAATAAGTTGATGTACTAATGTAACACCCTAGCAACCAATCAATGGTACATCCTGACCAAAACTCTGGGAACAGCATTCTAGCAACCAGTCACAACACAGAAAAACATCCTTGGCAACATCCCATCAAAAACTTTGGGAACCGCATAGTAATGTCCTAGCAAATCAGCATAGCTACCTTTGCATTGCCAACATCCCAGAACAACCTAAAAAGTCCAACATCCTGGCAACAACTCAGAACACCCTAAAGGCTCATTCACACCAACCACCATAACTATAAAGTTAAAGATAATTATATTTGCGTCCACATCAGTGAACGATGTTGTCTGTTTATTATAAGCACAAGCGTGTGATAGCGGGATTGATTCTGATTGGCTGTCAATATTTGTATCGTTCATAAGCTGGAAAAATGGTTCTGAAAATGATTCCAGCCATATCGTTTCTCTGTACCTTTCTCGTTATAGTTGTGGTGTGGACACTGCTCTTTAACATTGAGACAATTTTTTGGAAATATATTTTTAACGTCATTTTTATTGTGCTTGGGCTTCACAGTAGTACTGACAGTGTCGTGTAAACATGACTGAAAACGCGAAAAGAGGAACAGACTAAACTAATCTGATTGATTCACATTCAAGCTCGTGACTTCGATCGTTCAGGTCAAATGATTCACTAGAAGTTCAAACGAGCCGCTCATTTAAGAATTCCGACGTCGTTTGTGATGATTTTAAAAGTAGCGATGGGTGAAGCGGAGCATTTCGCAACTCTGAATCGTTCAAACCATTTCGAAGCCTCGCTCGATTCAGACCGCGTATCGTGTCATTTGATTCAAATCAGGATTTTACCAAGTTTCATGAATCACTCGATTCAGATCAGAACTTTTGACCAGGTTCGGGAATCATCTGCACTTTTGCATTTTTTGCGCATGACCTTGAATTTTTTTTACCCTTATGTTATTTGCCTACTGGATTTTTGGACAAGTGTTTGGTGCTGCGAACTTTAATATTTGTGGATTGTATTCCTTTTTGAAGTTTTGCAGAAATCATCTCCAGAATGGAACAGATTTACATGAAGACGCTTCAAAAGTTGTTGAATGTTTCACAGAGAAAAATAAACGGCACACAGGTTGGGAATGACAAAATAAGAAATGCTGGAATCTACAGCGGATGGAAACTGTTAGTTTCTGTGGGCAGATCTTGATATGATTCACGAGCGGATATAGATATCTGTCCTGTCAGAGCGAGAATGAAGGTACCAGCACTTTTCCTCGGTTAGTCTCAAATTACTCACAGACGCTCAACAAGGGCCGCATTCAGAGAACAAACGCGTAGCCGAGCTCTGCAGCATCAAATCATAAACACAATCAGATCCGTTCTGTACTGTCGGCCCATATTTGTCTGGTTTCCTCACAGATCATCAGTGACTAACACTCATGAAAATGCATGACATCAGCTGAAGCATCAGGAACTCATCTAGGATACAGGGTTTGATTGACAGCTGCTCCCTCTTTGCCATCTGACCTATATCTAAAGACGGAAAAATGTCTGTTTCTCATTTCAGACATTACCCTTTTTTTTAGAATAGCAAAAGCAGTAGCTCAGCATGAAAGGTTTGCAATATGCCAATGAGAATAAAAGGTGCTACGAATGTCCTAAAACTGTCTTAACAACCACCAAGAATACCTAACAGCTACAGAATATGAAACTATAGGAAACACCTAGCAACTGATCAAAACAGCATTTAAAAACATATGTGATGAAACATTTGTTTCATATGTGATTTGAGACTTGTAAGCGTCAGGGTTCAAAGCCACGTGAACCCTGGGACCGGTGGGGTCCGGTGGGGTCAAAGGTCTCGCTTTGAGGGCAGCAGAAATCAGAGACTTTTAACAGCTCAATCAGACAGATTGACTCCATGCTTTACCTCAAGTGAGATTACAAACTTGATTTCATGATACTCTAAAATACTTCAGAAATACTTGAATGTCGAAAATAAAAATGCATGACAATATACAAAAAAATTATTTTGTGAGAGATAAATATTAATTAGTGCTGTCAGACGATTAATTGCATGCAAAAAAAAGTTTTTATTTACATAATATATGTGTGTATGTAGTGTTTATTTATTATGTATAAATGTATATATTTATATATATACATAATAAATATACACAGTATATATTATGTAAGCAAAAACATACGTTATATATATATATATATATAAAATACATGTATAATATATATTTAGTGCTGTCAAATGATTAATCATAATCGCATCCAAAATTAAAGTTTTTGTATACAGTATATATATATTTTTGTGCGCTGTGCATATTTATTATGCATATATTAGTACACACACACATATAGTATATATCTTGAAATTATTTACTTTTATATATTAATATTATTATATTTTATATTTTATACAGTATAAATATATTTAATATATAAACATAAAATATATTTAGTATTTTGTATTAATATATTCAATAAATGTACACAGCACACACTTAATTATTATATAAACAAAAACTTACATTTTTTTGATGTGATTAATCGATTATATATAAATGCTCAAGTTAACTAATAAAAATAACTTTTAAGTAACTTCTTAAAATAGTCCAGTGTAGGTGCATTTCTATTCCAATATTTATGAATTAATATTATAACATGAGCCTTTTTTCATGCATTAGATGATAAGACACAGAGTTTAAGAGCAGTGATGCAGATTAATATGGTTTCATTCAGCGGGTTGTAGATCTGATCTTTGGTTTTTCAGCGAGTGTAGATCTGTGAGGAATACTGTGCATAAACCTGTCACTAAAAGAGGCATTTTCATTTTAAGAGCAACGACCAGAGCACAATGATCTCAGTGCGATTCAGTGCTGCATGCATCAACCCCGGGGGACAGCAAACATTACATATACCCTTCATGACTTCAGTAATTACCCAGACAGCCCGGGGGCCCAGAGCATCTTCAACTCACCTTCAGAATGACACTTGGAAAACTAAATGATCTACGCAGTTTCTCTAAAATGAACACAAACACATTTTACGTCACAAAGCGTCGTTCTGAACATTCTGTGACTATTGAAGAACACTGAATCTTGACATTTTAAAGCCTAAAGGTGAAGAATGTTCCTCATGTGCTGAGTCTGTTCTCACACTCCACTTTACAAAGCCCAAATAAAAATCCCTCAGACTTAGTAGATATTCTAGAAGGTAATTTGCACAGCTTTACGTTATTAAGAAACTGCCTAGTAACACCCTAGCAACCGCTCAGAGCAACTTCCTAGCAACATGGAAAACACCACTTAAAGAAATATCCTCATTTACTCGCCCTCGAGAAGTTCCAAACCTGTAGAATTTCTTTGTTCTGCAGAACACAAAGAGATTTTTTTGAAGAAATTTTGTAATCAGGCTGTTTTGGGTCACCTTTGACTTCCATAGTATTCCCCCCTCCCTATTATGGCAGTCAATGGTGACCCAAAAATATCTTCCTTTGTGTCCATCAGAACAAAGAAATTCATACAGAATTGCATACATTCATACACATTTTTGGGTGAACTATTCCTTTAAATTATCTTTAGAAAACGTAAAAAGTTCTAAAATACTATTCTTCATGGACAACTATTATCTAAACTGATGACTTACGGCCTAATTAAACACTGAAAATAAAACATCACTGTAAAAAAAATCCTTAAAATTTAGGATAAAAACCTGTCACCTGTGGTTGCCGTAAACATCTACTGTAAAAAAAATATGGAAATAACATTTTAGGTTTTGTTTCAAACTACATTTTAAATGCAATGCAGGGAATTCTGGGAATGTCAGTTTATGGTTATAACTTGTAAATTTTACAGGAATGTACCATTAACCATTTAACAGGTTTTTACCGTAGCATTTTTATCACTCTTCATATGCAGTGCTATTATTATTAACTGTAAAAATTTTTTTTGAGATTTAATACTAAAATTACTTAATAAAACCTAAAAATAAATAACCTAAAAATATACCTAAAAAACTATAATAGTATAGCAAATTAACATGGTAAGTACTTCAAATTCTAATTTCCATTTAAAGGTTTAATTCTTATAGTCCTAATGAAGCTCTAACTCCAAACGAAGAAATACATAAACTGGGAAGACAAACAAAATTACTGTCAAACACTTCTGAAACATTAACTTCTAACTCACATTTTGTAAAAACATGTTTATGTTTACTGTTTTCTGTCTCTTCCTGAATGAGTGGTTCTTGATCAGAATAAGCTGCTGAGAATAAGAGATAAGAGAATCAGCTGCTGTTGTTTCTCTCACTGTGACACTCAAACAATAAAATTGACAAAACACACTTTACTCTGAGCACAGAGTGTGTTCAAGACATTTCACACATCTAACCTCTGCAAATAGTGAACTGTCCCAGACAAACATATTAATGCTCTTTCATACCTCATTGAGTTCTTCTATATTTCATTACAGTATTAACCATGTCTCAGAACTTTCTCCTAAATCTCCTGTGAAGAAATAAACACAGGCCCAAATGAGTCACTAGTTGTCATTTAATAAGAGTGTAAAGCTTTAAGAGTCTAAAACTTGTAGTATGTAGTAGTATTATTTATTTAATATTTTGTATTTTGAGGGGATTTTATGGCGCTAAGTTATATTTGTGTAATAGTTATGATCCATTTATTACCTGTTTGAGCAATAGACCTGAAAATTACATTTCCAACTTAAACTGTGGTAAATCTGAAATGCATTGGTGTGCAGACTTAAGTTACACTAGTCAGAAAAGGTTTAAAAAGGCAAATTAAAAGAATGTTTCAGAAGTTTAAGTTTATTGTAAAAAATGCACAAAGATACTGTTTACATTTTTTTTTTTATGAAATACTTTCCAAAAAGTGCTTTACCCTACATCTGCAAGAAACTGAAAGCTATAAGTTCCAAATTTGAAGTTGATATCACAAAACATGGGATTTTGTTTGGGCACAGTATCAAATGTTTCGACTAGATGAAATTTGCTTCCAATTAATTTCCAATGCAATCCATCAAAAGACAGTTTAAACTTTTTGAATCATCCATGTTTTTTTTTCATATTGTAAGTGCCAAAACCTTTACCAGGTTTCATACCATTCCGATGGAGTATAATATGTTTAAAGACCAAAAGCGTAAAATTTTTCCAGTCAAAAATGGCCAATCAGCAGCAGAGGTTTAATGCTGCTGCCGAATCATTGGAGACATTAATGAGATCTCACCGGTACAGTGTGTTCTGTGTTCACTGCTCTGCGGTCTGTATATTTCCCTCATTCAGTGTTGACAGAGAGCATTCTGGAAAGGCTTTAATGGCCACATGCCTTGATGGATGTGTGTTTCGACGGCCCTGCGTCTCCTGGAAGAATGACTCCATACATCACGGTAATTTAGTCCGTCAAGACTCTGACTGCTGACGATTAAACGCTAAAAGCCCGGGCAAATGAGCCGCTTCTGGGAAACACTGTTTAGATACTGCTGAAGATCATTAGCCACCGCTAATGAAATAATCAGACACAACTTAACTCCAGCAACTCACTCATACTCCGTATACAGGTAGTCGTACTAAACAACATACAATTAACATGCATAAGAGTTTTCTAAAGTTTGGATCCGACACAGCTGGATTAATGTTTGTTGTCTTCAAGGTCTCAGTTTCTCTGTCAGTGCCAGGTCTATGTGAAGTCAATGGTACCACAAATGAAAAAACCACAAACCTCACTGCAACACCTTAGCAACCAGACAAAACGTCTTGCAACCATTTAGCAACACCCTAACAACCAGTCAAAATTCCTTTGCAACCACATATCAACACCCTAGCAACAAAGTAAAATCTCATATGCAACTACACAGCAATACCCTAACAACCGGTCAAAACTTCTTTGAAATCACTTTGAAAGCCACATCCTAGAGACCAGTCAATACACCATAATAACCTGTCAAAACTCCTTTTTAACCACATAGCAACACCCTAACAACCAGTGAAAACTCCTTTGCAACTACATAGCAACTCCCTAACAACCTTAAACCCTAGCAACCACCAAAACACATTAGCAACAATATAGCAACACCCTAGCAACCAGTCAAAACATCTCTGTAACCACATAACAAACCCGAAAAAAGCAAACACATTTGCAGCCACATAGCAACATCTTAGCAACCACCATAACACCCTAGCAACCAAACAGCAACACCCTAACAACCAGTCAAAACATCTTTGCAGCCATCAGCACCAAAAACTCACTCATACTCAGCATTGTGCTCAACTTAAGCTTATGAATAAAATGCTTTGCTTTTTTTCAACCAACTAAAGTTTGAATTTGAATGTGAAATGTAACAGTATATTAGTTTTATCTTCTCAGTCTCAGTTTCTCTGTTTACATTATATATATATATATATTCACCCCCTGCTGGACTATAATAACCCGACTGTGTTCAGTGTGGGTCTGTATGAAGTCAGCGTCATGTCCAGGTCAGCGGTAGTGAACGTGTGCTGAATGAACACCCTGTTCACCAGACTTCCCTCTGAATAAACGTTTACACAAGTCCATGTGAGGATTTATGAAGGCCTATTTATTATTTATTTTCTTTAAGGAAGGAAAGAAAAGAAACACGAAACCTCTTCCAGACTGATTAACCTTAAAACTGCAGGTTAACAGCTTTATGAGCAATCAAATGTATATTTGAGCGTGGGGAGAGAACTGGAAATGGACACAGAGGGTGAGATTATTGCCTCGGTTTGTCAAGCCGTACAGCATACAGGAGTCTAGACGCTTATTAGAACTCTAGTGTGCATCATAAAACATACACAGTGTGTTATTGAGTCACTTTCCTTTGTGCTCAGAAAAAAAAAAAAAAAAAAAAAAAAAAAAAAAAATCACAAAATCAAACTTTTTTAATATCTCTGATTTTTCCTCATATGCAGCAGTAAGATTGAACGTAGAAACAGTGTCTCTAGATGTTTTTATTTCTCTCCCTGACACACACACACACACACTCTATGTAAATACAGCAGCGGACAAGCAGTCAAATGTGTTGGTCTGTGTTCTGCTCTCTGACCTTATAAGGACTCGGGGTGATGTGGAGTCGTCGAGATCTGATCTACAACAGCAAATGGAAAGCAGTCGCTAATTCTGAACTAACCAGGAGAACAGAGACCTGACCTTCAGTCAAAAGACTTCAGAACTTGCCCTTCTGAACTAGCGTCAAATAATAAAAATGTGTGCAACCTATTCAAAGAGTCAAACACATTCCCTACCATTAGAACAACCTAGTGACCACATAGCAACACCCTAGCAACCAGCAAAAACAGATAAATGACATTTACAGTTAGTAACAGATGCTTTTATCCAAAGCGATTTACAAATGAGGAAAATGGAAGCAATCAAAATCCAGAAAGAAATGTTATTTAGTAAATTAGACAAGATGAGATACGAGCTGCTTCAGATCATCAGGATGGAATGAGAGCTAGAGCCGAGTGTCATCAGCACAGCAGTAATAAGAAAAGCCATGTTTCTGAATGACAGAGCTCAGTAATGACATGTAGACAGAGAAGAAAAGCGGTCCAGTAACAGAGCCCTGAGGCACCCCAGTAGCTAGATGTTGTCACTCGGACACCTTATCTCACCAAAATACCTTGAAGGACCTATCTGAGGGATAAGACTCCCACCACTGGAGTGGGGTTCCTGAGATGTCCTTGCTCAATAAGGTTTACAGGAGGATCTGGTGGTCAAAAGCACATTATATTACAATATAAGAACCATACTGCTCTTTCAACCAGTCAACACCCATTTAACAACACAGCCAAATAACAACACCACGGCAATCAGCAAAAACTCTAGCAACCACCCTAGCAACCAGAAAAGACACCTCCACAACCACAAGAACACCCATACAAACACATAGCAACACCCTAGCAATCATATAGCAACACCATGGCAACCAATCAAGCGCCTTTGCAATCACACAGCAATACTTGCAAACACATAGCAACGCTCTAACATCTACATAGGCATACCTTGGCAACAAGGTAAATTTATTATTATTTTTCATCTGAAGATTTCAGCAAAATCTGGTATATTTTTTGGTATTTTTTTTTGGTATATTTGTAAATAAACATAATTTCATCTGCAGATGATAATAAATGATCTTATTTACAGAATCCAGTTAATTTGAGTGAAGCTGTGTTCCAGCTCAGATCAAAAGAGAAGACAACACTATGATTCTTTCCCACAAGACGAAAGGATGAAATCGGTCCATCCTGCAAACTGTTGACGACATGTCTGACTGAATCAGCCGAGTCTGAAACACTTGAGACAGACAGATGCTTCTCCAACCGCAAGCAGACTCACAGGACCTTTCCTGTCTTCATTAAAACACGCAGCCTATCAGAAAGCTCAACGCACAGCTGCATTGTAGTTCTGCACCAATGAAATTTCCCAGTGGGCGGTGCTAACACAGCAGCAATATAAACTCATATTAACACTGAGGAGTTTATTATTCATTTGCTTTCTTGCTGACTGGTTAGTTCTGAGCTGTAAACATATACACTGTCAAATATCAAAGAGATAACCTGGAAAACCTGATGCAAAACCTGGAGCTTTGCATCAGCCGCTGTCGTTCTTCATGCCAGATTTCATCTGCACTTTATGAGCCTCAACTCAACAATACATGAATTTATGTTTTTGTTTAGACGTATTTTGCTCACCACAGCAGAACTCAGTGACAGAAAATGAGCCACAGATGTGCTGAATCATCACATTATCTTCAGAGTCAAGAGATGCTGAGATATTGATACATACATGTAAAGACATGTATAACGCAACAAAAGTTTCAAATGTATGCTCTTTCGACTTTCTATTCATCCGTGAAAGCAGAAAAATAAAATGTATGACAGTTTCCTCAAAAATATTGAGCAGCACAACTGTTTTCAACATTGATAATTATCAGAAATGTTTCTTGAGCAAAGAAATCTGAATATTAGAATGATTTCTGAAGGATCATAAGTCACTGAAGGCTGGAGTAATGATGCTGAAAATTCAGCTGTGCTTCACAGAAAAGTCTTTATCCTTTATCCTAGGAGATCGTCTGAGGAGAACTGAAGATCACCGCCACACACCACTTGGGGATTCGCTGGATCTGGAGAGGATAGGCAGATCCTGAGGACAACTTGGAATAGTCACGGAGCCGTCTGGGAACGAGCAGGTAAGAAACAAGGTAAGTTTAGAGAGAGCAGGATAGAGTCCACGTTCGTAAAGTGAGCTTGGACATTGAGTGAACAGTGGTGTGTGGTTAAGTATGGTGCGTGATTAGTGCTGGGGATAGGTGGCAGGTGAGGAATCCAGGTGTGTATACTCAGTACTCGGGTGATTGTGATCGCTGTGTGACTGGGAGGGTGGAGCCTGGTGTGGATGTTACACATATAAACAGCTATTATACTTTTTGATCAAAATAATGCAGCCTTGGTGAGCAGATGATTACTTTTATTGTTTTTTTAAGCAGCAGAAGAATATAATTATATTTATAATATTTATTTTTCATAACTTTCCATATTTATTTTAACTGGTTTTAATATTTTTTATGTATTGTTGTATTATTTTAGTAGTTTTAGCTATTTCATATAAAATGACTGTATGAAGAGTTCATTTGCAAAAACATTTTAAAGAATTTTTAACAAAAGTTCATTTTTAACAATTTTAAGTGTTTTCATTGTGCATTCCAATTAATCTCAGTGCAGTTTTTTTGCTTAGGTAAAAACAACAACAACAAAACTAGCTAACTAAAACACCAAAACATGATAAAAAAACATGATTTTTAAAAATGTATAAAATAATAAAAACTATCTGAAAAGGTATTGTGTGTTTTTATGAGTTGAAGCTGAGCCCCTGTCGTGTGTGAGAGCTGATCTGTGTATGATGAAGCGCAGCAGGTCCCGCTGTGTTCGGTGTCCCGGAGCAGCATCACGACAGCTGGCCCTCAAAGAGCCGAGTCCGGAGCCGGACCCCTCAGGTCTGCTCTCAGCGTCAGGGTCTTTAAAGCCCCTTAATCCCCATCAGATTCCCCCTCGGGGGGAAACGGCCCGATGCTCTCTATTTACACCCCATACGGCCTCCTAAAACCAGAAACTGTCTCATTAAGAGCTGCTGATTTCCGCCTGAAGCCAAACACGCCGATCTTTGGAGGAACGTCTTTTCATAACATGTTTACAACAGCCCTGTTGACCTCCAAACTGGCTTTAAATGGAAATATGTAACTAGTTGTTTACCAAGAACCAATAGAACTATCGTTTTATGTCAGTTAAACTCAAATCAATCAATAAATGGGGTATAGAATTTACATTTTTAATTTAGATTTTGCTTTCTACCAATGATTACCAATGCTAGTTCACAAGTGGAATTAAACATCAAAGTGTATTTTCTTGTAAATCATACTCCAAAAATTCCTAAAACACACTTTGCACATTTAAAAACATATCAGCAGAATTATGTGGAATGAAATACAATTTGGTAAAGTTGTGATAAACAGCTGAGATCACTAGATTAAAAATAAGATTTTGATCAAAGCATATTTAATATTTAAAAATCAAATGTAAAATTAACCAGTGTTTGTTTTTGTATCAAGGATATACTAGTTAACCAAATCTAAAACTATTTAGAAAAACATTTATAAATATATATATATATATATATATATATTCTAATATTCTGTTTTATCACAGAAATAAATTACATTTTCCAAAATATTTAAATAGAAAGCAGTTATTTTAAATAGTAAAAATATTTCCGAATTTTACTGTACAAAATGTCTGCTGTGCTTTGGATCAAGTAAATGCAGGTTTGGTGAGCAGAAGCGACTGCTTTAAATAACATGAAAGCAGTTTTTTGACAGCTAGTGTATGTGTGTGTTTAGGAGTATTTATTACAGAAATGTCTGCATGTCTTTGAGCGTCAGTCTGTCGGAGGGTGAAGCAGGTCTGGGTGAAGCTCTATAAAAAGAAATGTCAGATCAGTTCCACCAAACAGATTTTATCTCGTGGCAACACTTAGTCCTTGCCGAGCTATTTTCTGTCGTCTCCTGAGGCACATTCCCGCTTAAAACTGTTCCTGCTTAAAGCTACAGGAATAGCGTCTCAGGAACGCGATAAACAACAGCGCATCTCCAAACGACAGTAAACAGAAACACACCAGAGCTGCTGGTCCTCCAAAAACACCTCTGAAGTCTCACAACCTTTCAGTTAAAACCAAATAAAGATTCATTCAATCTAAATCAATAATAAGTTTTTCTTTACATAGTATATGACTGTGTATATATATATATATATAAATACACACCCATGCATGTATATATTTAAGAAAAATATAATATAAATTATATAGATGTTTTCAAAATATATACTTTGTGTTTGTATTTATATAAAAAACTATAAATATACACCGTACACATATATATATATATTATGTTCACAAAAATGTTAATAAAGTAAACTTGAATAACTAAAACTAAAATACAATACATAAATGAAACAAATAGAAATAAATATAAATATTAAATAAAATAGTTAAAAAAGATAAAAACTATAATAATAATAGTAATAATAATAATAATACACTAAAGTTCAATAAACAGTTAAATTAAATACTGATTATATGAATAATCGCAATTTATATAGATTCAATAGGTATTTATTTTACAATTTTACATGTGGCTCATTCAATCACATTCAAATTAAAAATCTATACATTAATCAAAAATGCAAATATTAATAATTATAAATATATTTTTATAAACCAGTCCAATAATATATGGTACACCACAAATTCTATAAATAATTACATTATTTACAAATATTACAAATAATATTAATGATCATATTAGTAATATCAGAGAAGGACAATTTATAGGCCTACAGAATGAATAGATAATAATAATAAAGATTTTATAAAGAATAACAATTTATTTGAAAACTATAAATTGTTAAAATACACCAAATTACAACCAATAAGTGAATGAATAAGATAATATAGATATATATAATGTAGTTAATATCAAGACAATTTATACATGATGTAGGGTGTGCACAGCTTTTAACTGCATTTGTGTCTCATCTAGAACTCAAGCTGTATCGCTGTCCCATGTTTACTGAATGAAACTCAGCCGCTGTCCGTCAGCGTCGATCCATGTCTAATCAGCAAACCACTATCAGAATTAGCGAGTGAAATCAGGAGCTTGACCTCTGACCTCCTGTGAGGTGTGACGCGCTGCTGGCTGTCCTGGAGTGAGTTACAGACGAGGTGAGAGGAGGGTCAGAAACAGAGAGATAAGAGCGTTTACTCTGGAGCGGCTGCAGGGGTCACGGGGGTCACGGGGGTCACGGGGTCACGCTGGCGCTGGCCATGATCTCAGCTCTTTGAAATGGAAACATGCTGCTGGTGACCCTCCGAAACTAAACTAAAGCTTGTTTTAGACTTTCACACACTCCAACGCCAAGGTCTCAACACCCTGAAAACAGCTTCATATCAGAAATTCGTCAAATACTGATTCTGTGTGATAAGCATAAATGTGAAGAAACGATAAATTATCTACAGTTTAGAATAAAATAATTTACAAAAATAAAAAGTCAAGAACAAAATACTTAAATTAATTCCAAGCAAAACAATAAAATAAAGTATGCAATGGAATGCATTTTAGTGCTTAAAAAAATAAATTATAAAAATATAAATAAAATAAAATAGCTCAGAAATAAAGTGATGAATTATATTATATGATATTAATTCAATGCAAAAGAAAATAAAAAGTAAAATATACAATGCTATACAATAAAATAAAATAAAGCCATAAAAGTGCTTGTATTATTTCAAAACAAAACAATAAACTTAAGTAAAATGAGCAATGGAATAAAATGCATTGAAAAAAATAGAATAAATAAAATTAAATGAAATAGTTGCTAATAGTTAAGCACTGAAGTAAAGCAGTTCAAGTGCTTATATTAACTTAACCAAAACAATTAAAAAAAAAAGTAAAATATCCACTAGATAAAGCCATTTAAGTGCTTAAATTATTTTCAAAGCAAAAATAAATAAAAAAATTAAGTAAAATATGCAATGGAATCCAATGGAATGAAATGCAAGTTCAGAAGTCAAAAGTTGAGCACTTAGTGCTTATACTAATTCAATGCAAATCAATAAAAAAACCCCACAAATTCTAGTGTTTGCATTCATTTAATACAGAACAATAGAATGAAAGTTCTATTCACTATAGTATTTATCTTGTCATTAGAAAAAGCATCCTTGGTATTTCTGTGCGCGCTGTGCCTTTAAGAATGAATGTTGATTTCAGCTGTATGTCTGAAGTTCAGAGGAGCTTGTGGATTTGAACAAGAGCTCTGAATGACCTGTACATTCATCTCCTGATCAACCACAGAGAAGCACAGCTCATCTGCTGACAGGAACATGTGGAGCTGCTATTCATTTCTGTGCCAAACCTATCCGTCATTGGCCAGTCAGACAGACAATCCTTTGAAATATGAGCAGTCAACTGTTTGAATAAATAATAATAATAACAATAATAAAGTAAAACATGCCAATCAATGCACTGCAGTAAAAAAAGTTGTAGTGTCAAAATATAAAAGTCATTCAAGTGCTTGCATTGATTCAATTCAAAACAAGAAGATTGGGTGAAATATGAATGCAATGCAATAATAAAATAATATCAAATTAAAGTAAATTTAAATAAACATATTAGGTTTAAATATTACATTTTAGCACTAAAATATATCAATTCAATGCAAAACGATAAGATTAAGTAAAATATGCAATGCAGTGCAATTCAATGCAATAAAGAGAAATACAAATGCAATACATAAAATGCCATACATTTCATTTAAATAAAATAAACAAATATTAGGTTCAAATGTAGAAAGAATAAGGCTGGCATTAATTGAATGCAAATCTATACAATACAAAATAATAATAAAATAATAAAAATATTAGGTACAAATCCAGTAACTAAAATGAAGCAGTTAAATTGTTTGCTATAATTAATTGCAAAACAATATAAAAGAAGTCGAAAACTAAAATGAAGCCTTTGATGGAAATGGAATGCCGAATAAAATTAAATCAAATATGCAATGCTATAAAGATAAAAGTATTTTGGTCAAAAGTATAGAAAGTCAGGCAGTGAGATGAAGCCGTGGCTAATTTGTGTAATAATCAGACTGAGAGCGCGGCCCGGAGCTGAACTCTGCCTGTGATGTGATTCGCTGGGATCAGCAGAAGTTTAGCTCTGGCTCTTAGCCTCGCTCTTCAAACACATCACCATCTGAGCACCGTGTCCATCTCTCACACACAGATCACTTCAGAACAGTCCGGAGAGAGAGAACTGATCTGGAGGTCATACATGACGATGATTGGGAGCAATGTGACACTGCTTAAAAACATGTACTTTTTTTTTTCAGTTTAACAGTCTCAGGAGAAACACATTATTACCAGAAACAAGACAGATACTGTATGTGCACCGTCTAATGTTTGTGCCTACGCTACCTTTGTCTGTCGATGATTGGACGCCTGTCTGACTCTGTTACTTGTATTAATTGTATTATTGTAAAATATTTAAGTAAAATATGATATAAAAAAAATATAAAGTCAAGAAAACTAAAGTAATAAATATGCAATTAAATGTAAGGCAATTATATATATATATATATATATATATATAGGCTATCAATAAAATCGGAAAGCAAAATAAAGTAAAGAAAGTAAAACTTGAAA
This sequence comes from Enteromius unitaeniatus, assembly GCA_032359435.1. Lineage (NCBI taxonomy): Eukaryota > Metazoa > Chordata > Actinopteri > Cypriniformes > Cyprinidae > Enteromius > Enteromius unitaeniatus. Next base: position 341,110 of record JAUMHI010000074.1, read on the forward strand.
AATCTAAATAAATAATAAAACAAAATAAAAAACAAGAAAAAAGTTACAAAATAAAACACGGAATGCAATAATATAACAAATAAAAAATATAGATTGTTTTTAAAAATACAACATGAAGACCACAGATGAAGCCATTCAAGTGCAAATGGAAAATAAATAAAAACAAGAGTGTTGTCAGACAGTTCTGTGACTCTGTGACAAGTATATTTGTAGTAATAACCAACAGCGTATGAATGCAGACCCAGTCGTGTATATTTCTTGTTGCCTAGAGGACGTAGTGTTCACTAGAACCTGCTGAACTGCTCAGACGAGTGTGTCTTACTGGAGCTGGAGTGAGATTCATGACCCTGTTAAACAACTCATTTTATGATTCTGCTGTTACAGCCTGTAATAATAATTACCCAGAAATGCTGGAGCAATAATACTTGCAATACATTTGGAGTATTATTCAAAAGAGGCAATTACGAGGTATTGGAAAAACTTCACATACCGTTATTTTTATGATTAAGCGTGCCACTACACGGTACTGAAGACAGTAAAGATCCGTTACTGGAAATGTTTTTACAGCACAACTGCATTCAGAGATATAAGATCTGCTGAAGAGAACAGGGTATCGCCCGAAAATATATTAAAAATCAAATAAAGATAAGACGTTTTAGCCATACAAACCAAAAATAAATAAACAAATAAATTAAAAAAAATTATATTAATAATAAAAGATAAAGAAGAAATTAAACTAAACACTGAATTGGGAAATTTGATTCTCAACTAAAATGACTTCAGTATACAGTACGTGAATCTGTTTTTCTACTACAAAGTGTTTATTTTAGGAAATAGATCATTGTCTTAGCAACTATAGTTTTCTTATTTAATAAAAATTTAGTTTATACATTTTATTTTTGTTTAAATAAATTTGTATAAACAAAAAAAAAAATCAATCAATAAATAAAATGTTATTTGAACAAGATTTGATGAATGCAGTATTTTAAAAGCTTCTGCAGTTTCAAACAGGCCAAACCTTGTTCTGTTTCCTCTCGTCTGTAATTTGTGCTCATTAAAGTTTCTCAAAGAGACGCTCTGAGTGACTACAAAGACCAAAACTATTCGTGGAATGAGCCGTTTCCCTCCAACCCGCTTAGTGTTCACTAGGTAAGAGAAGCACATCTGAATCAAGCACATGTATGAAACACACATTTCTGTCTTTAAAAAAACAGTACTCCAAAAGAACACTTTCTTCCTTTCCAATGGAAGGGAATGGGTGCCGTCAGAATGAGAGTCTAAAAACATCACAGGTAATTCACACCCATTCATTCCATTAGTTAATGTCTTAAAAGACAATAGATGAAATAAATCCATCTTTAACATATTTATAAGAAGCCCATAATTCATAATAATGTGTCTCCTGTTGTCTCTCAGCCACATGTTAGTTTACATCGGATTTGTGCAGATTCAGACCAGAACACTTTTTCACTGGAGGAAGAGTTATTATGGATTATGAACTTGTATTTGAATAAAAAAAACAAAACATCTTCTTTACCTTCTCCAGATGTTAAATGATGGACTGGAGTGCTGTAGATTATTGCAATGTATTTATCAGCTCTTATTCTGACGGCACCCATTCACTTGCATTGGTGAGGAAGCAATGCAATGCTACATTTCTCCAAATCTGTTGCTATGAACAAATACAGCCACTGGTCTGTCCTTATCCAGAGTCACGCCATTGGTTGGGTGCTGGTGATGTCAGACTGTTCAAACAAACAAAGAAATGATACATAAATTAATTTGCTAAAACGGCCACTGTCACAAATAAAGAAAATACCGTTATGTGCGTTTATGTTCAAGTTAGTTTGGGTGGGTTTGGTTAATTTGCAGCCCTGTTACACTGTAAAAACAAACTGTTACCATCATGGAGGGAGATGCATAGAGGAAGAACTTCTTGATATTGCCGTGCAGGTGGAAGTATGTCAATGATTGACTGAAAGAAGTAAGAAGTGAGTTTCAGTCTTTTGATTGGTTGTTTTACTCAAAATTCATGCATATGTGTATACTCTTGCGGTCACGTAACGTAAGAGACATGTGAGTTTGAACATTGGTTTTATTCAATGAAGAAGCATTGCAATGCTAATACCCCACTGGCAAATATATAAGAAAAAAACAGTATGAAAATGCATGGTATCAGTTTTTCCACGCTTTTACGATTAACGGCAATACATTACAATATTATAAATTTGTAATTGAATTATCTTCTTCACATCACATATTTAAAGTAATTAAAAAAATAAAAAATAAACGTAACGGCATACACTATCCTTCACAGCGGGGGTCTCGCTACTGCACATTTCCACATTGTACAAAAAATGCCCTGAAGCAAACAACTGATGCAATTTTTTTTCTCTGTGCTAAGCGCAGATCCGCGGTTTGTGACATTTGCAATATGTGGTCTCAAGAGATCTTCAATCTTTTGAAAACCGCTAACACGCTTTCAAATAATCATTAGGAAATGAAAAGACATCAATACGCGGTCTTATAACTCTCTCCCGGCGTAAAGACTTTGTATAATTTGTGCCTCCATGTCCACAGGATCGTCATTAAAAGGGCACGCCATGCTCAGTAACCTTCTGAAACAAACTAACCCTGGAACATATCCTGCTACCGAGCAGCTTATCTTCAGAGAGTAAGTTCCTATGGTTATATACATACCCAGAAAGTTACCTCCGTTTCTGGAACTGAAAGTTGAGGTTATCCACTAACTTACCCGGGTATGTCACATAACCTGCTTTCTGGAATACCCCCCTGGAGTTCAGCGGGTGTTTTTATATCCGTCATGGCTTGAATCTGTAATGAGATTAAACTCTGGTACCACAGACTGAACACTGAGGATTAGGCTGGAACGCATTCATATTTCTGGATTTCATGGAAACAATGTTATTTGTTCCTTAATCTCAGATATTTTTATCAAATGCACAATAAAGCAACAGAAAACATTTCCATTGCAATGCAAACCATTTCTCATTCTCACACAGAGACTCATTCGGTCCTAACAAGGCTTCCCTGTGTCAGAAAATAATCCTAATAGGTTGCCTTTAATATATTTTATGATAATTGATTTTATATCAAATTTACACTTTTGTTTAAGGAACTGTTCCATGTTTGTCTCTTCTCTATTTTTCTTTTCCCCCTGTCCCACTATAAAATAAAAAATAAAAATAAAATACACACACACACAGACTCTCTCTCTCACACACACCCCGCTGACGTTCAGGAAAGCAGGGGGAGAAAAACACCTGAAACAGACGAGTGTTATTTCCTGTAGCTCTGGAGGACTATGAGACCTGAAACATGGAGTGAACAAGCAGATAAAGACAAACACAGACCGCATTTACACGCAGCGAAAAAATACAATTAAAAAATAATAAGACAATATCATGAAATCTGTACACTAACAGTCAACACTTTTTGCACAATAAGATTTTAAGAAAGGATTTAATATTTTAAATAGTAAAAATATTGAAACATTTGAATGTTTCTGCCATACTTTAGATCAAGGCTTGCTGAGCATTAAAAATCTATTCAAAAACTTTCGACCAGTAGTGTATATTTTTACTGCTCTGAACCACATTCAACTAACAAATGACCAAACATTTCAGTCAACAATTTCAAAAACTTGTAGTACTTTTTACAAAAATAAATAGAGACAGAGAAACATGACATGATTGAGAGCTTATCAGTGAAGTCTGTTCAAACATCAAATGTCTTCAAATGATCTGCAATATGAAACGCAAGACATACGGTTATGATACTCTTTTGATGGTTTTGTGGAGCTTGACAGTCTGTTATTGAATGGGAAAGAGCTGTTTACGACAGCATACAGGTTTGTAAAAGCATGACAGTAAAAAAGTGAAACACTGGAGGATAACACATATTCAATATCTGCTGTGGCTTCTGGTCCCTTCGTCAGACTCAGAGCGGTCAGATGTTTGCAGAATCTGCTTCCGGAGCGATGACATCAGCAGCAGATCAGGGATCCGACACCCGCGGATCACGCCAGCGACAGAAGACAGGCCAGGGATTAAACCGACTGCAGATCACTGGAGCAGAGCCCAGGGTCACTGATCACTGACTTATCATGCACATGTACTGTACGTGTACACGCTTTGTATTAAACCTGATCACATTCCAAGCAGATTCTATGAGCCTATACTAAAACATACTGAACAGGAACTAGTGAAACCAGAAATGTTGATTAAGAATAGAGAATAGTGTAGTAATAGAGTAGTAATATAGTAATAGAGAAACAGAAACACAGCTGAAGATCAATCAAAATTAAATTACAGTGAAATCCAAAATTTGAGCATGTGAATGTCCATAAAAAAAAGAAATTCACATCCATAAAAAGAAAGTTCTATGTTTCAAAATGTTTGAACAATTTAAAGTTCAAAAGAAACAAAAAAAACCTTTGTGAAGGTACAGAAGATCTAAATTAAAATTTTTTTTGTAAATTTAAAAGGTCAAAATATTTAAGAAAATTTGCAAGACAACATTCAAAAATGTAACAAAAGATCTAAATCTCAAATAAAGGATCAAAAGAAAGTTCTACATTTTGAAAGTTCACAAATTCTTAATTTCATTCGGACATTCAATAGACTTTTCAAAAGAAAGAGAATTTGAGAAACACACATAGCATTTGAGGACATGTCAGTGCGTTTTCATAAACAGGTTTTCTGCTGAAGTGTTAATGGTGAGAGAAGGCAGTGTGCAAGCGGCCGTAATGCCGTTTAATCCCTGGCACGGCTGGCATGAAGAGGGCAGCAGGTGGCACTAATGTGGTCTGGCTTTGGAAGTCTTTCACACACTCTGTGACCCCGCTGAGTCTCTTTGAGCGTGAAAAGAGCCATGCGGACAGTAAATGAGCCCTGAGCCCACTTTCTGATTCAACACTTTCTATTGTCTCAAGTGAAGCCAGTGAAACAACACTAGCTAAGCATCACAATGATTGAACAACAACAAAAATGCACTTGGCCTATTCATGTGGTTTCATGCAAAATGCAAGCCATAAATGTATACAAAAATGAAAAATGCATTGTAGTGCAGTGTTTTTCACGGCGTTTTTAATAGCGCTGTTATTTAGCTGCTCGCTTTCATCTGATTCAAGGTATTCTTTCACTTCAAATGTTAGAAAAAACACTGTTTCTACAAAACATGAATACATTTACAAAGCACTACCATTGCTAGTGTTCATCAACGGATAGTGATATGATCAGACCCATAACACTATACAGTAGGATTCATTTTATGCCAGAGCGGAAAACAATCATTGCAGCTTACCTAAATCATCCTATAAAGTACCTAGATCACCATAGCAACTCCATAGCATCTCCACATCAACCACCTTGAACACTATAGCAACTGCATAGGAACTCCTTAGCAACCTCTCCGAACACCTCAGCACTGCAACTAGCAACCACCTCAAATATCCAAGCAACCACCTAAAAAACCATAGCAATGCAATTTCATAGCAACACCCCATCAACCACCTAGAACACTTTAGCAACTACATAGCAATTCCTTAGCAACCACTCAGAACACCTTATAGCAAAACAACTGTATACCAACTCCCTAACAACCATAAATAACCAATTAACCACCTAGGAGACTATAGCAACTACATAGCAACTCCCTAGCAGCAACAACCCAAAATACCTTACCAATACAACTGTATAGCAACTCCCTAGCAACCACCTAAACCACCATAGCAACTCTCTAGCAACCACTCAAGATACACCAGCAACCATAATGTAGATGATGGTTTCTGAAGGCAGATGATCTTTCATCACCTGAGGTCATCTTCTCGATTTGTGCAACACAGTCTCACTCTAACTCGTCACATTTTGACACCTGGTCAGGACCCTTTTGTAGCGTTTTTCGATGCTCAAGGTACCCCTTTTCAGGCACATTTCGACGTGAGGGGTCCTCCGTTGTTTTGAGATGTTTGGCTTAATGTAATGGTTTGCATGCATATATAAATTTATTATATCATTTTTTAGGTTTATTGGAGCCCCAAACCCCACCCCTAACCTAAACCTACCCTCATCTGAACAACATAAACACACACACAGGCAAATACAGTTACTGTACAGGTATATATTGCACAAACTAATCATAACCAAGCAGAATAAATACATTACAAACAAGTCGTGTCACATTCCAAGCCTTCTAAAGCGAGAGTAAAACACAAGGTTTTAATGACTAAAAATGAATGTCATGTCATTTAGGAAGTATACTCGCGTCTGGTAGCATGACGCAATGATCACGAGATTCACAAGAGCCAATAGTATTTCACAACAGCAAGACGCAATCGATCACGAGACGCGCAAGAGCCAATCACAACCAACGATGACGTAAGGACGTAAGGAAGCGTGTTTTTTTAAATCACAGTACACAGAAGGAGACAGCGACCACGTCTATTCCTCTCACAAATCAATCGGTTTGAATCAATAATAATGTCTTTCAAATAAATGATGATGGTGGTTGTATCTGATTTAAATAAAACTGTTTTGACTGTTTACAATGAAAAATCACACCCCTACATATATGCAATAATGCTAATGTTTTTACCCAATATATCTTTTAATTATGGCAATTAAAAAATGTATATAAATATTGCGCCGGCATATTGGCGCTAAGGGTTTCCTATTCAAAACAATAGAGGACTTGAGCACCGAAAAACAACGCAAAAGGGTCCTGACCAAGCGTCAAAATGTGAGACTGTGTTGATTTGTGAGTGTTAGCATCCTTTGTTCACTTCCTAGTGGCCATTAAAGAGAGAAATGGATTAGCTGAGGCTCTGGGCCCAGTTTTTCAAAAGATTTAATCGGGATGAAATTGATCTGGATTTAGTAATCCCTTTTTTGCGATCCGTGATCATGTAATCCAGCTTACTTTTGAGCCAGTTTTTCAAAGCAACATCGGATTGGATCAATCTGATCCGGATGGGAACTTTTCAGGATCACCAAATCTGGATAACCAGTGCTTGAACAGGACAGGAAATCACAATGTAGAACTATAGATATGTAAAGAGCAATAAGTAGAATAGCCAGTGTGGGGTCAATATAAGCTTATTTTTATTTGAAATGAAAACACACACATTAAAAAAAAAACTAAAAACAAGAAAAACCCCACCCCATCTTCTTCCAGCAGTCCGCTCATCTGAGACCTACAACACAAACCCTGTACATTGAGGATATTTAGAACAAGTTTCAAATATAGATGTATTGAATTAAAAAAATAAATATATAAAAAAAGAGCACAGCCTTTAGGAGGCGGATCTCAAGTCTGGCTTTGGTTTGCTGCTGTTTGGTCAGTCAGTTGTTCCTCTGCCACAACAAGCAAACAGGACGTGCAAAAAGGGACGCAATAGTTAGACACGATTTCTGATTTGGATTTGTTTTGGATTTCAAAAATCAGTGATTGCCATTCTTTGCATCTTTTTGGTTATTCTGTAATCATTGCATGCATCACTAATAAATATTATACAAACAAAAATATTTTCGATTGTGATTAATATATATATCAATTATTGACCAAATAAAATGTATTGTTTTTGGTCAATTTTGACAGCTGTTTGGGGGATTATTTTATGAGGACAAACTGAATACGTTAAAGCCTTTTAAATCACTGTAGCCTGATGAACCTTATGAAAAAATAGGATATCTTGTAAGATACTGCATGATCCAAATATAGTATCATTTGATACATTTTGTTGAAGTTTTCATTACATTTTGGGCATGAAATCCACGCTGAATCCACCCTTCTGATGTTCAATCCAGATTTTTTGGATCAAAGTGATCCAAATCCTGCAAAAAAGTTCTGAAAAACACAAACTAAAGGTTTGATCCGGATCAAAACCAAGATTGGATTACGTGATCTAATCCGATTGAGCAACTGCAGCGCCTGACCTGTGCGACTGCTCTCGCGGTACTTTGATGGCACATGTGATTGAAAGTTGAAGCATGAAGTTGAACGCACCTAAAATGTTATATATGGTCAGCAGGATGTGACAGACCATATATGGTTAAAAGTGTAATTAGAGTGTGTGACATCAGTGAGGTGTGCAAACTATGGAAGTAAAGCAGAAAGCACAGAAAACCTGCGTCCTGAGATTTATTGTTCTTTGAGAGATAGTTTAATACCAGAAAGAACTAAAAATAAAACACTGGGCAGAAGTTAATCTTCACATGAAAGCAACCGATGTTCTCATCAATGGCTAAAACTAAACAACATCTTGCAGTCTTTAGTGGGGCTTCAGCTCAGCTGCTCCATGCGTCTGAAACTCTCCTCTGGACCTAAACCAGACGTTTGTCCTAAAAGCACAAAGATTTGTAGTACTTTATCAAAACTCCTGCAGTTAAATATGTGGAGTGTGAGCAGGAGGAAGGTACGGATCCAACACTCTCGATGATATATGATGCTTTTAAGACGATGGCTCTGATGAAGATCAGTTCAGAGTGTTTGAAGCGGCCACAGATTTGGACGTGTGTTAGATGCTCTATGTTTAGGAAAGCTGAAATGAACGGGTAAATATTCCTGCACACTAATGCACATCAGCTCATTCATCTGTCAGATCTGAGAACAGAGATTAAAACATCAGCATATTTCAGATCAGCAGACTCTGTTTTATACATTATGCCAGCGTGTTATACCCATAATCCCCTTCTGAGCAGAGCACATCAACGAATCGAATCGTTGTTTTATCTTTAAAGTGCCCCTATTATGGGTTATGAAAAGGTTCATATTTGACTTTTCGTACAACCTCACTCTTTGTCTAAAACCCTGTGATGGATAGGTTTAGGGGCGGGGTTAGGCTTACGTCATTCGTACAAATTCATACAAATTGGTTAGAGGAAATCGTATGAATGTGTGGTCGTAAAATATGTACGAATTGCCGTGAGATCAGGTTGACAAATCCCACATCTGGTGGTGTAGAGCAGTGCTTTTCCAACCTGTCCTACAAGCTCTCCCTTATCAGACACACCTGATTCAGGTCATCAGCTCGTTAGCAGAGACTGCAAGACATGAATCAGCTATGTCTGACAAGGGAGACATGCAAAATTCAGGGCAGGGGTGCTTGTAGGACAGGTTTGAAAACCACTGGTGTAGAGTAACGAAGTAGTTGTACTTCATTACTGTACTTAAGTACATTTTTCAAGTATCTGTACTTTACCGGAGTAACTTTCACTTCACTACATTTCATAAAAAACATATTGTTGGTTGTTGAAGTGCTCTGTTATGGTTTGTATTGGAACTCATAAATCACGTGCTCCGAGATGCAGACGAGTGATTCATTAACCGACTGATTATTTTTAATGAACCTGTTCAATCATTTCGCAAATCGCAACAAATGTTTAATTCTCGATTTCAGCTGTTCTCAATTCAACAAACTCACTGATTCAAGCGATCCGTTCAGAGCGAGTCTCCAGTGAACCGAACTCACAAGAACAACTGGCGCGCGACTGATGATGCATAAAGTTACTAATGTCCAATTTTAGGATTATTTACTTGTAAGGTAAAAAATGTCAGTTTGTAGTGATGGGTTAAATAGAGCTTTAAGAAACTCTGAGTAATACCAATATGTTGTCCAATTGGATCACGTATTGCGAGTCATTGAATCAGATTGAAAACTTCGGAGCCCCTATTGTGAATCTTTTGATTCAGATCGGCTCTTCAGAGAGTGCATCACAAATCTTGATTCTGATTTTGACTTCAGAGACCTTATGTTAAATCATTTGATTCAGATCAGGACTCTGGAGTGCATATGTAAAGCATCAACACTATTAAGGTGGCACAGTTTTAAACACAAAGTAGTAAAATAAAAGATGTCAGAGATTCAAACAGAAGCATGAAAACTAAATACCAAATGGAAACTTGCTTTCCCGGTCTGATTGTAAAGCCCCGTCCCCTTACTTCCTTTTTGAAAAGCCAATCAGAATTGGAGGTTGAGTGTTTACAAGCATCTAGAGTTTGAGAAAATCACCTCAAAACCTTTCTGAGTGGCTTGTGTTGAATGGTGATGTCACTTCCGTAGGTGTTTGGCCTGATCGGACACCTCTGATGCATGGGAGAGGCCTATCATACGCTCAGGAAATTAAACTCAGAGGCTGGACAGAATCAACGTATCGACCTTATCGACAGTGAGCTGAACAAATATTCCCATAATTCAATTTGAGCTGAATGGCCCGTGAAAACAACTGAGGTTAACCAAACAAAGACTCGCTGGAGGAGTCCGCTTTCGGGACGAGAGAGAAGTGTTTCTCCGCGTTGAAACTGAGCAACAATGTGTCCAAAAAGACAAGAGACAGTCGAAATGAAAGCACACCGTAGACATCTGTTGATTTTGTATGACAAACCCTACGAGAAAACTTGATTTGACCTGTTCAGGATGTGCTCAAAGGCAGCTTGTCATGTTTGTGGACTGCAGTGTTTGCTGCTCTCATGCATGAAGTCATTGAACCCTTCATTCCCATCATCCTTTGCTGTCCAGCTGCAGAACTAAAGGTACTGATTTGACCAGGTGAAATCATTTTCACACACACACACTGATATTACACAAATGTTGTGTATACATGTATGCACACACTTTTTCGTGTTACATTCGCTCGCTCTCTGGAGTCCAGACGAGAAAATCAATCAAGAGCGCCCCGTTGAGTACGCTAAAGCTATTGCATAAGAAACTTTCATTTGTTTTTAGTATTTTTTTAAATAAGGCATAAGCTCCAATACAAACCATAACAGAGCACTTCAACAACTAAACACATATTATTAGTGTTATTAGAAACAACAGTTTCCAAGAGTTTCCTTGTGTTTCCGTCCATCAAGTAATGCAGAGACTTTATAAACATCTTGTTGATTCTTCCATCCGCTGAAGTGGGGTTTAACAACTTACATCTGTGAACAGTGTTTGCACAAAACAATTATTTATCAAAAAGTCTAGTTCTTATCCTTCAACAATACTCCAACTTCAATTGAGAGCACAGGCGCGCATCTACTGATTATATACTGATCATCTACTGCATTATAAGACAATAATATTTGGTTCTTTAAACAGCCTGTACCATTTAAACATGAACCACGAAACCACGGGATCTATGAATGCAATTATACTGGAGAAGTGTTTTTCCAGTATTTTCAGGTTTCTACCTTCACTGGGATCTGAGCATCACTGATTAAGCTCATTATCAATACTGATGTCAAAGCAGCTGGGTTTGCATGATAGATAAGAACTTAAGCAATTGTTTTGATTTCTAAATAAAGAAAAAAATATTTCTTGTAGGGTTAACTTTCCATTAATAAAACTCATGTAAAACGTCTCCACCTGCTGGTTAATATTCATCAATGCACCGCTTTATTTCTATGTAGGCCTTTTCCTATATTCTGACCTCAGTAATGTATAAAGAAATGAGCCTGGATGGTGATGATATATATATATAAGTTAAAAAGCTGACCTAATAATTGTCCTGACGTGCCCCCCGTCCGTTTATTTCAACAAAGAATAATATGATATTATGATTATGATATATATATATATATACATATATTTGTTATAAGCTGCTTGAAATAAAACCAACAACTGAAATAATCTGAAAAGATCAGTTAGTTGATATAAGACAAGTTTTAGCGCTTTAATAAATATCATATTCTTGATATTAAGTGGTTTCAGCGAGTTCTTAGATCTCATCCCAGTATCATCAAGCGGCCGCTCTGACAAAACAATATTGAAATATGCCTTTATCTGGTGGCCTTCTCTCAATCCGGGTCATTTACAAGTGTATACACTATACTAAATAGTATATTTCGACTTTAATCTCGTAGTTTCGAGATTTGTTTTTTTTTTGGTGACAATAAAACTTCGTCGTAAATAACAACTAAGCTAAAATATTTTATTTTAAACATTTATATTTTTTAAATGATGTTGTATTTGGGGAAAAAATACAAAAACAATAACAAAACAAACTAATAATTTAAAATAAATGGAATCTAATTATATACATTAAAAAGATGTTTTATATATATATAAGTTAAAAAGCTGACCTAATAATTGTCTCGACGTGCCCCCCGTCCATTTATTTCAACAAAGAATAATATGATATTATGATACGACATTAAAAGCATATCATTTTGAGATATTACAGTTAACCTTTTTTTTAAATTCCTATTCCTATAATTCCTATTTAATGCTATTTTACACGAAACATGTATTTTTACGGGGAAAAGTCTGTAAAATTACAGATGTAAGATTGTAATGCAGTGTAGATTAGTAATGTTTTCCTCACAGCTGAACATGTAAAGGACACAGAAAAATTACACCATTGTTTATTTAATGAAGTGTAATCCTTTTATTAAATGTCAGATTAAACACATCTGAAAACGTTCATATAAAAGTGATTAACTGTGGTGAAATAATATGCATATGCCATATTTCAAATATCATAGACAAACACAAATCCCGGTCGCTGCTCTTTGGTTTCGTTGTGGGCCTTTGCCTCCGTCATTGTTGTCTGCCGATATTGACCTTGCCTGCCTGTACTGTGTTCAAGTCTGTTTAATAAAGACCCTGCGAATGGATTCGACTGTCTCTCCCTTCATTCGTGACACCTACGTTCTTCCACAGATAAATTTTTTGTAAATATGTGTTATTTCACAATCTGCAAATGTTGTCCTACAATGTACATATTCAGTGCTATGAAAACAAATATACTTAATGTAACAATGTAGTCTGTTATATAGGATGTGCAAAAAAAAAATAAATCAATCAATCCGTGGCGACAGTTTTCCGTTTTCAACAGGATAACGAACTTGGTGGAGACAGATGAGATGACCACAACCCAGAGATGGGGACAAGTCAAATATGGTCATGTCCAAGCAAGTCTCAAGTCTTAACCATCAAGTCTCGAGTCGCAGTTTAGACAAATCAAGCAAGTCAAGTCAAGGGTTCACCCTAAGCAAGTCAAGTCGAGTCCTGATAAGTTTCAAGGCAAGTCAAGTCGAGTTGCGGTACTAAAATAAATGTACATATTTTGCATCCATAATGGACAAGAAAGTGAATGAAGTGCTTGTTGTCAGTGATAGACAGGGGCATGTTGCAATTAATGATTAGATCAGATATTAGTGCTTATGTAATGGCTTTTATGGCATGGATGGCTGCTGTAGATCGCTGCAGTGTATCTTGGATTTAAAATATTCATTATCTCTCCATGGATAAAAAATACCAAACCAATCATGGAAAACTGTAAACATTAAAGCTAAATTATTTTTCTTATGCACAAAGATGAATTATTTTACAAATAATGTATGGAAAATAAATTGTAAATATAAATTCATTTTAAGTGATGGCTTACCGCTAGCGCCACCGCAGAACCCATGCAGATTGGGGCTGCGCGGATCACCGTGGAGGAGCGTGAACGCCGCATGGACAATGGGCTCTGTTTGTATTGCGGCCAAGCTGGTCATCTACGGGCTACCTGCCCCGTCCGACCTCCCAGGATCAGGACCCTTTTCGGGTGAGTGCAGTTTCCCTTGATAACGCCATGAAGTTGGAGGTGGAACTAGTAGCACAAGGATCTCCGCTGTCCACTAGGGCCTTTCTGGACTCCGGTGCTGCTGGTAACTTAATTGACGCTGAGTTTGTTTCTAAATACCATCTCCCTTCTGTTTCATGTGTCCCCAACACTCGTCACTACGTCACTCACTGCACCACTGACCCTGCGCACCAGTCCCCTGCACTCTGAAGACATACAATTCTACATCATCCACTTCCCTGAGCACCCCGATCATACTCTGACTACCCTGGCTAGAACTTCACGACCCCATTATATCTTGGAAGGAGCACCAGGTTTTCCGATGGTCTCCATACTGCCAACAGCACTGCCTCCGTCACGCACGCTGCCAGATTAACCAGCTACAACTGACACCAGTGGAGAGCCCAGACTCAGACCATCTGCCCCACGAGTACCAAGACCTCCGTGTGGCCTTCAGCAAAGTAAGAGCCACTCAGCTACCACCTCACCGCCCCACGGACTGTGCTATCGACCTCCTCCCAGGCGCCATCATACCTCGAGGGCAGGTCTTCCCTTTGTCACAGCCCGAGACGGAGTGCATGAACCAATACATCCGGGAGGAGTTAGCTAAGGGGTTCATTCAGCCCTCCAAGTCCCCGGCCTCAGCGGGGTTCTTTTTCGTCAAGAAAAAGGACGGCGGTCTGCGACCCTGCATCGACTACCGGGCCCTCACCTATGTGACTGTGAAATACCGCTATCCATTGCCCCTGGTCCCCGCAGCTCTGGAGCAGCAACGGTCGGCCCATTATTTTACTAAGCTTGACTTGCGGAATGCCTACAACCTCGTCCGCATCCGCGAGGGGGACGAGTGGAAGACGGCGTTCTCCATCACGACGGGCCACTACGAGTACCTCGTCATGCCCTTTGGACTATCAAATAGCCTCTCGGTCTTTCAGGCCCTCATCAATGACGTTTTCCGGGACATGTTACACCGTTATGTGATAGTGTACATCGACGACATCTTGGTGTACTCCGAGAATCGCCAGTCACATATCCACCATGTTCGGGCTGTACGCAAAGCTTAGCAAGTGCGAGTTCCACCAGACCAGGGTCTCTTTTCTGGGCTACGTCATCAGCTCCGATGGGGTAGCCATGGACGAGGCCAAAGTAAAAGCAGTGGTGGACTGGCCCCGGCCCCAGATGCTTAAAGAAATACCTCATCTGGGCGGAGTATGCCCAGAACTCTCTCCGCAAACAAGCTACCCAGATGACCCCGTTCCAGTGTGTTCTGGGCTACCAACCTCGTTGTTCCTCTGGTCAGGGGAACCCTCCGACCTGCCCTCAGTGGATCATTGGCTCCAGCGCAGTGAACAGACCTGGGATGCCGCCCACGTTCAGCTGCAGCAGGCTATACGTAGGGTTACTGAACCGGCCAACCGTCACCGAAGACCCCACCATGCCTACGAGCCTGGACAGTGGGTGTGGCTCTCCGCCAGGGATCTTCGTCTCCGTTTGCCCTGTCGCAAACTCAGTCCTAGGTACGTGAGCACTTTCAAAATCCTTAAACAGATTTCCCCAGTTTCCTACCGTTTAGAGTTACCCACATGTTACAAAATCTCACCCACTTTTCACTCCTCCTTGCTCAAGGCCGCTGCTGCTCCTGACGGAGAGTGGGACCAGGATGAGGCTGCAGTACCAGATGCTCCCCCCTTGCTCCAGGACGACGAGCAGATCTACCTGGTCCGGGAAATCCTGAACTCACGGCGTCGGGGACGAGTCCTCCAATACTTAATAGACTGGGAAGGCTTTGAACTGGAGGAGAGATCCTGGGTCAATGCTCAGGAAATATTGGACCCCACCCTCACGGAGAGGTTTCACTTGGATCACCCCGAGAAGCCAGCCCCCAGACCTCGTGGGAGGCCCCGACGTCGGTTCGTCACTCACTTCAGGAGCCGCTCGCGGGGGGGGGGGCTCTGTCTCCAACGAGCAGCAGCGGGAACCCTCTCCCGAGTATTAGTTCCCACCCGGACCATTTTGACCCACGTACCCCGGCGTTTTCGCGCCGTTTGCACAGCTCCCTCGGGCATTTAAGCTCGAGCCTGACTTGAGACGGACGCGAAGTTTCGATTTG
>JAUMHI010000074.1:356890-368853 GCA_032359435.1 Enteromius unitaeniatus
TAGTTCCTTTCCGCCGAGGTGAGTTTGCGGGAGAAGTAGGCGCAGGGATAGAGCTTCTCTGGGTCCCCCTGGCGTTGGGACAGAACTGCGCCTACTCCGGTGTTGGATGCGTCCACCTCGACGATGAACTGACGTGAGGGGTCCGGGTGCCGGAGCTGCCAGGGCAGTTTCCGGGTGGACCGCTTGGTCATGGCGGTTAGAGGAGCGGCGACCAGGCTGAACCCCCGGATTAACCTTTTGTAGAAGTTAGCGAACCCCAGGAACCGCTGGAGCTCCTTAAGGTTCTGTGGTTTGGGCCAGTTGACTACGGCGGTGACTTTTGATTCATCCATGGCGATCCCGTCTGAGCTGATGATGTATCCCAGGAAAGCCACCCTTGTCTGGTGAAACTCACATTTACTGAGTGTGGCGTACAGATGGTTTTCAATCAGTCTCTGGAGTACCGCTCGGACGTGTCTGACGTGGGCTGAGAGTGAAAATATTTTTGTTCTTTTTTGTTATTAATGGTGTTGTTGGTACTTTCCACTTTGAGACGAAAAATTGTAAAATGCAGATTGTAGTTGTGATTGTTGTAAATAAAGGATTTCTTACTCTCTCTCTCTCTCTCTCTTTCTCTGTGTCTCTGTCTCTCTCGCTCTCTTTCTAATAACTTCATTATTAACTGCATTAGTCTGCTATCAACGGCTCCATTGCTTTAAAATGACGTTTTGGAACTAGCAAAAGAGTCGTTGGATGAGATGCGGAAGAAATAACCCTACTCACAATAGCGATTTAAGTAGAAAAACCGGACGAATCACTTGAAATATATCATCTGATCGTTGTCTTGAGGTGTGGCAACCGTAGTTGTTTATTATCTTTTCTCAGGTAAGTTAGAGTAATCCTCCCCAAGCTTAGACCTAGACATTTCTTGCTTCCCTCTTTTTTTTGTTGAAATCAGAGTCAATAAAAGAAAATATTTGTAGTTTAAATCTCTGGGGTGTTTGCTGGCTGGGACAGGAGTGATGGCCTCCGAAACCTCTTTCATCTTTACCACAGCCCCTAAAGTGGTCTCGTGTCTGAGTACATTATAGACTGATAAATGGTTGTTTGGAGGGGCCTTGCAGTGAATGGGTGCCGTCAGAATGGGAGTCTGATAAAATCTAAGTGTCATAGATTTCTGTGGAGGAAAAATTCATTTATGCTCCACTTCTAGTTTTATTTCTTATTACGTATTTTGAGTTATATAAATAGTCTTCCGCAAAATGCCAGCAGAAGGAAAGTAACAGCTGACGTGTTCGAGAGAAGTAAAAAAGTTGACGGGTGTGACCACTAGGGGTCATCTGCTTTTTATCCCACCGCTGCCACCAGGGGACTTCAAAGGTATGATTTTAAAGACGTCTTCTTTGTGTGCCTTTGAGTGGAAAACTACAGCTGTATATCTGTATATCAGTATATCTGATCAGTAATGCAGAACTGCTCTTTGCAAAGCAAGCTTTATTGAAATGCTTAACTGGACATCTGTGTGGCATAGCAGTATTTCAAAAGCAAATCTTTATGTTCTCACAGCCATTGTATCCAAAGCAAATCTCACTGTTTGTTCTCACATTTAACAAGAACCTTATATGTGCCTGAAGTACACGTTAATGGTACACGTGGTGTTTTTTATTGTGCTTCTGACAATGTACACTTGAAGGAATTTTTTACTTTCAGTAATATTGGTCCCTATGTCCCTGCCAGAGCCACTGCAGATTTGTTTTATATCATTCACACTGCCCTTGATGAAGGATTGCTTATTAACTATTATTATTATTAACTATTATTAACTAAGTATTGCTAGTTATTCTGAAAATGTTTCAGTTCAGTCAATCTCTTTAACCACATTTTAACATGGATTTCTGTGGAGCCTGGCTGGATGGTGGACAGGAGCGGCGGCACATAATATACACGTTCTGACAATCCTGTCAATCAAGCTCTTTTCACACAGTTCATTCTCTGTTGAAAATAGTAGGTGTGAAATCACACATTGTTTTTTGGAAATGCACCACAAACACATTTCTTCTCCTATGAGTGACATTGCGTCTAATAATAATCTTAGTTGTGCGTTCGACACTATAGATCACAACATACTCATAGACCGATTACAAAACTATACGGGTATTGAGGACAGGCTTTACGATGGTTTAGATTAGGGATGCAACGGTTTTCGGTTCTCTTCGGTTTGGTACACCCACGTGAAGCACAATATTTGCCTATTTGAGGCATTAAACTATAATTTTAATTAAAAAGAGCTTCTTCAATGGCACGAAAGACTCGGAAGGCAGGAATATAATCCAAAGAACATTTATTAGACATAAAGAAACAAACTAAACGAAACGAACCACACGCAAACATAGACCATGAAGCAACGTTAACATCCGACAACAATCAAGACATGGGGAGTGAATTCATGCAGTGACGAATCAAACACACCTGGACAAAACACGGCTGGAAGAGAGTGAACGTTAATGACGAAAGCGTGGTTACAAATGAGAGACACGAGGATACAGAGTGTAAACAAACACAAAGAGCACATGTGGACCAGGGGCCTGTACCATGAAGCCGGATTAGCTGGCTAGCCAGGTAAGTTTAGGATTAGTTTGCACCAATCCTGGGTTTTAGGTACCATGAAAGAAACTCAGCTTCAATTGGTGTTCTTTGCCATGGTAACTTGCGCTGCACGGCTAACCTGCTCCGGGGCAGGTTATGTTCGGGGTTAGAGCTCTTAAAACTAAATCAGCTTCCAGCAAGATGACACATGTCTGACGCAATAAAGCCACTCCCCCAGCTTCTCTTACTCCACATTAAAGGACGCTGCATAGTAAAACATTGTTTAAAGAGAAAATCATCATTTTTTTTCCTCCTCAAGTTTTCCTCTTTCATTAAAAGATTGTTTTATCTTGCTGTGTAAATGTGTTGAAATTCCTCATATTGCTCAATCTTTTAATCTTTGGTAGTGAATCTGACTCTCTCACAAGAAGTGAATGAAAGTTTAAAAGCATGTGATTGGCTGCTCAGTGCTGATGTCACACTTTCATGTGCACGTGCTACATTAACTCAGGATCAAGCCTGGCTTAACAAAGAAAGTTGATGAGCTCCATCATGGTACCAATAATGCCTGATTGCATCGGTTTGGATTTGTCAACCCAAAACTAATCCTGTAACTCTGAGTTTGTTTAGCCACCATCATGATACAGGCCTCAGAAGAACAGAAGAGCTCTGTGTGTTTAGACACTAAAACTATATTCCAATAAGTGATTTATATGTGATAAAAGTCAGATTCCATAAACATTTTGTCAATGGAAAAAAAGATGCCTTTGCCTCCATAATGAATGACATCTGCTTATCGTGAACTAAAACCATAAAAACTGTGTTTGTTAGTTGAAGTAACCGAACAATAATATAAAAAGATTTCAGCTATAGTTGCTCAGAAAACATTTCTAATTTTTTAAGTTTAACACAGAACCAAAATATCAACTAAGCTAAAATGATCATATATACTGTAACAAGGCGAGAGAAAAGCACAACTTTAATCACGAAGAGCGCAGAATACTCTATAGACTATTTAAGGCATGAGAACCAGAAACATGTTCAACATATAACCAGCAAACACACAGCACTTAAATACACTCAAACTATCAGCCTAAACAAGGGAACGAGGGGGCGTGGACTGTAGTCATAGAAACAAACCAGGGAAAATATGGGAAGGGAAGACAGAAACATTTCAGTATAAAAGTCCAGGGACAAACAGAGCAAAAATATTTGTAATATTTTGTATTAATAGATTTGTATGAATTATGTACTTGAAAATAAAAAGGAAAAAACACAATAACAACATTTAACAAAAAACTGAAAAAGAAAATAATATATTAATAATATTTATTAATAATATAATAAAATAATATAATATTAAAAAAATATATATATATATATAGAAATATATATATTTATATACATATAGATAGATAGATAATTATATCTAAGTAGCAAACAATTGTTAAAATGTAAAATAAAATAAAATCTTGATGCTAGTTTATTTATTTATTGCTTCATTCATCAATGCTCTCAGTGAACGATCTGTGATTAGAATCTTATCTCTGCAATATCGATTATTTGATATATACAGTATTAAATCACCAGCATCATGCAATTAATTTAACTGAAGATTTGAGCTAAACAGCAGACCTAATAATAAGTCCTGTGTTGCTTCTCATCAAGCGGAACATCATCAATCTGCTTTCAAAACATGCAACAACTGTCCAAGAAAAACAGACAAAGCCACCAAAATAAAAATATTTCCTTTTATTAGACGATCAGCATTAGTACAGTGGCTGCAGATCCAGGTCATCACAGCCATTAAAATCTCATTTACATCTCATTTTCATTGTAGCACCAAAGATTTTATTATAAAACACTGGATACTGAAGAGGAAATAATCTTTGGGTAATACGTGGAAGACGAGCCTCGTCGACATGCGATCACTTCAAGTATGAACTTTAAAAACCCACTGACACAGCTGAAGTGTTCATACGCTGGCGTAAATCATGGCACATAGTGCATCATACAGTGCTTTCATTTCTGATACAGACCTCAATATCCACACCATGATAGTCACAGGTTGGTAAGCTGCTCGAGGATGATCTGTTATACTGTATGTTAACCTAAAACAGGCGTCAAATGCCACATCCTTCAAGTTATATCATCTATATTATCACAAATTAAGCAGACTTTGGTTGAAAGCGAAAAAAGAAAGTTAAAATGATTTACATCTCTACAACTAACTTTAGTACTGGTTAAAGCTCACTCAGTAGTAAAAACAGCACAGTTACTCTGTAAACCTCTTGTTAATAACCAATAAATGGCAAAAGATCAATATTTAATAATATTATGATTTTCTTGTCATATGGATGAGATGAATGTACATTTAGTTACAGAATAAATAAATGTCAAATATAAATAACGTACAGCACAATCACACGCATGAGTGGTTATGATCATGAGAGGTAGGGTTAATTTGATCTACTTTAAGCTTCCCTTCTAATAAAACTGATGCGTATTAACTCATCTGACTTTTTTTAGTCCATTTAATACCATTTTATTATGTCACATAATTTAGTGTCCTGGCCCGGCTGAATCAGGTTATAGAGACTGGAGTAATGATGCTGAAAATTCAGCTTTGCCTCAAAGGAATAAATTGCATTTTATAATACATTCAAACAAAAAACAGCTATTGTATATTGCAAAAATATTTCTTATTTTTTTACCACATTTGTACCGCATAAATGCAGAATTAGTGAGTAGAAGAGACTTTCAGAAAGATAAGAAAATCTAACCGGACCCAGTCTTCTTAATGGTATTTGCTTTATAAAGTTTCAGCTGACAACCAGTGTTAACTATTTCAATTTAATCTGTCAAATAATTTAATTTAGTGTCCTGAATGAGGACTGGTTTTAGAATGTAGCTGTTTGTAGTAATGTGGAATTTGCATCAAAGGAATAAATTACATTATATAATGTATTCAAACAAAAAATTGCTATTTTATATTGCAATAATATTTACTTTTTTTTTTTTACTACATGTTTGATCAAATAAATGCAGCCTTGGTGAGAAGAAACATTACCAGCCTCAATCTTCTTAAAGGTAGTGCATTATTAAATCGACAGTCAGTGTTAACTAGTTTAATACAATCTGTAAAAAAAAAAAAATATATATATATATATATATATATAATTTTGTGACCTGATTCAACTGAATTAGGACATGTTTTAGAGGTCAGCTGGTCTTTTTTGTGGCAATAGTTAGTTAGTCACCTAAACCAGCTTAACCCAGGAAAATACTTTATTTTAGCAAAAATCTTAATGATTGCTTCTGTTTTGAATCAGATTAGTAACCATGTAAAATGCAAAAGCACACTCTTTTTAGCACCGTTTACTGATATAATTAAATATTATTCAAATATAATATATATTTATCAGACTATTCCATTTAGCTGATGCGTTTACCTAAAGTTGAAAACGTTAAAGAGATTTCAGTAGTGTTCGTTTGCAGTGTTTTCTACCATCTTCTGGATTGTCAAACCCATTTTAAGCCAGACTCTGTTGCAAGACACAAAGTTAAACATCCAAAAATACATAACATTCGATCGATATCAAGCAGTTTGCTCCATGTGAAATAAAAACAACTCATCTAGTAGTTCATGTCCTTCTGGAAAAAGGTGTTTTGGATCTCAAAACCCTTTTAAAGTTGTTAAATGCATCCCTTTCTGTCAAAACTCTGCCGGATATGAAGGATTTGAGTGTTTGCTATGACAAAAAAAAATAAAAATAAAAACTCAAAACGTGCTGCTGTTGCAACCAAATGAGCAGGATTTGGTCATAAATGAGTCATCTGGTTGAACTGATTGACCAAATGTTGATTCGTTTTTTACGCAACTGCATCCACGACATTTCTGTATAAAAACGAATCCAATCTGCATCCCGGCCCGTCCTGATTGGTGAAGAGACTCACAGTTATTTGGTTCTTGTAACTTTCGGAAAGTGCAGTAGTGGGACGTTTCGTACTTTCGCTCTGTTTCACGTACATAAAAAACAAAAATTTAGCAAACAGGTTTTTCTCAAGTTGATTTAGTGGACGTCTTTCTTACTGGATTTTGACAAAAAGGCCTGTGTGAGGATGAGGAAGACACTTCCCACAGAAACCTCCGCAGCGGCCATAGATTCTGCTCCCATCCTGAAACAATAAAACACAACCGCCATTAAATCACTGCGTGTAGCAGAATGATTCATTTTAAAAGTAATGTGTTCAAATCAGTAATGGGGTAACGTGACGTTTACCTTTTATGGGCATTTTTACCTTTATTTGGCATTTTGAGTCATGTAATCAGTGATTAATGAGACATTTGGGCAGTTAGCAAGGGAATAAAATCAGTATCAACAATACTGTTGTCTTTGCACATGTGTTTACTCATTGTTTAGTGCAGAACATGAATGCATTTAATGGCATATTAAACATAAAACAATGAATACTGATATTATTAATTATAATAAGATTAATAAAAAGTCACTGTTCATAAGTGAGTCATTGAATCATTTAAACAGTTGATTCATTCAGGAACCAAGCGAATCAAAACAGTGCCATGGCTGTGTTTAGTTATTTGTATTGGCGAAATAGCACGAAAATAGGAAAAATGCTGTCTAAAATACAACTAGTAAAGACACTGGATAATAAAACGGGATTAAATACATAAAACATATATTTGTATTATTTTACATGTTTAAGTATTGCATGTGTGCATTTACCTGTTGTTGTTTATTTTGAGGAACACTGAATGTATTTTGAGTAATATTTAGTCTATAGTAAGATCATGTTCACGCACAACGCTATGCACTTAATCCTGATTTCTCTCAACATGGCAACCCCAGAGCTAGCAGTCAATACAAGAGAAACAAAGCGACTGGAGAAAAAAGCAGTTTTCTAATGTGTTAATTTACTTAAAAATCAGTCTGATAATATAACTCACATTACTTGTAATCTACTACAACTAAAACTAATAATAATCCCCGTCCTTACCTCTGACCGGTGAACTTTGACCGTGACGTAGTTGCCTTGGGAAACCCATTTAGTTGATTCTGCGACCTTCAGTCCTGTTCCACTGAGATTTATACTAAACTGACCCTAAACCATCAGAGAAGAGAGACATTGTTAGTGCATTAAGGGTTTTTTTTTTTTTAAGTATCACAGTTTCCACAAAGATATTGCAGAGCACAACTGTTTTCAACATTAATAATAATCAGAATATTAAATATTTCTGAATGTGACACATGAAGACTGGAATAATGATGCTGAAAATTACACAATAACAGATTCACACAGAAAATAGCTTCAGAATAATATTTCACAGGTTTTTGGTCAAATAAAAGCAGCCCCGGCGAGCAGAAGAGATCCACTGGCTCTGTGTTTGGACACATCTGGTCATCAAGGACATATGATGATGGTACCTGAGGACATTTAGCGGCGCTGTAACAGTCTCCTGCAGACGCAAACGGGACTGGGCGACCCAACAACGTCTGACTGAACTTCACATCAGTCGCTGAAACACAAAACACAAGAAGATGAAAATCAACACGAAGGACAAAACTGCTGTGTACAGATAGATTTTTTCATATTTTGCATGAATAGACTCACGGATGATGCGCATGCTGGACAGGTCAAGACGTACGCGCTGAAAGAGTGTGTAACCGGCCGCGGCGTAATCGCCCCTGCAGACACAGTCCTGCCGCCGACTGCCGTTATACGGACATTCAAACGGGTTCAGGAGCCTGGAAATATGATATAGAGAAATGCTGATTATACACAGAACACAGAACCAGTCATGAGGGTTCTGATCTTTTATACATCTGAAAGCTGAATAAATCATCTCTCCACTGACGTGTGGTTTGTTAAGAGAGGACAATATTTGACTGAGATGCAACTAGAAAATCTGGAATCTGCGGGTGCATAAAAAAAATCTAAATATTAATAAAATAGTCTGTCCAAATGAAGTTCTTAGCAATGCATATTACTAATCAATAATGAAGTTTTGATATACTCACGGTGGGGAATTTATTAAATATCTTCATGGAACATGATCTTAAATTAATATCTGAATGATTTTTGGCACAAGAGAAAAAAGTATAATTCTAACTCAGTCTTCATTGTCTCATGATCCGTCAGAAATCATAATTATATGCTGATTTGCTGCTCCAGAAACACTTCTGATTATTATCAATTTTCGATACAGTCGAGCTGACCAATACTTTTGTGGAAACCATCCTAAATTGTATTTTTCAGGACTCACAGATGAATAGAAAGCATTAACGTGACATTTTCTAACATAAAAATATAATTACTGTCACTTTTGATACATTTAATGCATCTTTGATGAATAAAAATATACATTACTTAGTAATCCTAAACTTTTGAATAGTAGTGTATCACCGTTACTACAAAAAATATGTTTTGAACATTGATAATAATCAGCATATTAGAATGATCATGTGACACTGAAGACTAACACAATTCAGCTGCTCATCACAGAAATAAATTACAGTTATAGTAACATTTCACATTTTTTCCTGTATCATCGATCAAACAGAGACTATGAGAGTCGTTAATAATCCTGATTATTGCAGTGGTTTGTCTCTGTACCTGTATCCGTAGACCTCAGAGTAATTGTCGTTCTGGCCGCTGCGCAGGGTCACATACTCTTTGGGGAAAGCGCTGTGCATCTCGGAGCAGTAGATCTGCAGGATCTTGGACTGGACTTTGATGTGATGCTCTCCATCTTCACGAACACCTCCCTTCACCTGAATCTCTCGGCAGCTGGTGTGCAGCTCACCTGATCGGAGAAACACCAGAGCATTAAAAAACTCTCGCTGCCTAAATCAGACAGATTTATTAAAAGTGCAGGCTCAGTCTTCTCCAGCAGGAGGTGCTTTAAGCAGAGAAACAAGTTTTTTGGTAACGGCTGTAGACAAAGCAGTTCTGAGTCAATAATACAGTGATATAAACACACCAAACTCTGACGTTTTCAAAACATGGGTTGGAGCTCTTCATTTTGAACGCTCAGTGTCTTATAGAATCACTTAAACTTTCATTCTTCATTTTGTCACAGGGTTAGTCAATGCTGTAGAAGTCTTGTTTATCATTTGTTAACTACACGTTAATTTACAGTTTTCCAGTGGAACATTTCATGCCATGGCTTGATGATTTCTAGACTCTTTAAGAAGGAATAAAGCCTTGAACTCACAGTCGGTGCGTCTGCAGGCAGCGTGTGTCTCCGGCCGGCTGGACATCAGGCAGCTCTGAGACGGGAGGTCTTGAGCGCTGAGACACTGGACCGTCCTGTGCATGACTCCAGCACCGCACGTCTGAGAGCACTACAACACACACACACACAAAGCTCACTTCACTGCATCACATCAGGGTATGTTTTTTAAGCCTGGAAGTGTCCTCATAAACCATGTTTACGCTGTAGTACCCATGTCATTATACACATGTGTGTCCTCGTAAACCACAAACGCCTGAACACACTCACTCACACACACACCTGGCTCCACGGCCCAGCGCTCCAGTGGTCTTCAGGGGGACACTCGGTCAGGACACAGGGTCTGCTGTCGGCTGGCGGGCGCTCGGAGCAGTCAGAGGGAGATGCAGGTGAATACGTCTGCAGGTCAGAGGTCACGGCAGAGCAGTGCAGAGCCCTCTGCTGGAGTCCAGAGCCACAGCTCACCGAGCACTGAAACATACGCAGAGCTCAGTTACATTCATCACTTTACATGCACTTTGTCAGCAGTTATTTTTTTTTAGGAAGTAACTCAATATTGAAATGCGTTATTTATAAAGGAACCCCAAGCACTGATAACATAGCTTGGGTTTTGCATACAAGTCAATTACAGGTCTTTTTTTACATTATCATTCGCTTTCAGCTATTTTTAGCTGTATAAACTGATCATTTTACTGCTTGATATTGTCAAATTATTTGTTTATTAACATTTTTTTTGGTGTATTATTTTGATTATGAACACTCAGAAAATTACATCATCAAGTGACAGCGTTTCATCACTTTATTTTTTATGTGAATTGGAAACAGCTAGTAAATTAATATTTATTAAATTATTTCTTTATTTATTTTTATATGAATTGAAAACAGCTAGTAAATTAATATATATATTTATTTATTATATTATTTATTTTTAAATGAATTGGAAACAGCTAATAAATTAAGATATTTATCTATTGAATCATTATTTATTTATTTTTATATGAATTGGAAAAAGCTAGTAAATTAATATATGTATTTATTTATTATTTATATAAAATACTTTTTTATGTGAATTAGAATAGCTAGTAAGGGAACGTCTATGGTTATGTAGGAGGGAACGGAGACATGAGAGACCAATCGTCTTCGAATCTTTGAGAAAAGGCCAATGAATATTGGTGTGCAATAATTGCAGCCAGGTGCACCTTATCACAGCGTGAGTATAAGAGGGCATGGCTGGAATGCACCTGCAGGTTTTCGCGAGGAGCCGAGTCGTTGTCAGACCCCGGACCCAGGACCCCTGGCCCTGAGACCCCGATGCCGACAGGCAAACGTGTCAGCAGGAAAATCTGCACGTAACCTTCCCAATACCCTGGGGGCCAAAATTTGTATATTTTTATATACTAATATATATATATTACAAAATATATATATATTTTGAGCTAAAGCATGGGTTGGGGGGGCGGAAACATGAAGATTTCTTACATGGATTTTGGGGAACTGGCTGACTGTGGAACATGGTGTCTGAGCCACAACCTACTGGTGAAGGAGATCCAGTAGGAGCACAGTCGGAACTGACTCCGCTCTGAGTCTGACTGTGGGGCAGGACGATAGGGGTTCGCCTTGGCATCGGGGAACCACTGAGAAGCACAGCGGCAAGCCAACGCGAGCTGGTCTTCCAGCTACCTGCTCATCTGATTTAAGACACGGGAGGACACAGCCTCACACAGAGGTCGTAGAACCTGGCGAAGGTGTTCAGTGTCACCCAGCCCGCAGCTCTACAGATATCTGCTAGAGAGGTGCCTCAGGAGCTCTCAGACCTAGGGGGCACGGCTCTCCCTGGCATAAATAAGACAGGGAGAGATGGAATTAACCACCCAATGGCCAACATAGGCCTGCCTTGTCGAGGGAGTTCTGGACTGAGAGATGGTGTTGATCACGGCTGCTGGCAAGACGGAGAGGTCTGCCACATCCCGCCCAGGAGCCAGACGTGCAGGTTCCAAAGAACGGAGAGAAGAGGTCTCTCCTCAAGGGGATTTCCCAGGGAGGGGCTGTGCGAGAAGCATTAGATTGCCAGTATGGCGCTACCAGCAGAACCTGCTCCTCGTCCTCCCTGATCTTGCACAGGGTCTGTGCAAGGAGGCTCACT
>JAUMHI010000074.1:368953-397822 GCA_032359435.1 Enteromius unitaeniatus
TGTGTGTGTGTGTGTGTGTGTGTGTGTGTGCGTGTGTGTGTGTGTGTGTGTGTGTGTGTGCGTGTGTTGGCGTGCTTACTCAGGTTTATTGCAGTCTCTGGTTGTGCTGCGTGTTCCTCCTCCACAGGTCCTGGAACACACACTGTAGGGGCCCCAGGGGCCCCATTCACCATGAACCGGCTTCATGTCCATCTCCTTGTTCACACACATGCCATGCCTGCAGTGCTAAACACACACACACACATTATATCAGAAATGACATCATCAGGGGTCCAGATTTTAACTGTCCACATCTATGGTATTAAAAACCATTACACACACACACACACGTAGCGAGAGAGGATATATTATATCAGAACTGTGTGTCAGTGAAGCTCTCTCAGATCTGCAGTGATGCTGAACATCATGGATATGAATCCTCGCTCACTACAGTAATATCTGAGAGTGTGTTTGGCGTGATCAGACGGCGGTAACCGAACCCTCGCTGGAATTCAGGACAGGCTGGCGTCGGTCTCCAGACACGATAACCAGAGCCCAGCGCACAGATAAGAGCGACAGAGCTCATTACAGCCTCTTCCTACAGTCACCTCTTCACTTCCCTCATCACAGGTACTCTGATACACGCTCATGTGTTAACCCTGCAGCACACAGCAGCTCAGCTAGATAGAGTCAAAATTATCTGTTTTTCTTTTATGCCAAAAACCACTAGGCTATTAAGTAAAAATTATGCTCCATGAAGATAAATTTCCTACCATAAATATATCAAAACTTCACTTTTTTGCTCCCTCAGATTCCAGATTTCCAAATATTTGTATCTCAGAAAAAATTATTCAGATGATGTTCTTTTTTTTCTTTTCAGGTATTCTTTGAAGTATCTACAAGGAAAGTGTCAAATATTGAAGACTGAATGATTAATCTGACAATCGATTCGAGGATAGCTCCAGTGATCATCACTGTATTATTCTGGTATGCTCTACATCCCTGTACAGCAGCAGTATCTGGGGCTCTCTCAGCAACGCAGTAATCTGCTCTAAACAGGAGCGTACTTAGAGAGAGATCCGGTGACTGCTGCATTCATTCATTCAGAACTCTGTGTGTGATATTCATCTCTTTCCTCTGCGTCACACAAGAGCGTCCAGCAGGAATCCACAACCATCACAAACACACTGACTGCTGCTAATGACAGAGAAACTAGTGTGTCAATTATTTCATATATATTCATTTACTGTACTTCTGTTTATCATTTGGAGTATTAGCATCTGCTACAACACGGATTCTGATGTCTCATGTAGTAAGTAATATTCTGACCCTGTTTACATCTGTTAAATCTGCGTTCTGTTTCTGAAGAGTTCAGAGTTAAACGTCAGAGACAGACGTTTCTTCTTACACTCCAGACAGATGCAGCCAACACAAACTGCAATCTGATACACTGCCACACACACACACAATCACATCTCCAACAAGGAATAGCGTGTTTTATGCATAAATAAAATGAAATAAAATTACATTTCATTTAAATCAAATTTTACAAAATTAAAAATTGTATCAAATTTGTTGTCTTAAATAACATCAAATTAAATACAATAAAACTTAATTCTAAGTAAATGTCACAAGAGAAATAAATTAGAATAAAATTGAATAATTTTTAAATTAAATTAAATTAAATTAAATTAAATTAAATTAAATTAAATTAAATTAAATTAAAAAAATTAAGCAACATTTAAGTAAATGCCACAATTATGGAATAGTTATTTAGATATAAAAAATAATATTGTGGTGATAGATTTCTACTAAATAAAATTAAGTAAACAAAAATAATACATTTGTTATAAATAGGATAAATTATTATATCAATTAAATAAAACTAAATTGAATAAAATGTCACAAATAAGGGACAGTTGTTTAAAAAATGGTTTTAAATTAATCCTATTAAATGAAATAAGACAAAAAATAACTTAATAAAATAAAATAAAACACCACAATTGAGGCATAGTTTTTGTTTAGATAATAGATTATTACAATATATATTTCTATGATGGATTCCTTTTAACGTCTGGTAAAAGGTTAAAATAAAAAAAATAAATAAAGTATAAAATAAACAAATAAATAAATAAATAAAAGAGGAAAGTACATAATAATGGCAATTCTGTGACTTTTATTTGAACAAGAAAAAAACAATATGTTAATAAAAGTCAGCCCCTTGAACCTAAAAGTGCCTTCAGTGTGTGTGTGCGTGTGTGGGATTGTAAATGGCCATGTGTGTGTGCCGGCGGTACAGAATAGACCCGGACCACCGGCGAGACCCGAGAGCTGTCAGAGTCTGAAGTCTGAATCCTTAAAGGCATTCCACTCCCCTGCCATCTTCATGTTTACAGCGCCTTTGTTTAGCTTGAAAAGGTGCTGTGGGAGAGAACCGCGGCTTGAAAGAGGCTCCGAGGAGAAAAGGAGTAAGTGAAGGAGGGGTACAACTCACACACACACACACACACACACACTTGCCATATGTATGGGCTGTTTGTTCTGCCAATAGAAGCATCTGGGCCTGTCGTGACCTTCAATTAGACTCGTGAAGGTGTGGAAACAGCCTGAGGTGAGAGCGAGCGAGGGACACACACACAGAGAGAGAGAGAGACGGGCTGAGGTGACTCCGAGCTTGTCAAGATTTGCTCTTAATTGAGAATGCAGTGAGATATTTGAAGGTCGAGTGAGAAAAACCAGCCCAGCTGCTGCCAACATGTGTTTTAGATTTAAAACTTTCACACACACACACACACACACAAAGTGCCCTTACCATCTCACCACACACTCATTTAATAAACATCAAAAAATCAGGGAATCTACAGCTAGGAAACACTCTCGCACACTTTGTGTAGGCATTTAAGAAAATATATGACATATAGACAAGTCAGAAGCAGGAGAAACCATCCATCTGAAGTGTGAAAGTGCTGCATGAGTAAAATAAAATAAGAATGCATGCCACTACTGTGATAAATATATAATAAATAATAATCAAATATAGAAAATACTTGAATGAATGAATGAATAAATAAATGAAGCAGCAAAAAACAACAAATACCATCTGCTGTGTGGTTAATAAAATCATTTACAAGCAGAAATAATAAACTAAAAATTATTTAGGAAATAACTGTGGGTTAGTTATATTAAATAATCAACATAAATAATAAAAATAATAAGAAGAAACATTGATTGATCTGTTGTGTTAAGGTGCAGTAGTAGGGTATGGATAAAAAAATAAATAAAAAAAAAATAAAATAAAAATAAAATAAAATAAAATAAAATAAAATGTGGGCCATAAATAAACCATCTAATAAAAAAGAGACTAAAAGATATAAATAAATAAAACTAAATAAACTAAATAAATACATAAATAAACAGAAAAACTAATGCAATTCTAAAAAGGAACATAAAGTCGCCCGTCTGCTGTGTGAAGGTGCTGTATAGTTATCCGGCCTGTAATTGTGAGAACACACATCCATCAGCGAAGAAATGACAGAGGAAAAACACCTCTCCTTCTCAACCTCTCTCATTTTGACAAGCTCGTTTGCAAAACACATCACCTTGCAGGCAGAACTTCTCACAGCTCAGGGTCAAAGGTCACGGCACTCACAGAAGGGTTCAATTAGCACACGATTTACATCCGCGTGACATCAAAACTGACTCTATTTACTCTCCTAACTCATGTTCCTGGTACTACTGAGCACCATTCAGCCCACTTTTTATGATTACATATAAGTAGTTTAATATAAGTAGCATTAATAAATAAACAAACATGCAAGCACATGATTGCAAACATGCTTTCATTCAATAAAGCAGAATTTATTTCATAACAAAACATTCTCATTGTCTCCACTTGGGGCGCTGTAGCATCATTAGGCTTCTTCTGTGGTCAGTTTCCTCCGGTCTTAAGGCTACAGTAATTGATTGATTAGCATCAGATGGAAGGCATTTTAAAACACAGAAAATAAATAGGTCTATATGAAGAAAACAACACATGACGGCCTTCTCCGTGTCAATAAATGACATGTAAAGCGTGACATGTGCACTGAACAGCTGATCTGCTGAAGTAAATCCTGTCAGATCTTAATGACAGACCTCAGAGTCTACAACAAACCCACAGAACAGGAGGTGTTCTTGTACACGGGGAAAAACACACTTTTATCCCCAAAACACACGACAGCACACAGGTGTCACGCCGCAAAACACATGTTCAGGTATTATTGCATCTTCAAAAGTAAGAATCCTTCACAATATGACGACAACAACAACAAGCTACCTTTTATATTATATTAAATAAACTCTCGTAAGCTCTTCTAACTTCTCATACAAAGGCTTGTCTGCTCAAACACATGATTATTATTAATATTATTCTTATTATTATGTTGAAAACAGCTGAGTAGATTTCTTTTCAGCTTTCTCTGATGAACAGAAAGTTCAGAAGAACAGCATTTATCTGAAACTGAAATATTTAGTAACATTGTAAATGTCTTTATCATCCCTTCTGATCAATTTATAGCATCCTGGCTAAATAAAAATAAAAAATATCCCTCACAAATGAATATTTTTGATCACCAACGCAGCTGTTTTAGCCTTGAAAACGGTGAAATGATCTACACGAGTCATTCGACAAATGGCAAGCAGCATGAATGCACCTTTACCTCAACTACTTGGCAATCACAGCAGCAACTCATTCGTGAAAATCAGATCCCGGGCCGCCGTTACAGTACTAGACGTCTCGCTGGAAACACATGCAGATTAGCAGGAGAAGTGACAAGCGATCCACACGAAGAAACGAGCTGCCAGGAACCGCAGCCAAGCCGGAGAGCGCGGCCAACAAATTCTCCAACGTTTACAAGACTTCAGTCTTTTTCTCTAACTGCCTGAGACGAGGACAGGTTGAAGGTTCTGCTGAGCTGGGTTGGGCACACAATAGTGTCTATTGTACCTCCAGACATAAAGCTTATTAGAAGAGGAACCGAATACAAGCACAATTATGATTTGACTTCGTTTACAAGCAGCTTTATTGTGATGTCCCAATAAGCTCACTCTATTAACCAGCTAGTTCATGTTTTAATGCATAGTTGCCACTCCATACTACACTGAATTCACTACATTTTTTAAGTGGTCATCGGATGCCTGTTTTACACAAGTTTATATGATTCTTTAAATCTATAGCATACTGGTTAAAATTTCTCAATGGTAAACCTTCTTTACCCTGTCAAAATCAGCTCTATTTTCAGCAAGCCATTCTAGTCCATGCTGCTTTAAATGCTAATGAGCTCTGCTGACTCCGCCTCTCTCTTCCGTAGGGTGACGAGCAAACTTAGCCGCGAAACTGGCTAACTAGCACGTTATTAGGAACGACGATTCGCAAAGATTCATAAATACCCTTATAAACACTTCTTCTGTAGATGAAGCTGGATGACGAATGATTCACACAAACATAGACACATTTATGTAGATGAGGGATCAACACATTCCCTAACATAACATTAATTCACTGCTTAGTCAGGAGTAAATGACAACTGCTATATTCATTATTACATCCAACAACTAAATGCCTCAATCTCTCAATCTAAGACATCTTGTCTTGAGTGAACAAAATGGAGGACTGATAACAGCTACCTCAGATAACCTCAGGCTCAGGGCGGAGCTAAGGTAAGACAGCCTTGTCAATCAACTATCCTGGGAGGGGCCTGTGCAGAACTACGTCATTCTGCCAGGATTCTCAGAACATACAGCAATTTGTGGTTAGTTCTGCAGTTAAAAAAGGCAGTGTAGGGCTAAAATTCTTTCTTACTTTCTTTGGATGCTTGCTTTGTAAACACTAGGTCGGTACTTCCACCTGCATTACGCGTGACCTTTCAAAGGTCAGTCTAGTGCAACATGAGCATTTGTGGTTAAAAAGTATATCATTTTTTATTAGAACATGACCACTTCTTCTAAATAAGACACTTATTAAACAGTACTGAACAAGTAACATGTCAGACATTTTTGTTCTGACCAACTGAGGAAAAACACATTGCACTACCAATCTAACGATCACTTAGCTCATGTCACTTCAAACCATGCAAATTATTATTATCGCTATACGTTCTCAAACTGTATTTAGTGTGTATTAGCATTATCTGTAGACTACAGGTGAATGTCCAGCTGTCACTGATGATTGCCGTACATGATACATTTAACACACCTATCCTCACACACCTATAAGCCGGGAAACATGTCTTTATGTTTACAGACGTGACATAAGGACACAGCAGCATGCTCGGATTCCCCGTAAATTCCTACCAGTACCAGTTAAATCTAAGTTTACTTTTGAAGAGTTTGTTTGCAAAACAGTTTTTCATTGTGCTTTCCAATTAATCTTAATCCAACTGCAGTTGTTGACAAAGTTAAAATATAACTACATAAAAACATGGCTAAAGTAAAGAAATAGTTTTGAACACTGGCTGGTTATGTACTCTCTCAAATGTACTCTTTTGGATCATTTTTAGCCAAAAAAAAAAAACGTTAGGGACTGCAAGTTAAAAAAACCTAAGTGGGACATGGGAATCCCAAAGAAATGTACAATTATGGTTCACTATGATTCATGACTTCACTCACAAGCATATATATTGGGATATAACCATTCTGTCTCAATCAATGGACTTCATTAACCAAAGTGTTCCTGGTTGAAGTCACAGCCAGCGTCCTGGTAACCTTCCCTGCAGTTCTCCTAAATTTACCAGTAAATTAAACGAGTTAAGAAGCCTGGATCTGAAACACAAGATGTGCTGGTGGTCTTCTCAACAGGGTCACTGTGCGCACCCAGTGCTTCTGAAACCCTCCCACTAGCACGTATTCATGCCCGCAGGGCTCTTCAAAGGAGCTTCTGGATGGCATGCCGGCTCACCCTGGAGATGACAGGAGCCGGATTGACTGCGTCCCATGCCTGAGATCTCTCTCGAAACCAGCGAGGGAGGTGTTGGTATTTATAGATGGGATGCCCTCGTTAGCGCAAGGCTCACTGAGCCGGATGACAGACAGGCCGCTGGGGTCATGTGACCACATTACTCACTCCAGTGCCCTGCAAGACAGAAGATGAATGGGAGGAGAGAGAATCGAGGACATAGAGAGGCCGAGGGAGCGAGGGGGAAACCGCACAGAATCAAAGCAATTACGCTCTGATCCTTACGCTGCTCTTCTGCTTCTCCACTAGAGCTGATGTGTTTGATGAGCACCAGCGTTTATTTACATAGTGGTCCATTTACAAGCTTAAACGGGATCAAACGTGCCGATGTTTGGAGATAAATGAGAGAGAAGAGAGAAAGACATTTTGAACAAGCCTTCGTGACGACCTTCCCACATTAAAGAGCTCGAGACAGGCAGGTGAGCCGAGACCGAGAGCTGCTTTTCTTTCAACTTCTGCCACTTCAAACGGCCCCAAGAGGAGGTGACACCAGGCACTCAGCACCACAAACAAAGGTGCAGGGGCCACGAGGGGTAGAAGCCCAAGAAAAAAGACCCTTTGTGTCCCTGTTTTTGTAAAGAGTCACGCAGGAACTATTTCGCTCAGTACGACACATAACAGCGCTTCACGATCCAGTTCAGCTCTGAATTAACCAATTACACATGATAAGAGTCTGGACATCATGAGAACTTCCCATGTTTTCTGGCTTGAAAAGCCATCCAAGTATTTAGGCTCAAATTCATCTGTCGCTTGGTAGTATTCTGTCAAATTTAACAGGTGCCAACATGCACTTGACTTTGAATAAAACTAAAATAATGATTAAAGTAAATATTTTAAATATATAAGCTGTATGTGTGTGCTTTTATATGTACATAATAAATATACACATTGCACATCCATAAATTATGTAAATTAAAACTTTTATTTTGGGATGCGATTTGATATATATATATAAATATAAATATGTAAATATTTTTAAAATATATACTGTAGGTGTGTGTATTTATATGTGCATAATACATATACACGGTACACACAGGTATATTATGAACTCCTAAAGCCAAACCAGTTGAGAAACCCCTTTAATGCATCATTACAGTCACCGGAGGAATAATGCTAGAGCATTAATAGTCAAAATGGGAGGTCTGTTTCACTAATGAGTAATGAAGCTTAACACTGACATGAACTCTTTCATGCCCTTGTGGCTTTAATCAGAGGACGTGAGAACAACCAACAAACGCTGCTCGCTCTCCTTCCTCCACAGGGCTTCACGTACAGCACGGCAGTCCCACGGTTAATGAGAACGAGAAAGGTTTCTGCTTTCCCAGCCACCAGCCTGATTGCAGTTATTCGGTTGGATTAAGATACTGCCCACTCAGAAAGCCTTGTTCTCGAACTTTCCCAGTACTTAAAGGGTTAAAATGAAAAAAAAAAAGAAGAAACAGACTTCTGCAGCGTCTTTTGTACTGGTCTAAACCCAACACTCTCTAAAACCCCCTGACCAGTGACCCGCTCACCCGCGTCGTAAAGAGGTTTGGGGGTCACGGGTTCACAACAAGGTGATTCGCAGAAGGCGTTCGGTTTCAAAGGCTTGATACTTCACCTCGGATCTCAGCTCCCAAAGATCGAGCAGTGATGAATTTAAATGTGGCTAATTAGCTTAGTAATCGAGAAGTGAAAGAAAACAAGTGAAATACAACACAACACTTACAGCATATGCACAAAAACATCGCAACACCAAAATTAATTATTAGTGAAAGAAGATACAGACAAAGTCAACGTAAAGATGCAAACAGACATGATTTCATGTAGAGCGATGTGACTGACGCAAATTTGATGACATCTTTGACAGATGTGAACACGAGCAGAAATTGTGTTGGAAAACCAGTTGGAGAAGAGCTTTTTGACAAGTCTATGCTAGACATGTACAATTATTTGTTTCATTTTTTGTTTCATTCATGCAAGTGATGTGTAAAATATCCCACTCATCTAGAGCGAGTAACGAGATGCTAATATTCGCTTCACTTTCAGTGTGAACACACCATTACACTACAGACTGCTCTGTTTACCTACAAACACTACATTGGGATTTCATGAAGAACTGGAGGGTTTTCTTTTACAGTCGTGTGGGATTAAATAAATACCCCTCAATGACCCAAACTCCGTGTTTAGGCAGCTAATGCCACAGACTCACGCAAGCTCACATTACCATCCTCATCAGCTCTGACATTTTAGTTTAATGCACGCCTGACCGTCCAGACAAAAACACAGGCATGAAAGCGTAGGGAAGGTATCTTACCATGCCATAGCCACACTCTGTCCCATCCGCGAGCGGCATGTGCTGCGTACGACATCCCTTATGGTCGCCCTCCGCACTGGTGCACCAGAGACGCTTGCACTGTTTCTGCAATCAAGACTCATTTAAGTCAAAACCAGTGAAATAATGACTTGAACATTGTTTAGAGTAACCCTTCCCAAGTACTCAAGAGTTTAAGAGATCTAAAATTCTCCCAATAATTTACTCACCCTCAAGCCTGACTTTGTAACGCATGTAAAGAATGTAAAGGTTTAAATATAGATATTTTTCTCACACATACTTAGCCCTTCTGAAGAGCCACATTGATCATGATGGATTTATGCATGATTTATGCTACCAAAATAAAGCTTGGATATTTTTTCATATATTTAATTTAATATATAACGCCGATTGTATTCGTCTGAAAGAAGAACTTCACATAAACCTTGTATGGCTCAAGGGTGACTAAATCATTTTTAAATGAACTAACCCTTTAAGTTGCTTGTATGGACAATGTATTAACATGGCTAGGTAACCAAGTCTTGAGACTAGAAGAAGTTATGAGCAATGGGAGAAGTGAATAGGAGACAGTGTGGTATTCCCTAGGTGAATGACTAAACAGCCTCCCAAATGATGATGGACCAATGTACAAAGAAGCCTTGTTTTAGGATCTCTTGTTAAAGGGGATGAGTCATTAAAGGGGATGTTGAATGCCTGTTTTCCACAAGTTGGTATTGTTCTTTAGGGCCTTTGTGAAGCATCTGCAACATAACTTGGTTAAAATTCCTCAATGGTTGTGTAAAACAACACTATTTCTACCATTAGCTGCTCACAGCGACCTCTTTAAATTATAATAAGCTACAGCTCGTTCAGCTCCTTTCTTTTGTTTTCTTTTTTTGTGTATTCAGTGCTGTGTTACCATCAAAAACATAACTAACCCACTGGTTCGTCAGGATTTGCCATCCCATCACGTTTTTGATGTGCTTGGCCGAATTTATTCGGAAAATTCATTTCCATCTCCCATTATTCACATGAATCCTCATTTGCACAAGACAAAAACCCCCTCAAGCAACTTTTTTCGCGAATTAAGGGATATTTTTTTTTTATTCACCATTTCATATCATTTGTTTGTCAAGTCAAACACAGAATTTTTGGAGTTTTCACTATTATACGCTAGGAGGCACTAATGGTGCTTTTCCACTGCGTGGTACGGCTCGGCACGGCACGGCTCAGTTCGGCTCGGTTTGCGCTTCCACTGCAGTTTAGTACCGCTTTAGAGTGGGCAGGATTATTCACGTGTCGTTATAGTTGCGCCTCTACTGTCGTGACATCATCGTAAACGCACAACAAACAAACACACAACAATGGAGCATTTTCATTCCACGTCGCCCCATCAAGTTCTCACTGGATCCGCTCCTCGGCTATCAACGAGAGGAACGTCTGTACCAATCAGTGACCAGCAGAGTTTACACGTCACGTTTTGGTAATGGTACGGCTCACTTGGAACCTTGGCTGAGGTGGTACTAAGAAAAGGACCAGGTACCAGGTACTGTTCCCAGTGGAAAACCCCCCAAAAGTGAGCTGTATCGTACTATGCAGTTGAAAAGCGCCATAATACACATCTCATGAATGAGTCTAGAATTCGCCAATCAAAAACGAATAAAATATTCAGGGGGCTGTGAAATTTGAATGAAAATCAGCAAAAATGCTGGCGGTGGCTGCCAACTTTTTGGAGGGGAAAGAGTTAAAACGGGGTGACGGTAACACAGCTAATGCTTTGTGGAAGTTGATTTAGATGCCATACCATAAACGGACAGACTTGAGAGCCGGAGCCGAACATGAGTTCACACTGCCGGTTGGCATTGTAGAGTTGACCTGGAAGCTGATTGGGAAGGTTATACGTCCTTCCCGAAGGCTCGTCCAGGAGACATTCACCGTAACCAGTGCTAAAAAGACAAAAACAGACATATATCAACACACTGCATCAAAGAGATCTTCAGCGATAGCTTCAGGTAGGCTTCTTCATCCTCTGAAGCCTGGAGGAAGTACTAGTGTTTAGTGTTTTGTGCACCACGCAAAAAGGGCACCGTGTATTATACCAAGTTATATACTGTCTCTCAAACGTAAGAGTGGACTCTGAATCCTCGGAGAGAGTTGTTGCATGAAACATTAGCAGATCGTCCATCCATCTGTTGGTCTTTCTTGCATTGGTCTGGATGAAAATGCAAATTAATTTTTCACCACTAGGTAAAATAACTGTGGTAACGCTGTACACAAAGCAGCACTGACATACACTGTTTTATCAGACATTACAGGCATGATGAGATGAACATGAGACCAGTTTGGAAAAATTAATAGTTGAGAAAAAGAAAGTGACCTTGCATGCATGAATCTTTTATTAGGGGCACTTTAAAATGAACTTCCAAATGAAGTTCTTATAAATGCACGCTACGTTTTCATATGTTTACAGCAGGACATTTACAAAGTCTCTTCGAGGAACATGATCTCTACTTAATATCCTAATGATCTTCAGCATAAAAGAGAAATGGATCATTTAGACCCATACAATGCATTGTTGGCTATTTCTACAAATTTACCCATGCTATTTAAGATGGCTTTTGTGCTCCAGGGTCACATATGAATGCAGTCTTTCTGATTTCACCCGATGTCTGAAGAAGGCCAAGTGTAAAACGGAGGCAGCGGTGGGTGGTCTGCTTTGTTACCTGCGAGTAACTGATTGAATGGACCTCAGCCAACACAAAGGCCACATTTCACGCAAGAAAAGACGGTGCTCTTTAACAATGCCGGGTCTCCAAGAATCAACCCAACGGTGCCAAAACCAACGTTTCAGCTACGTCATGACATATACGTCCCACCACACCCTTCCTTTGAAAGGAGCTACAAAAGAGCAGGGCACCACATTGAAGCTCATTGAATTGTTGGGCTTAGCGTCTCTGAATGGCTCTTTCAGCACAAACTAAACCTCTTTTCTCCATTCGCCAGCTCACCTTTCTGCAAGGGAGAACGGAAATCGCGGCTCAGAACAGTCATGTGATGTAATTAGGCCAGTTGTTGATGTTGCTGGTTCAATTTGTCCCTGGCTTTGAGACTAAACACCTGCGTCAGCTGATTTAGTCCTCTCATTACCTCGCTCACCCTTCACTCCCGCTCCACACACCTTACAAGACATCTTTGTCTTCACGAGGAAAGACGGACACCACTCAGGGTGCTAGCGTCTTTCTGTGGGACTCATTTATCCTTCAGAGTTAGGATGACAGCGCCGTACGCACTCGTCTCTCCGCACCTCGCCATCTGATCGTGAGGGCTTGAGTTATGAGTTCTTCAGCGAGACTGAGGCTGACAGAAACCCCTCACACGAGTATGTTAGTGCAAAGCTCTTAAAGAGCGATAAGATTACAGTAAACTGAGACCGTCAGATCTCGGAGTATCTCACAGCTATGCTCAAGTGAGTGTGAGCGTGTGAATTAGAACCGCAAACACTCGCAATTTGCATCCTAACACTGGAGTTAAAGAGACAGTTCTTCCCAAACAGAACGATGTGAAGGCTGAAGAAGACAAGTGAGCCTGGTAGCACAGGTATATCTGTAGTAATGGCCAACAGTACACTGCATGGGTCAAAATTATACTTGTTTCTTTTATACCAAAAATCATTAGAATATTACGTAAAAATCATGTTCCATGAAGATATTTTTCTAATATATCAAAACTTGCGATTTTCTCAATATTTAGGTATTTTTTTCTGCATCCTTAAATTATCAATAGACTGAAGGATTATTTATTCAGAATTATTATTATTATTTAATTTTTAGTATTATTTTTCTTTTCAAAGCATTGACCCTTATGACTGGTTTTATGCTCCGTGGTCATATATTTTGATGAATGTTGGGTTCAATCTCCATTGGAAACCTCAAAAAAACAATACATTTTGCCAACTATCTTACAAAAGAAAGACGATCATGGAGGTGAAGTTCCCTCAGAAATTATATGTTAATTTTATAATTATTTAACAACACATTTGCATATTCATAATAGTCTGATGTTGGTTAACATGCAGCTAAACCAACAAAATATTTTATTCAAATGTTTTATGTTATATAATAAAAGCAAGTTTTTTTTGTTTTTTGTTGAAATAAAGCTGAAATAAAATAGAATGTGAAACTTAGCAGCAAACTTAAATAAAAAATACAAGTAGGTTAAAGAACTTGAACTGAAATAAAATAAATAACAGATTTCTATGTCTACATGAATAAATGAATGACAAAATGACTAAAACCTAAACTAAATGTAACATTTTAACGAACAACATTTAAAATAAACACTAAAAATACAGACATAAAAGTTAAATATTCATAACTACTACACTAGCAAATTTTCAAATAAAAGCTAATTTGATATACTAACTAGTACACTAGTTCATTTATTAGTACATATAAAAAAACAAAATAAATATTGAAAATGAAAATCTAAGCAATGAAAATTAAAAAAAATGAAAAATCTAAGCAAATCTTGCCAAATTAGATTAAAAAAGTCTAAAAAAACCTACACACACACACACACACACACACACATATATATATAAACACAACACAGTACGTAAAAAGACACATAATAAAATTGCTAAAACCTAAATGAAATCAAACATCTTAATGAAGTAAAATCAAAACAAAAACTGAAAATATAAAATAAAAGCTAATAAATAGTACTGTATATAAATAACACTAAAATAACATGCCTAAACCAACTCATAATCAGCTAGAAACTTAAAAACTAGCTGGATTTTCTGAAATGTCCTGCAGAAAAATGACTAAGACTTTAAAACAGATTTTACCAGGGTGAATAAATCTCATTATAACCCAGTATTTATCACGGTATACTCCAAGGAACTTTGCAGAAGACTTACCATGATGCATGTCCGAAAACCTGATCATACCTTCTAGAAAAAGTGCTGTCAGGTTTCTTTGAGTTCAGGTCAGGCTGCACCTTTCTGGCACGGACCTGAAGTCCACACCTGGAGATGATTTGGGCGGGTTGCTAAAGTCAGTTTATTAAGGAATATGACTCACACTTATTATTGAAGCCTGAATGAACGTCTGACAGACTGAGCTCGAATGCAAAGAGAAGCTGAGTCCGTTTCTTGACCCTGTACAGGTCACGGAATGGAAAATGATCAGCTTTTCAGTGCATGGAATTTGTTTT
Organism: Enteromius unitaeniatus; assembly: GCA_032359435.1. Classification (NCBI taxonomy): domain Eukaryota; kingdom Metazoa; phylum Chordata; class Actinopteri; order Cypriniformes; family Cyprinidae; genus Enteromius; species Enteromius unitaeniatus. The sequence continues at coordinate 383,437 of JAUMHI010000074.1, forward strand.
TGTTTGCAAAATGGCAGATTTTCCAGTAACAAGCTGATTTTTCCATGCAAAAAAAAAGTCCATCATTGTAAAGTATTGTACAGCCGAGTGAGCCGGGTTAATAATCAAACACATTCACTTAAACTGCTCTGGGATTCTGAGAAGTCATTAAAAGCTGCTTTAAAACATAGCCACTAACAGTAATGTGCAAATGAGTTGTTTTGATTAATCCGAGGGTCTTCCGGCCGGATGAAATGTGTTTTCTCTTTAATCTCCTCTCAGGAGAGTGTTGAGTCTTGAAGAGCTCTTGAGTTTGAAAGGACAGTCTAAACACATGCATTTGAGTGCTTCTGGACGACTTTCAACACTTTACACCGCTCTTCCCACCAACGAACAGAGCTCCTGTAACAAACGCACATGCTTTCCTCCAGAGCTCTGTCTGCCTGTTTCTGATTTCAAAGTGGAAAAGAAACGACACAAATGTCAGCATTTTCTCAAAGCAATGAGATTAAAAGCAGAGCAAACAGAGATGTCTGCCACTTTCCTCTTGAGAAAAATACAAAAACAAGCAAATAATCTAGAGTTTCAGAGGAGATCTCAACAATATGTCACACATCTCCATATATCTAATATCTAACTCCAGTAAATCTCCTGAAGCACCACTGCGCTCCAGTAGAAGAAATGATTGAAGATATCAACCAAAACACTTGATATGACTTAAACCTGCATACTTGGCTATATTAAAAAAATATATAAGACAAATTATTATAAAGCCAATATAAACAGTGATCACAAACCTTTTTAACTGTGCAATTAGGAAAACACTTTAAACAAAAAACAATATTCTATATATATATATAATCGTGATCAATCACAATTAATTGTTTGACCGCACTAACACACACACACACACACACACACTCATGTTTGCGTTCCTGAAGCTGGTTGAGTGTGTTCTAGGCTGGATGCTGAGCCTGATCTGTCAGAGTCGCTGGAGCGCAGACGAGATCAAAGGGTCACGTCCACAGAAAATCTAATTATAACTGACACTTCCTGTCTTAAAGGGAAACCCTTCAGCTGCGTCTCCCTCCATGAGCCGTCTCCCGGAGTAACGTCTGCCGAGGGGCCAAGAACGCCGGACAAAACGACTGTCCTCTCCCTGAGAGACTCAGACAGGAAGAGCTCGTCTCGAAGGGGAAGTGCATTTTGAGCTCTTGACTTGCTGAGGATTTGCTCAGAGGTCAGCTTAACTTTAAACCACAGCGCTGACATCCGATATTAACACACTGACACTAAAACACCAGCGGCCTGCTGGGAAAACCACTGAACAGATAAACCGGTTCCCTACTTCAGTTCAATCACCTAAACTAACTAAACTAACTAAACCAATGGGATATTCTAGAAATTCCTACAGACGAATGAGAAATGTTTTAAATACCATAAATTAATTCCATTTATATGTAAAATCACATTTGAAATAAAAGTTTTTGTTTACATAATATATGTGTGTGTCCTGTGTATATTTATTATGTTTATATATAAATGCACGCACATACACATAAATATATCTAAATGAAATAAAACATAAAGAACGTACAGTAAGTATATGTACTAAAATTACCAAAGCTACAACTGAAATAAAAAATACATATTTAAACTAATATATATATATATATATATATAAATTGACGAAAATATGAATGTAAATGACTGAAATTTGTAAATAAAATAATACTGGATCCAGAGTAGACTGAATTAATGGCAGATGTAACTGAGCACCTACTCGAGGAAATCCGTGATGTATTTGCGGCTGCACTTGGACCAGGACCAGGGGCTGGTGTCGTAGTTGAGCGTCGGGGCCATGACGTGGTACTGATGCTTGATTCCTGCCTCGCGGCACTTCGGACTGTCGTCATGAGGCATGTTGAACCTGAAACACACAACATACAGTTCAGAGGATGCTTCTCGCACAGTTGAGTTTCTGCACTTATAGATATGAGCATGTGTGAAATATGAAAGTACCGCAACTGTATCATGGTAAAAAGATGATTATAGCATGGTAGCTGGATAAACAGCATCATTACCATATGCAAAAGCTATAATTATTTTAAGATCCTTCAAGGAATTACACGTAGTAGGGCCATAGTATTTGGTGCCATAACACGGCGGCCAGTCGATTGGTTTAAAAAATTACCACTGCACAACCAATGGCCGTGCAGTTTCACTGCATGTTAAATAGGCTTCAGTTAGGAGGAAAAAAGGAGTTTTTAACATAGCTTAGTATAGCTTGAACTGAACGCAGTACTCGTTCCCGTGTCTCAGGGATCCTGGGTTACGGAAGTAACCGATTCGTTTTGTTTGTTTGTTTTTTTTGGCAAGTCTGAGAAATTGGTGGTGAAGGGGTTAAAAATATAAACCCTTTCTGAGAGAAAGTGAGAATTTCTAGAAGTAAACTCTGTTGTAGCTATGTTAGATGTGATGTAAACTATACATTCAGAGAAAAAGATTGACATGTAAACTCAGAGTTTAAAAAAAAGAATTATATATCCATGAGATGGAAACTTTGAATTCAGAGAAAACGTTGCGAAATGTGAATTCAGAATTCAGGGGAAAAAATTGAATATAAACTAATAATTCTGGAAAAAAATTTAGAATTTTGAGAAAACAGTAAAAATTTTGATAGTAAACACAATTTTCCATAACAATAATAATAATAGAATAAAAAAATATGAGAAATAAACTTTTTAATTATGAGATGTAAACTCAAAATTCAGAGACAAATTTGCTAGATGTAAATTCAGAATGGTGAGAAAAGAAAAAAAATAGATGTACACTAAGAATTCAGAGAAAAAAGTAAAAATAGCAAAATATAAATTCATAATTTCAAGAAAACTATAAAAATTTAGATGCAAACACAATCTAAAAAAAAATATATATATATATATATATATATGTATATATATATAAACTCAGATTTCAGAGAAAAAAAACCCCTCAGAATTCCAAGAAAAAAGTCAAAAGTCCAAAAAGTTGCTATTACATTTTTTATATTTATTCCGTGGCAGAAATAGGTTTCTATAGTTTTGTGTCAATGCTGTAATGTGTGTGACGGTCAACAGCACATGAAACCTCTTTTTATTAGAGACAAGAACAGATCAAATCTTAAAATGAAAGCTGCACTGAAGCGAATCTGAAGTCCAGAATAGATACGCAGTGATGTCAGAAACAGCTGTGAAATCAGACACACGACAGCTGTGAGGCTTCATCCGCACGTTAAACACATTTCACATGTTACATTGGTGAAATACTTCTGCTGTCAGAATCAGTCTCATTTCAAGAACATCTGTGCCACTCATGAAAAGAGCTTGAGCAAAAAACAATCTTCAGGCATCATTTATTCACACCCCATTTCTTCAGAGGATGATGTTCACACTGCTTTATGACACTTTTATAGAAATTATTTGTCATTTTTCAGACCTGGTCTAAACCTGTATCCAGTTTTGTTGCATGGTAAGAGCAGTTTTGGAGCAACATGATGACAAATTAATTACAAAAGATTTCTTTTTAGGTGAACTATTCCTTAGAGAAGTCTTGTCTTGCTCCATGGAGTTTTGGACAGAGAAAGTGAAACGCCAGCTGTTCTGCATTACATCAAAATACAAGGATTTCCAGCTATGAAACAAATGAAAGATGAAATGTTAAAGCCAAACGAGTCGTTTATCAGTGTTAAAAACATGCGAATCCCTCCTAATAGATCCGAATCACCTCTGACTGATGCAAACACTGACAAAATTCATTCAAATTTACTAAAGAAATAAATGACTTTCAATATTAAGCCTTTTCCTGGAACAAAAAAGCACTGCGATTTAGTATTTATACATTTAAAACTAAATAAATCTGCCAACAGGCTCAGCAAATAAATGTGACTTTATCTAAAGTGTACTTTTCTTTAAGAAATTTAGCTTCTAAAATAAATATATTGTGATAAAAAAATTGATACTTTACTAAAAAACAAAACAAAATATGGGTACACTGTGAAAATGTCTCTCTTAATTAGCCTTGTTTTCCAGTAAACACACTTAAATTAAGATTCATATTATGATTAATTACCTGAGAAGTAAAATATTAAGTCTTTTTTTCTGAAAAATGAATCAAAAAGAAGTACATCACACTTAAAAAAAAAAAATGTTGGTCACAAAGACTACTTTTGATTCCCAAGTAAGTCATTTTGATCTCAGAAATGTTAGATATTTACCAGTAAACAAGACTTTGTCTGATGATATTCTGCATCTACTGTCAATCCTGATTTATTGACGTTTGCCCTGGAAAACGAGACAACCATCCAGAGAACAGACTGTAAATGTTACTCTATTGTGCTGTGCTTTGGCTTTGCTTTTGGAAAACTGAATCTGAGCAGCGGTTTGTCCTAGTCGTCCCACTGCAGAGGAGAGGCGGACGGATGTCTGTCGTTCTTTCACACAGAGCTCTGGCTCATCAGCCTCACTGATACATCTCTCTGTACACAATAATAACTTCCTGACAGTTTACTCAGCTCCATGTCACCCACGAGCTTCATCGTCTTTGTTTCTTCAGACCCAAAGTAATTACGATTTTTGACGGAATATTATTCTCCATATAATGGACTTCAATGGTGGCCAATGAGTTGAACGTCAAAATATAGTTTCTATGCAGCTTCAAAGAGCTCTACACGATCCCAGATGAGGAATAATGGCCATAACTAACAAAACATTCTTGGAAAAAAAAAATCATACCAAGTTTTTGGTAACACGTTATTTTAAGGTGTCCAAAATACAGAGTAATTATCTAGTAAGTACTTAGTAGTACTCGTTGTGCTTACATAAAACAAAATGTACTTATCAAGTTATGGAACAGTCTGTACTTACAGTTTGTAATTATGTAGATGTAACAGACAGTTACTGTTACACATACAGTATGTTAACCAAAATATTGTCACATATGTGCTTAAATATATGTAAATACCTTTCTAATTACATTAAAATTACACGAGCATAAGCTACTTAAAATATAGTGCATCAAAATTGTACTTAGGTGTAAGTATCTGTGTATATTTATTATGTATATATAAACACACACATGCAACTGTATATACATAATAAACAAACATTATGTCAAAAATATTTTTGGTGTTTATTGCGATAATGATATCAGTGATGATACTTACACATGTCCGAGCTCGTGAGCGATGGTGAAGGACGCGCTCAGGCCGTTCTCCTCGCTGATGGAGCAGCTTCGGTACGGGTCACACATCGTCCCCAGCTCCGCCAGACCTTCATCAACACACACACTTTCAGCTGGTCGTTAAAGCTAAATCAGTACTGAAATGCTAATGTGACAATATGATTGTCCTTTTATTATTTCTCAGAAAGAGAAATTTTAAAAACAATCAATCAAATGTCACTCTGGAGCACTAAACCAACCATAAGCTTTTTATTTTTTAGAATAGGGCAATATTTGTGTGAGCTACAACTATTAGAAAATCTATAATCTTAGGGTGCAAAAAAATCTAAATATTTGATATATTTAGTAAGTTTATATTTATAAGTTTTGATATATTTATGGTGCGGAATTGACAAAATGTCTTCATGGAACATGATCTTTACTTAATATTCAAATGATTTTTGGCATAAAAGAAAAAAGAAGAGCACAAAGATCAGGTCCTAGTCACAAACTCTCATCTCTGAGCCCTAAACACCTGCTGGGGCCCGGCACAGGTGGCTGGTCCTATAAGAGCCACTGATGACAGTCAAATGAAGCACAGCTGACAGACTTTCTGCAGGATCTGGTTCTGCTTCAGCCTGGACATTCAGTGACCCCGCACACTAATGAAAGCGTGCTGTATGCTGACTGCCATTTATTACTCAACAATAACATTTACTGTTCAAAAATGTGCAATAAAAATTGTTGCATAACTGTTGTCACTATATGAGTTGTATGACTATAGGGTATTTATTTCTGCAAGAGTTTCACTTTGATTGAATTTTTTTTTTTGGGCTGTTTGATGAAAATCAAAATAATGAACCAAAAAATATAATAATAATATAAATAAATATGCAGTTACATGCAGCTATAACCATTATTGTAAAATGATCTACAAGACCACAAGAAAACTACAAGAAAAACAGTTATTTTGTATTTTTAAAACAAAAAAAAAAGATGGATATTCATTTTCAAAACTTTCTTATTTTTCAATAATAATAATAAAAATGCTGCAGTCAAAAAGTGGGGAAATTATTAACTCATTAATTGATAAAGAAAATGGTCAAATAAGTAGATATTTAAATTTATTGTATAGAAATAAAACAAATTACATTTTGGCATTCTAATCAAATTATGAGTTAAAAGGAGAACAAAAATTGATTAATTTAGAAAGAATAAAAAGCCAAATAAAAAGATATTTCACATTTAAATTTTATTTTCGCGTGAAATAATAATAAAACTACATAAAAAATAAGTCAATAATAAAAAAAATAAAAAAAATAAAAAAAATTGAATATGAAACTGTATGCACTGCTGTACATGACCGCGCTAATGTTTAATTCAGCAAAACATAGAAGTTGCACTGCATTGCGGGATACGGTCTGTTCCGCTCATAACAAACATAATAGATCAGGACCCTTACCTAACGTGTCACACTTATCCTTCGCTCGACAGATGTCCTCCCTGAGAAACAAACACACATCCCATGATAGTGTTCATTCAGAAGCACACTGTAGAAGGCAGAGGTCAAAGGTCAAGGTCAGGTCACCTGGTGATGAGCAGCGCCGTGTCGTGATGACCCGGGTGACTGTCGTCCAGAACGTTGTGAGTCTGCTGCCACACGCAGAAGTTATGAAGCGTCGCAGTGGCGTAGAAGTTTATATTCGGCCCTTCCTGAGGAAGACACACACACTTTATTATCCAAATCCAGGTATTATAGAGCAATAACGCTCTCGTGTCTCTGGACACATAATGCTTTATTTCACTGAAGGTTCTCCTGAGTTTAAGAATGAGTTGCTAGTTGTAATGTGTTTAAAGTAAACAAATGACTGAGATCTTATTAATGTCTGATCATATTAAAATATTAATTTTTATTTTATTCTGCATGAATAAAATTGCAGTTTTGCAGTCTGATGTGAGTTTTAACTGAAAAACTAAATCCGGGAAAAAATACATAAACAGGTATATTGCTTTTCAAACTTATTTTATTTTTTTAACTTATTTGGTGGTTTAATGCAAAGTCAAAATGGTCACAAAGGAAAAGATATTTTTTAAAAGCTGCATATTATATTTCAATTGAGCAAGAAAAAATCTAAAAAAAATTATATATTATATATATATATATATATATATATAATATAATTGTAAATATTCTGTTTTCATGGTTTTAATTTTAGTTAACTACAAAAACTGATATTAAGTCAATAAAAAAGAAAGAAAGAAATATATGTTTTAAAAAGTGAAACAGTATGCAGTACAACAAGCACAATATTATTAATTGTTTAAAGGTGTTTTATTCAAATGAAGTGTTCATTTGTACCTTCAAAACTATTTGTACCTTTTCTCATCAAAAAAAATATTTATTTTTTTTATTTAAATTCATTAAATATATTAATAAATAAACTGTTGAATAAAGTCGTTATATTTGTTTATTTACCATACACAAAATTATCCAACCCATGTTCTGAACTAAGAACAATTCAGTCTGGAATTACATTCACACTGGTGTTTTAGAATATAATAATAATAATAACAACAACAACAATATATTATATTTGCTTTACACTACGGTAGAGAAATACTTTCCTATTTTTTAACACTTGAAAGATATATTTCGAATTTTGACTGCTTTTAAACCACTAGTTTTCAGCAATTTATACTGCACTTTTATGCTTTTTTTGAAGGAAAACTCCAGCTTCTGTGAAAAATGCACGTCTAGCAAAACGCTGTAATAGTTTGCTGCTGGAATAAAGCATAGCTGGAGTCTGTTGCATGAGCTGATCAAGTGCAGCTTCGCTTCGAAACCAACTCGATTAAGAGATGAAGCTTATTGAGCTTGAGCTGGTCTGAAAGATACTGTACCTGTTCATTGTGTATGACTATGAGTTTGACGATCATGACATTGATGAGGTTTCCTACGCTGGGGTCTCTGTAGATCGCAGCCACCTGAAAACACAGAAGACACAAAACACAGTTCAGTCCAAAATACCCACAAACCAAAAGTACTGAGAAACCAGTCATGTCTGAGGCTGTGTCCTGCTCTGGATCTCCAAAAACAGTTTAACAGGCTTTCAGATTCGAGATATGAGCTGCCCAACCACTAGCTGACCATAAACACTGAGTGTTAAGAAGAAGAAAACCTCAGAGAGACAGACAGACACACTACTGCAGTCGTCTGGTTGGCTGAGAGAATCAGGCTGCTATGACATCAGCAGCACACTACAACCCAATCAGATCGCACGATCAGGCCCGGACTGACCTGGTTATTATCATTAACTAAAACTAACACCAAGATCACATCAGTGATCACATCACACCAAGATTTTTTTATTTTTGTTACTTGAAATAAATGCAAAAAAAAAAAAATGTTCAGCTTGTTTTTCACATTATTGTTTTGTTTAACTTACTACTAGTTATTTTAGTTCGTGCTAAAATATATTAAAAAAATTAATAATTGAAATACAAAAGAAGTAAAACTTAATAAACATAAAAAATGAATAAAACAAAAAAAGGCAACAAAACTGAACTGCTGTACATTGATGTTGAATTCAGCAAGAAAAACACATGTAAATAAAAAGTTCCCCTTCAGTCGAGTAACTCCGACGTTACATATGAGAGACCAATTGCCTTCGAGTAATGAGAAAAGGCCAATGAATATTGGCGTGCATATAATGGTCAAGCGTATCAGACAACCTCCAGGTAGTCGAGCTGTTCTGGAGCAACTTCAGCGAGGCAGATATAGACCTCTTTGCCTCGTCCGAGTCCTCCCATTGCCAGTTGTTTTACTTCCTCAACAAGGCGCCCCTCAGCAGGGATGCACTGCCTCGGCAGGGATGCACTGGCCCACAGCTGGCCTCCGGGGCCCAAGTACACCTTTCCCCCAGTGAGCCTCCCAGTGACCTAGTACTCCTCACGGCAGCCCCTCCTTGGAAAATCCCCTTGAGGAGAGACCTTCTCTATCAGGGGATGGGCACCATTTGGCACCCACAACCCGATCTCTTTCACAGCCTGGTCTGCTGTATTATGCCCAGTCGGTTGGTGTTTTACAGCTGGAAGAGCTGTCACCCGTCCTAGCGATCCCTGATCCGCTAGTGATGGGTTCCACCATCACTTCACAGCGAGAGGGGCTGTGTGGTGTCCAGTTTGACCCGGTTATGCAACCTGTCGAGGTCTGAGGTCTGTGACCCAGACTCATGTTGGCTGGATCCGCCAGACTCTGTCTGTGATCCAGAACCAGAGTGGCTGGATCCGCCAGATGCGGTCTGTGATCCAAATTCACTGAATTCACCCGAGCGCCATGAGGCCTGTGAGGTCCCATGGCCTGAACCTCCGGAACCAGTGTGTGGCACAGAGACTCCATTGGGTCCGCCAAAGGCTGCACTACCTCTGGGGATGTCGGTTTCGGCCTCAGTCGGTCAGGAAGGGCATCGGCCGTGTCGATTCAGTCACAGAGGGCGATGTCAGTGTCTAGGAGGGAGAATTCATGGCCAGTCTGGCCTCGGAGGGCACACTTACAGTCGGTCAGGTTTCAAAGGGCGTTGGTTAAGGCTGGTTGGTTCTCGAGGGCGCAAAGTCAGTCTGGTGGCCCCGAAAGGGGTTTGTCACTTCCTGGCTGAACCAGAGGGGTTCTGCTGCCATCCGCTCTGCCATGGAAGATCGCCTCTCTATCCGTTCCTCCCAGGTAGACGTTTCCGCCATCTGATCAACCCTGGAAGGTGTTCCCACCGTCCGGTCCGCCCAGGAGGATGTCTCCGCTGTCGGCTCTGCCCTGGTGGGCTTCTCCGCCACCTGCTCTGCCCCGGTGGGCTTCTCTGCCCTGGAAGACACGTTCGCTGTCTGTTCGGCCCAGAAGGGCATGGTCGTGGTCTGGTCGGCTCAGGTGGTCTGCTCCGCCGTCTGCGCCACTCTGGAGGGTATATGAACTGTCAGATCGGCTCAGGAGAGCACTCTCCCTGCCTGGTGGACCCAGATGGAGGACGTCTCCTCCGCTTGTTCAACCCTTCTGCTTCTCCACTATCCTTCGGCTCCTCCGCTTAGGTGGGCGTCTCCGCCGTCTGGTCCTCCCTGGAGGGCGTCTCAGCCGTCTCCATCTTCCCCCTTAGAGACTGTTGTAGCTGTGTGTGCATCTGGGGCTATGTAACGCCATAGGCGTGTCTTGTCATTGTCTTTTGCTTGTGGTTTTGTTTATGTCTTGTGCCATGTGTTCCAGTGTGTTTATTTACCCAATTCTTCATGTCTGTACCTCATTTGTAACCCTGCCTTCCTCATCAATGATCATTCCTGTCCAGCCGTGTTTATCCAGGTGTGTGTAATTAGTCTCTGTATAAATTCACTCCCCATGTCTTGTTTGTTTCTCGATTGTTAACGTTACATGTGTTGTGTTCTGCTCTGCTTAGCTCGTTGCGTTTTCCTCATTGTTTTCTGTTAATAAATGTCAAGTTCACATTGTATTTCTGCCTCGGAGTTCTCCCTGTTTGTGAGGAAGCACGAGTGCGCGTCAGAACTGCACCGATCGTGACACTGGTAGTCAGATCATATGTAGAGTCACAATGTAAAATAAAAACCTCTTTTTATTACTCAAGTTGTCACATGATCTACTGCATAGGCCTTTAACTAGGCAAAATTAAATAAATTAAATAAAATATAATACATTTAAATAAATGTTACTTTCTCTTACTTTCAATAACAAAAATTTCAAATTTCATACAGTACTGAAGCAGATGTGAAAGCATTATTATGATATTTCTGAAGGCACCTCCATCATTAAGTGCAGATATTGTCCATCTGTTTTGTTTGACTCTTTTAAATCGGGATTCAAAGCCAAAACCTTCTTTATGAGTTCAGAGTATATGGTGTGGAGCAGAGTCAATGATGATGGTCAATGATGCTTCTTTTCAAAGCACGGCCTTCTGGGTAACAGTGCAGCCAAGTCTAATAGAGAGTAAATCACTATCACACACACGAGGGATGGAAACAATCATTGATTAAGAGCTTCTCTAACATGCCAGAGAGGAGAGAGAAGAGAATGAAGGGTCGTTTACTTACTACTGACATGATTGTGAGGATGTAGTGCTCCAGGTTTCGTCCGTGATGTCGCACCATCTTGGCGTCGGCCGTCACCATCAGCTCCACGAATCGTGGATACGACAGAAAGCGCTTCTGGCGGGAATGAGAGCCATCTTCAGAACGAGCTGCATGCCTATGCATTGTTTCCTGTATTGACATCACTTCCTCTTGCAGAGTTCTGTTGCTATGGAGATTGATGTGATCGCGGTTGGAATGATCTGTGGGAGGAGAATCAGGTCTTTTACTGTATTTCAGGAAAACATACTTTCATTATCTTCATTATTTTTTTTTTTACATAATAAAATAAAAAATAAAAGCACAGAGTTAACAAATACATTTAATCCATTAGAGTGCAATTGAACTAGTTATATATTAATATATATACATATAATAACATTTAATAACACAAATACTATGCATTTTTATATTGTTTAAAGCAATTAAATATACAAATAAAATATATAAACATTAAAAAATTATATATTTTAAAGTTTTATTAATAAGTATATTATAAATGTTATATAATAATGATGTCAGAATGTGGAAAAATCAACAGATATTCATAAAGCCTTAATACAAGAACAAGTTATTTAATTATTATTTTTGTTTTACTTTTGAGTCTGCTCACTGTGTGCGTGTGTGTATGTGTGTTTGTAGTAAACTTTACTTAAACTAAACAAAATGATTCATATTTTAATATATTTAATAATCTAACATATACATGATATTTAAAATAAGCATCAACAAATAATATTACAATATAAAATATAATAATAAATATACAAAGCTTTCACTCACACTATTATTGTGGTTTAAAAAACTTTAATTGAAATTAAATAAAAAAAATTCAAAGACTGAAATAAAAATATAAAGACATTCATTAAAATTATGAAATTAAATATGAATATTATATATTTAAGATATGTATTAAAACTATATAGAATAAAACATTTTAAAATAAATAAAACTTAAAATAAACTATAACTAAAAAAAATGTATATATATAACAGTCATGATGCAATTTGTTGAGCTTTAACACAAGCCTGCATGTTTGCTGCTTCTTCTAAACACTGACAGAAAGAAATAGGCTTTATATGAGGCCTGGACTGAAGACACACACTGAAGACATGCTGAGACAGTCAATTCTATTAGACATTTAACAAAATATATATATATTTAACAAAAACAAGATGCATAAGTTCAATAATGAATGAAAAATACATATTTCAACAATTAAAATATTTAAAATATATTTAGCAAAAATAAATAAATAAGAAGAAGAAGAAATGTGAAACCAACAAAAGATCAATAAAATGCAAGTGCTGTAACAAAGTTTGCAAACATTCATCAAAGGTCTGGTGTAGGCCTGCAGAAAGAAATGATTCAGCTCTCATCCATCAGCACTCATGCTATCATGCTACTCATTTTTATTCATCAAGTTAGTATTTCCACTAGATTTCATTTCAAAGTTTTTTAATTTTTTAAAAATTAAATTTTTAATTGTTTTAAAGTTTTACATTTGAACATTACATTTTAAATGTAAATAGTTTTTGTGGGCTTTTGTCATTATTACACAGTTTGTATTAAATTGTTTAATTTGTTTAATTGTTTATTTGAGTACTTTTGACAAAAATGAGGAGCATAATAAAACCAGTTTTATTTAATATTCCATTTTCATTTAGTTACTAACTTTTTGTTTCAAGAAATTAAATTGTTTTTCATACATATATATATAGTCATTTCATTTGCGTTTTTTTAAAGAAACAAAATGTTTTACTTGTTTTATTTCAAGTTAGTATTTTAAATATATTTTGTTGTTTTTGTCATTTTATTAGTTTTTCAATGTATACATACTTTTTTTACTTGTGTCTTGGAAACTAGATGAAATAAAATAATTGTATTTTTATTATATATATATATATATATATATATATATATATTTTTTTTTTTTTAATTATTATTATTTAATAATTTATTTCTTTTTTTTCTCCATTTTAACTTTTTTTAAATCTAAATTTTGTTAAAGTTTTAGTAATCTTGTGTTCAGGTTTTTTTGTTTATTTTAAATTTTTTTTAAAGAAAATGTCTATATAGTTTAAATTAATTTAGTTTATTTAGCTCTAGTTCCACTAAAAATGATGTTTATTTATATTTGATAAATAATCTCTTCTTTTCAGTAATTGAAATGTTTTCTGGTTTTAGTTGCCAGTAATAGCCCTGATGAACACTAAACACAACCAAGCACACACAAGGTCAGAAACAGACCGAACGATCAGTCGAGGATGAGAAGAACCCACCCGTATATATCTCCTCCACCCTCATCTCCAGAGCAGCAAAGAGAAAAGCTTCACATCTTAAAGAGCTGCTGGTGTCTCAAGATGTCTGAAGACACTGCACGTCACGTTCAGACTCAAAGACTACGACATCTGACTCGCTCGCCGGGGTTTGGAGCGATGACAAAGAGATGAAGCGCTTTAACAGCCCTTATTCTGGAAAGGCTTCTCACAAGACGTCTCAGAGCTGTTATATGAACTGGTTCTCACTCAAACTAAAGCGAGCAGCGGACCATCAGAAGAGGATCACGTGCTGTGGCTGGTATCAGGAGATCTGAGACCCGTGTGTCGCTGTGTGCTGATGACAATCGCTGCAGATAAAGATGCTGTTTGTTCTGTTAGAAAGACGCACAAAACCCCCTCATCATCTCCGCTCAGAGAGAAATCAAACACTCAAAGCATTCTCACGGAGAACAATCAGTCCGTGGAGATTGATGGCTACACTTTGGGATTGACAAAATGCTTCAATGGTTAGAAAATAGTGCCGTCAAACGATGAATTGCCATTAATCACAACCAAAATGTAAATGATATTGATATATGCATATGTACTGTGTATTATTATTACACTCATTTCTTATATTTTATTTAATATATAATTATATTTAATATATAAACATAACAGATTTTTCTTAAATATATACATGCATGTATGTGCATTTATATATATATATATATATATATATATAGTGTTATGTTCCGTGTTTGTTTCTGTCTGTGTCTTAGTTCATGTTTGGTCCGTTCCGTGTTCCCCCCTGTCTTTTGTAGAGT
>JAUMHI010000074.1:398093-413983 GCA_032359435.1 Enteromius unitaeniatus
CCAGAGTCCCCGTCGACAGACCCACCTCATCCTCCTACTGGAGTCCTCCCCAAGAATTTTTTTGGGGGGGGCAGTAGAGCCCAGACCCTGGAAGGGGTGGGCGGGAGGGTCATCAGGAGCAGAATACCGAAGGCCCCGGATCCTGTGCCTCCGGAGACTGTCCAGCCAGGGTGTTTCCAAGCTCCGTGTCCTTCGCTCCTTTGCTCCGCTGAGAGCGCGAGCACACACACACTGCAGCGAGCCGGCGAACGTTACATATAGTGACAAAAATGACCAAATGTAGACTTTCCTAGGCTCTTTTTAACACACACATACACAAAGTTATTTTAGTTCTAATAATCGATTCAAGAAATGAACTAATTCACACAAAATAAATTAATAGCAAGTTTTTAAATCTACATTTATATTGCACAAATTTCCCATTCAATCTTCAAATGAATGTACAAACAACATAAATACATATTTTTTTATATTTTTTAATGGATTTTAATGGAATTTTAAAAATCTAATTTAAGTTAACTTAAAACAATCTTCACCTAAACCCATATTAATAAATGCCATATTTATCTGCCTGTGTCCTTCAGCAGAAATATACAGAAACTGAATTGAAGTTATTAAACACTAAATTCTAAATTAAATTTAGATGAACCCTCAAAGCTATGATTTTCTCTTTCTTTCTTTTGTTACTGTTTGTTACAATCATTTGGAAAACAATGATGAATTTTTATACATTTTTAAAAATGTAAATATAAAAAAGTTTTAATAGCACTTTTAAATATTATTAATATAGAAAATATGATCAAGAACATTTTTCCTCTCCAACACTATAAACTGAAGCTGATTCTCCTTCTAAAACGCTTCTATTCACAGCAAAAGCCAACAGCCCCAATTAATATTCTAATATTACTAATATGACAAATGAAACTGATTGGATGAGACACGTTTGACACTGTAAAATAACTTTCTGCTCAGCTTCACATTGTTTCTGATCCCTCTCACGTGTAAATAGCATGAAGCCGTCCTGCTCACAGAATAAATAACATCTGTCCCTGCGCAAGACATTCTCCAAAAGGAAGTGTACAGTAAGAGGCTTTACAGACTCATCTCCAGCTGCATGTCAAAGCACAAAAACAATTACCAAACTACACAAAGCGTTCCCATAAAACCCCAGAGATCCCAGTTAATCTGCCGGAGCGTTTCTCTGGAGTTTTGGCAATCCTCGAGCACAAAACAAACAGAAACACTCTCAAACTCTGCAGATCGAGTCCAGGCGCCAGCACTGCTTTACACTCTGTGTGTGTGTGTGTGTGTGTGTGTCTCAGATGCTCTTACATCAGCTCGGAGAACAGGTGCATGAGCACACACACACACACACACACACACACACTTTACTGACTCAACGCCTTCAGGACACACTACACACATGACGTCATATCGATATGATTAGAGGATTCATAAACTCTTTCTCAGATTCTTGTCTGTGTGACATCACAGACCCAGGCCCCTCCCATGACAGTGTTTTATCACAGACTCCGCCTCATTGTTTCAGAGGTGTTCTGTTGTTGGATGTAATTATGAATATAGCAGTAGTCCTGAGATCTGAGCCGCTGAAGACACACGCTTGTTTTTAAACGTGTTTACGTGATGCAAAATGCCTTCCCTGATAGTGCACTAGAAGGCGGAAGAGAGGGAGTCAGCAGAGTTCATTAGCATTTAAAGAGACATGCACTGATTTTGACAGGTTTTACACTACCGCTGAGACATTTTAAACCAAAGTATGTTATAAACTTTTGATTAAGGTGATAAAAAATTATACGAAAATATGCATCTTTCATTTTTAAAGTTTTAGTTTTCTTTTCTTTATTCAAGTTTTAGTTATTTAAGCATATATTTAAAACATATTTTAAAGTGCTTTTTAAATGCAGTTTTAAATTTTGTTATAAATTATTAATTTATAATTATTTATTTATAAGTTTGAATAAAAGTATTTTTTTTATTATTTTAACTTATTGGATTCTAGTTTGTTGCCAATGCAATGCAATGCAACTTCGTCATTTTTTTGTCTAGTATTTATAATTTATTTTCTTTCAATTAACCACATTTCTAACAGTTAACAATAACAACACTGCTCTTCACTCTGACAGGACGATAACTTGTAAGCTTTTATCTCCCCCGAGATATTTTAAGAGAAACATCCAAGACAAAGTTGATCCTTAACCTAAACACAGTGGAGATCTCTCCTGAGCAATGAAAGAGCAGCAGCTATCAGAGTCTATTTCAGGACAGAAGCTGAAAGCAGACGATGGAGTGACTCATTAGTCCGGCCGTGACATGCCTGCAATAAACGCACTGCAATCCAGCACACGCTTACATCTTTGCATCTCTAATTGCTCGTAACTGTACAACGGCACACTTATTTAAACATGAACTCATGTCTACATTACAGGTGTTTCTTCAGTCACTGACGCATACAGTCATCAATCCATTATACAGAGCTTTAAAGTCTCATCTAGAGACGTGAACGAGAAAGAAAACACCTAGCAACAAGCCAGAACACCATAATAATGTAACACGAGAACGGATACATTTCTACTTTTTCTGCAATCTCAGTTTGACAGTCACAACTGCTGAAAGCGCTCGGTATCTGAACATCAGACTGTTATCAGATTGAACCGAAAGCAAGGACACCTTTAGTCAAGCTCTTTTCATCCTCAGCTCTTTGATGCATGACCCAGATCCAGCATCACATCTGCACAATAGAGATGCAGACGCTCCTTTAAAGGAAGATTTCACCCAAAAATCAACGTCTGCTCACTCAAAAACCATTAAAGAGCCATAAATGTATCAGAACCAGGGGTGGATATGAACTACTTCATTGGAGTAATTATTAAAAACGCAAATTAATGAACGTTCAAAATGTTCCACCTTACAACACCTCTTTACAAATGACAAACTGCTTTAATAAATATTATCCTTGGATAATATTAGCAAATAAACAAATTATAATAATGTGAATTTTTGACATAAGAATACATTTTTAAAAAAGATATAGCACATTTTAAATCAATAAATAAAACAAAGAAGAACACAAAAATAATGATAATAATTAATTAATTAATTAATTAATTTATAGAAAATCGAAAAATATTCCATAGTAAAAATGAATGGATGAAGAAATAAATAATTAAAAATAGTAAATGAAATACATTTTTGAAATAAAGTTTTTAAAAATGATATATATATATATAGGCCTACATTTTTATTATTTTTTTTCCCTCATCACCTTGGTACATTTTTGTTAATTTTGGTGGCATTTTTGCCTTAACCCCTATTGATTTCTGACCCTGATCATAACAACAATTCATATAACACATGCATTATTTCAGGTCTTTAGAAGTTTGCATGAAGCATAGACTCACATTTATGACATTTAAGAAAAACTTAAAGCCTTACACAAAGTAGCATAAGTCATATAAACCAATTAAAGAAGCATAAAGGACTGAATGACACCAGGGTGAGTACATTGTTGGATACATTATCACTTTAAAAGCATACTAAATGGGTGTTACTAATATGGTTGATTGTTCTAGTGAGGTGTCTGATTAATGTAGGAGTTGTGGTGTGGCTGGAGTTGATTTACTTTCATTAGACAAAGAATTTCTATAAGCGGCTCATAAAGAAGATGTTAATCCACACAATAACAGCGATGCCAAAACACACGCCAGCACTCTGAGAAGAGAAGCAATGACTTTCCATAAGCAAAGCCACAGAGCTCAACTGAAAAAAATACTGTGAATTTATCAGTAAAACACTGTAAAAATGCTACTGTAAAAACCTGTTAAATGGCTCTTACTGTATTGTAAGTTCCCTATATACAAAAACTGTAAAAAAACAAAACTGTGTTTGGACAATATATATATATATATAATAAGTTTACAGTAGTATACCGTTTTTGGAAGTGAAAAAGAGCATAATCATAAATAACCGTAATTGACATTTTCAAGTATTCCTTGCATTACATTTCAAATTTGATGTTTTTTGATTGATATAACCATGTTTCTTCTTAGTGTTTTCTTATCTGTTATGTTTATTAGGGTTGTATGTTATATCTAATATTGTTAAATGAATGTTTAGTGCATTATTTCAGTTTCCTGTGTATTATGATGGTGTTTAGTGTGTGAATGACACTGATATTAGTCTATATGTTCATATCATGGGACTTTCTCCTCATCACCTGAATTCAGTGCTTATCAGTATTTCAAAGATGCAAAACAGATTTCAGTGTATTAACATTATACCCTTTTTCAGACCTGTTCCAGCAGTCAGCATCAAGTGACAAAAATCATTATAATCACAAGAACTTGAAATTTCAGTCTAGCTTATTTAACGTCCCAGTTTTCCTTTTGTTACTGTAATTTTTACAGATCTTGTTTTTTTACAGCATGCGAATGCATTTACCTGCGCTGCTGCAGGGCTGAGAGTCATGTGACTGCTGTCTGTAGACAAGGTGAGGTTTGTTGTGCTCTTCCTCATATTCGTCTCCATCAATGCTCAACAGCGGCTCCAGGAAGAACTGACCGCTGTGAGTCGTGAACGTGCCGATCTAAAGAAAAACACCACACAATCACCATCAGATGCTGAGCAGATCCTTGGAAGAACACACCGAAACATGTAATTTACGGTAGTATGCAGTAAACATTAATTTAATAACATTAGATGTAACAAAAAAGAAACTTTGCAAACAAATTTTGGGAGGAGCACGTACAGGTCATTAATCATGAATGGCTCCTCGTCATCCTAATTATCCTATCATCTTGTCATCCTATCAGAGCAAGAGATACTTCCTATACAGTAAATAGTACGAGCCCCCTTCCCTTGCTTGGCTGGCTAGGAGACTTCTTATGCTCCTTTTATTTTACAAAATGTAATATAAGTCTCTGGTATCCCCAGAATGCTTTCATGAAATTTCAGCCCAAAATACCGTACAAATCATTATTTTATTTATTTGGAAAAAGTCGTTGAGTGGAAGCTGATGTGCATTTGCTTCCCGCCCCACTTTCCAGAATAGAGCTGCATCCGTTTTGCTTGATCATGACATTTATTGCGTAAAAACAATGCATTTCAAATTAAATTTGTTGAAACTTCACCGTTTTCCAAGTGGACAAATCCAAAGAACATGGACAGAAAGCAAAGAACTGGTAACCTTGGACCATTCCAGCTGGAGACATTCAGACACACACACAACAACTACAGTTATTCTACTGTCACTACTTCCCATTCTCCCACAGGGGACTAACCAATACAGGCTTTTCTTCTGCCGCCACAGCTCACCCAAGCAATCTATAGCCAGCCACCACGGTGGCCAGTCCAAAATGAATCCCAACTCCATTTAGCATCTCTCTTAAGCATTTCTTACCTCCACCAAGGCTCACTCGAGCCGGAGTATTACACCCACCAGCACTCATCTATGTAGAGTCACTGCGAGGACCGCTCCAGTCGAAGCCAATTTCACTACCACATTGCAACCCCAGTGGCCGTTTGAGCCGGAGCATTGCACCCACCAGTGTGGACAGCTTCCAAGCTCACCTATTTAAAGTCACCGCATGACCTCAAAAGTAGGAGCTCTTGCACCCACTGGGTGGACGGCTCCTGCCGGAGAAGGTTGTTTAAGCATGCTGCTAGTTTAGTGGACATCCCAAAACAGGAGCATTGCACCCACCGTGTAAACTGCTCCTGCAACTCCACCCTCTGTCTTAGTGGCGGACCTCAAAAGTAGGAGCTCTTGCACCCACTGGGTGGATTTGTAAATAAAACATGAATAGCAAATTACCGAAATTAAAAAGAAAAGAGTAAATACAATACATAGAAAATAACGAGACGTAATGATTGACAATCACATAAACCCCAACTCTGGAATCATGGATCATCACCACGGCCACGAGTTTAAACACGGAATTCTACATTCCTACATACATTCCGAACAGGAGCCAGCTTTATGATACTGTTCGGAAAACATCCGACAAAAACATACCAGCAAATAATGAAGCGGAAAAACGCTCGGGTCGGTTTGAACCAACGGAAACATGTTTGACATGAGCTCAATGAGTTTCCATGATTCTCCAGATCACAGTCTGCCATTCATCTGCCCTCAGAAACATTTCTGTGTCATCTCTCCCACAGCGTGGCCTTTCAGCTCCGCAAACACTGAGCTCCTTCACTACACGTGCCCATATTACATATTCATTATCAAATCCAATAAACCTCAAACTGAGAAAGGCCAAAATCATTTTTAAAATCATAATAATCTACGTGATTGATAAAAAATTAAAACAGTGCAATAAATCAAAACACCAAGTAAAATAAAAATCTAAAACAATATTTGAAAAGAATATCCAGAAAAATGGATAGAAAAATAAAAATGAATTATGCATGAACTATAAAAAGCATACATTAAAGTATTTAAAATTAATAAGTATAAAATATTTTTAAACGTAATTAATACATTATAAATCAAAAACAACTGATGACAAAGACAAATGACAAACAAAAAGGCACTATAAAAACGTCAATCCACAACATTAATAAAAACAAATAAAAATTTAAATAATAAATTTAAATAGATAAATACAAAACATTATTATAGAATAAAGTTTATATTTAAAAATAATTTGTAAAATAATAAATTAATAAATAAAAAATGTAATAATGTAAAAATGTAATAAAAAATACTCTAAATGAATATAAATTCATGATAAATAGATGACAACAAATTCATACAAACTATGTTCTTATTGAATTAAATGAAGAAATGAGCTACACATGACAACAGCAGTCTTCATGATAGATCTCGCAGGTCATGTGAGAGATGTGTGAGGAACAGATGTGGAGTACGTGTGTGAGCTCTGAATGACAGCAGAGGAGCGTAAGAGCCTGACATTAGGAAGACGTCGCTCAGCAGATATCAGTGAAGAACACGTCTGATCTCAGCCTGAGGCATGGAAGATATCATAACGCTCACAAATCCCTGAGAGTACAGTAGTGACACACTGTAAACACACACACACACACACACACGTTCAGACACGACTTACAGACCGATGCTCACCAATCAGCACAACAAAAGAAGAGCCGACACACCACGGTAAATCATGGTAAAAGCACAGTATCTAATGAAACACCTGTCTGGCCTACGTTTATCCTGATCTAAAATGTAAAAAATTATAAACACAGAATACATTTTAATATACTTTATAATGTAATATAATACAATTATAATTCAGTATAATATGAAATATCTATTAAAATGTTTTGATGAGATTCACCCATATACATTTATAATATCATCAGAGGTCATGCGAGGTCATTCTCAAGACGCTCATGAACATCTGTCCTGAAGGTTATTACGCTCATGTGGACAGAAGCTGTCAGCAATCACACATCATTAACAGAGAGATGGAGAGAAGATCAGCACCTGAACATCAACATATCATATCTTCTACCGCTCTTCTTCTCATGTCCCACAATGCAATGCATCTACCACTAAAGTCTTTACAAAACTTGTATCCAAATCTGATTCCAAAGCACATACGAATGCAATTTCTTGGTGAGAAACTGGTAAAAATGTAGCAAAAAGTACAGAAAATTAAAAAGAGTAAAGTTTTGTAACACAATTAACTTTAATGACTATTTAAAATGTCAATTAACAAAACGACAGGACGCAGTGTTGCTCATGTATTTCTGATTTATTATGTAAATGATGTAAATTCTTTCAAAAAAAGGTAAAAATTTTGCCAAATATGAAAAAAAAACCATGTAAACATGTTTTGACATGTAAATCATTCTTCAGTTTTAGCAATCATTTTAACACACATCAAGACAAAGCGATCAGCTTTATAAATCTTCATCTGAAGTTCTGAATGTTTGCATGTTGTGAAGCTTCCTCTGGCTCTTTACGACGGACGAAACACAACTCGTCTGATGCTCATTCTGAGAAGTGACGAACGACTCAATGACGACCTCTTGACCTCATCAGAGACTAAACGAGCGCCGTCATGAGGAGCGACTCTTTAAGTGCCCCGTCGCCTGCAGCTACGTTTACAACCGGGTTAATCACCTCCTACCACCCGAGATAACTAATTAACAGATGACCGCTTGCAAACGGGTCAGGAGCATATCCTCAACAACAGCACAACAAAAGACGGCTTCCCCTCGAGGTCTAGTCCTGGATTCTTACCAGGATTCCTGCTGGTAAAAACCTGCAATTAAAATCTGGAAATGCTCTGACTGATCCCGGTTAACCGCTTAACTTCTGGTTATATTCTGTGACATTACAAAGAAGAAAAACAAAGTATAATTCAATTCTACCAAAATTAAACAGTTAGCAACCTTCTACATAATACTAGTAACCAGTTGAGATCCCACTAACCCAATCAACCCATTATTCCTTTCTAAAAAAACAATGCTGTCCACTAGACTCATTTATCCCATCAAAAATAACTAGCAGGGTATAGTTTCATACATTTCCCATCAAAACTACAGATGAATGACTCTACTAAACCAAATCTTAATCTTAACAGAAACAAGTCCTTCAGCACAGTTTTTAGCTTCTGATCAGTAAAAACTTGTAGTTACATGTTTTAAAAACTCTCTGACTAATCCCAGTTATCCACTTCTAATTAGTTATTCTAACATCTAGTTATCTGATGTGACATTCCAAATTGGAACAGTTGGCAACCTTAGTAGTTACTGTTTCAGATCTTCAACCAATAACCCTGTTTGTGCACTCGCTAGTCCAATCCACTTCTTTAATTAACTAGCAAGCTGGATTAAATATGCATTTCCCATTAAAATGGAGATAACCCAACTAAACTAAACCAAGAAAGAACTTATCTTTGAACTACAAGTAATTACAAGTTAAAAGCTCCAATCCCAATTAACCATTTAACATCTAGTTATTTGCTGTGACATTACGAAACAAATAGTAATTGTTTGTAACCTTCTACATGCCACTTGTTACCAGCTCAAATCTTTAACCAATAGGCTAAACCTGTATTTATAGTCACTAGATCAATCCACTTGACTAATTTCTCTCATCTAAAATAACTAGCCATCAAACCTCGAGATGAATAACTTAACCACATCCTAATCTTTCCAGAAGGAACTAATCTAGTTAAAAACACCCTTAATATGAGCTAACAACAAGTTATTACAAGTTGGAAGCATCCCAGTTAACCAGTGTGACATTTAAAAAAAAAAACAACCTTAATAGAACAATTAGCAACTACTGTAGTTACCAGTTACCAGTCCAGATCTTTAATAACCACTAAACCCTCTAGTCAACTAGTTAACATTCCACATAAATAATTTTCCCCATCTAAAACAACTAGCATTGCAGTTTAAACTTCTGTTCATGCCTCAGGCACCATTTCCGTTAAAACTAGAAAACATCAAATCAACTAAACCAGTAAAAAATAACTCAAAACCAAGGCTGAATCTTCGTAGAAACAACTAAAATCTTGCACTTACCAGTTGGAAATGCTCTAGCTGTGATATCACAAGAACAACCAATATGGAAAAGTTATCAGCCTTCTACATGTTACCACTTTAGATCTTTAACCAGTAAGCTCTTTGTTTATATTAACTAGCCCCTGACACACCATTTAAAACAACTCGCTCGTACTGTTCATGCTTCAAGCAAGTTTTCCATCTAAACTAGAGGAACAAATGTAACTAAAATAAAGCCTGAACTAGTGTTGCATTCATATTGGAATTACTGTAATTATAAGTCTCCTGCTAGTTACAAATGGTAATTTCTTAGTTCAACTCTACTAACTAGGCAACACTCCAAATAATACCAGTTAACCAACATCAAGCAAAATAAAACTGTTAGAAAATGAAATATTACCAGCCCAGATCTTTAACAAATAACCCCGTTTATATTCATTAGTCCAGTCCACTCAAGTCATTTTTCCCATCTAAAATAACTAGTAGTTTAAACTTGTCGTTTAAACTAGTAGTTAACTACAGTCATGTTTCTTGTCAACCCTTCAGTGACTGTGGGAAGAATGAACTAATGAACAAATCCTACGTTTATGTTGGTATTATCCTAATTATGAGTGTTCTCTGTAGTACAACCGCTCATGTCATGTTGACCTCGTAATTACAAGTTGAAATCCCAGTTAACCACTCTGGCATTAAACTCACTAGTCAAATCAGTTTAAGGAGAATGACTCAGCTAAACTAATGCCTAATCCTGCATTCATTTCAGAATTGCCCTAATTATGAGTTTCCTGCTAGTAAAAACCACTGATGTCTTTGTTGAACTCGTGATTACATGCTTGAAACACTCTGACTAATCCCAGTTAACCACTGTCATGTCCCAAAAACCAACCAAAATGCAACAGTTAACAAGCACATTACTAGTTACGACTAATATAGTGAACAGATAAGAAAAACGTAACTAAACCAAAGATAAATCCGGCATTCATGTCAGAATTACAATAGTTAAGCATTTCCTGCTAGTAATACCACTCATGTCTTTTCTGAACTAGTAAGAAAGATGGAAATGCTCTGACTTCACAAAAACTACCAGTGTTGGGGGTAACACAATACAAGTAGCGCAAGTCACATAATCAGATTACTTTTTCAAGTAACTAGTAAAATAACACATTACTTTTAAAATTACAATGAAATATTGGACTTACTTTTTCAGATAAGTAACCCAAGTCATTTAGTTTTTTCCATTTATTGACTGCCAGCTCTCTTGTTTATTAATTTCATATTTGGTGTGACGTTCAGCTGCCAACAATTGATATTATAAAGCAAACAGGCCAGCCCAGCTCAGGTTGCAAAATGTAACACAGAAGTAACATAATGCATAACTTTCCATAAAAAGTAACACAATTAGTTACTTTTTCATGGAGTAATTTAAAATTGCAATGCATTACTTTTTAAAGTAACTTTCCCCAACATTGAAAACTCCATAGAAACGTAATTGTGTACTTTTTATGGAAAGTAATGCACTTTTGTGTTACTTTTTGTCATCTAGGCTGGGCTTTTAATAACAGAAAACTTAGATATTTTCTTGATTATTTAAAAATAAATGTGTTTATATACTTTACTAGTTACCTAAAGAAAATAATCCGCTTAGGCTTGAGCCAAGACCAGGCCTTAGTTAAATTAATATATTTAAGCAAGTTTTACAAAAATCCCTTTGAAGAAACCACTTTAAGTGCTACATGAGAACAACACCAGAGCCGCTTAAAAACATTACAGGTCCTTTATAGGTGTTACATAGCATGTAAATTGGTTCCTCTATGATTACAGGCTATATAACTACCACAGAACCTATTCTTGAATGTGTGTGTGAATGGAATATTTCAATATTGTATGTTGTAATGGATTACTTTTTAAAGTAACTTTCCCCTACACTGAAAACTACCAAGACTGAAAGCAGCAGACTGTAATACTCACTAGTCCAGTGCAGAGGCTAAAGACGGCTTGGTGCTCCCTGCGATCATTGACATGTCCTCTGAAGAAACAGTGGCTCAGGTCTGCGGCGTCTCCGCGCTTCTCCTCCTCCCCCAGATGAAGCACCGTGTAAGACGGTGCGATGAATCCAGAATCAGCCGTGAGGTTCAGGTGAAACGTCTGACCGAACGCCTCAAACTGGTAATGAGCTCTCGAACCCGAGACCTCCACGTCGGCGCTGCGCCTCCTCCTGCGGTAATGCAGCCGGTGCGGGAAAGACTCTCCAAAATCGTTCAAGCGCACTGGAGTGATGATCTCATACGCTGACAGCTGTCTGATGAAGCTCTCTGAAATCACATGAGTTGGAGGCGTTTCAGATATTTCATATCAAGTCAGATGCTATTTGTGACCCTGGAGCACAAAAGCAGTCATCAGCAGCACAGGTGTATTTTAGGAAATAGCCAACAATACACTGTATGAGTCAAAATGGTCCGTTTCTCTTGCAAGCCAATGATCATTAGGAAGAGCATAGCTCAGAACTTCATCTTCTCAATAATTAGATTTTTCGCACCCTCAGATCTCAAACAATTATTGTCCTATCATAACAAACCAGACACCAAACGAGAGCTTATTCGTCTAGTTTGTCTATATAGATGATGATCTCAACTTCATAAAATTGACTGGTTTTGTGGTCCTGGGTAACAAATATGGTACACTCTTCTAAAAGCATGAATGTGATTGTGGTGAGTTTTAGTGGATGTATAGAGTCAGTTCTCCTGCGCAGGTGCAGAGGAACCACAGGTGTAGAGAATCACATAAACTACCAACATCATCCACAAGCTAACCACAAACAAACACTGAAAAACCACATCTATTGATTCAGCATTTCAAACATGCACCCTTCTCTCTGTCAGAAGTATGCTCATGCATCTTATGATAAATTGCTCTTGCTTTGAAGCTTATCATCCAATGCAATGCCATGCAAAGGGTAATTTAAGGGTAGTTTACTGTATAAACACCATAGAGGTGCATAATACACTCAATATAGTTCATTGTCATTTAAAGTGACAACATGCAAAGCACACGCGTTTACACAATACGTAATACATGACGCTAGTTTAGATGCAAAACAGACAAACCGCTTTATAATGTCACAGAAACGTACGCAAACTTCCAAAAGCGTGCATATAAGCGAATCGTCACGGTGCAGATGAGACTGACCGGTGTCTTGTGGTATATTCCCCGTGTCTTACCTTGCTTGTGGTGGAGTTTGTACGTTTGCGCGGTGCGTAAAAGCGCGGAGATGTGCCATACGAGACCCAGCAGCCGGAGCGCAGGACCCCGCATGATTCCCCGGCGCTCTGCCTCTCGCTCTCCGTCGCTCCTCTCTTCGGTTCTCCGGGGCTGGAGCGTCTCTACCGGCTCTCCTCCTTCAGCTGCAGCTCGTCATGCCGTTAAAACACCCGCTCGGATCCGCTCATGTCGCGCACGGAGCCCCGGCTCTCTGAGCTCAGTGTGTGCGCCGGACGGATCGGTGCCAACGGGTGCTTTTTTTTCGCTCCTTGGCTCTCCATAGGACACCCCCCTAAACACACACACACAGCAGAGGCTGAGGCTCATGGCACGCCCCCTACTCTAGTATAGGCTCCAAAGTCGACCACTGAATCACTTCACATCAGAGCTCATTTCACTGAAGCACAACACAACCTGCTGCAGTGACCCTGACAGTGAGCTGTCATTAACACACACACACACATGTTTTGTGGGGTCATAGGTGTAATGGTGTATCTACTGTACAGGCTGTATGTGGTATTGTCCTACACTGACCCTACACCTAAACCCACCCCTTACAGGAAACACTACACACTTTTTGAATTTCATAAAACACTGTATGTATGTTTTTAAGTCTTTTGTTTTACAGGGACACGGGGAGTGTCCTCATAATCCATGTTTACGTCGTTATACACATTTGTGTGTGTGTGCATGTATGATCACACAAATGTGTATAATAACAGGGGTAGTAAAAATTTCTAATAATTAGTAAAATAATAAGTCCTGTATTTTCTTTTTGTCTCATCAGGTAACATTTGAGATCAACTTTGACTTTAATTTGAATCAACTGCTCAAACAGGCAGTTGTGAACTTTGAAGCGCAAAGGTAACATTTCTTTCCTAACTCGTGTGACTGGTTGGTTGAACTGTAAATAACCCTGAATAAATGTTTCCAGTGACAGCGAGGAGGACATGACCTCTGATAACAAGGCCTCTCTCTCCATCCCAGTCCAGTACGACTCGGAGATCATCCTCACCAGGTCAGAGGTCAAAGTAATACTCTGATGACCTTTATCTGCTCATAAAGGGGTCACACATTTGAAATAATTCAGTGTGCATGTTTACAGCATTTATTTAATTAAAACAATAATATTGTGAATTATTATTTAAAATAACAGGTTTCTTTTGCAATAAATTTTACAGTGTAATTTATTCAAAGTTAAAAGCTCATTTTCAGGATTCTATTACATATCTATTATCAGGATTCTAAACAGCATTAATATTTGCTAACAATATCAATGTGTGTACCTGATCGATGCAATGAATTCTTGTTAAATTAATCACTTTTTTTCATCTTTAAAACCATTGTAGTGTCATGGTTTAAAATACAACAAAACAAAAACAACAGCACAACTGTTTTGGTCACTGATAATAACAAGAAATGTATGACAATGAATAAGAGACCAATTATTCTAATTATTCCAAACCGCTGTATGTATTTTGACCACTATATACCATACTGTATATAAACCTTAACCTCCATCAAAGAAAAAAGGCTCATATGTTTGTGTAAACTGTAGGTCCATTTATTTTTTCTATTATTTTCCTAGAGGCTTAAACGTGGATTTTTGCAGCATTGATCCTGAGGATCAGGTCAAACATACAGTCTCAGGTTTTAATGACATCGGCCCAGAATTCAACATAACATTACGAGTGAGTCAATAACAAGATTAAGCTGATATGTTTTGGGTTCCCTCTTAGCAATGTGAACTATGTGATAGCTATCTGAAGCATGTCTTTCTGCAGGTTTCAACAGGAACCTTCCCAGTGGATCAGGCTCATCTGAGCGTCTCGTTGCCGGCCAGCACTAAAGCTGGAAATCCTTTATTATATGTCACGTCAGTCCAAACCACACCTGTAAGCATTACACTCTATTAAAATGTATCAGGAAAAGTGAATTATTTTCTATCATTTTCTTTACAAATGACGTATTTGACCGCACTAGTATTTATCCTGTATTTACCAGACTGGGATGAAAAACCAGGATGTTTAATGTGTTTGTGCTGAGTAGGTTGTAAATGTGCGGTGTGACAGCAGCCGTCTGACCGACCCTTTGAACATCAGAGAGAAGACACACACTGCCAACTTCACTAAAGAGAGCTTCAGAGGGACAGCAGAACTGGTCAGTGTGTGTATTCACTTATACATGCTGTAATAGGTGCGTGCTGGGTTTTCAACTTAATAGTAATAATAATACAGTAAATGTTTCTTGAGCAAATCAGCATATTAGAATGATTCCTGAAGGATCATGTGACCCTGAAGACAGATTCAGATTTTATCATATAAATACAGTTGAGCAGATATTTGCATAAAAAACTGTTATTTGAAATTACAATAATAGTTCACAATATTACTGT
Source organism: Enteromius unitaeniatus (assembly GCA_032359435.1). Taxonomy (NCBI): domain Eukaryota; kingdom Metazoa; phylum Chordata; class Actinopteri; order Cypriniformes; family Cyprinidae; genus Enteromius; species Enteromius unitaeniatus. Next base: position 413,251 of record JAUMHI010000074.1, read on the forward strand.
CTTTACTATATTTTTGATCAAATAAATGTCTTCTTAGTGATATAATTTCTTCCTCCAGTGGGTAGCACATTACAAATCAGGATCACAACAGAAAAGTAACAAAACATCCAGAATTTGTCACATTTTTAAGATTTATCCTTAAGATATTTGTATCTTTATTTGTGCCCTCTTTTTTGTGGCTCCTTTCTGTCTATTTCTTACGTTTTTTGTATTATATTGCTTTTCTGTTATCTATTAATCCATACTTAGTTTATTATTGAAAGATACTTTGTATATTTGGTATGTACTGTTCTTTTCTGTTTGTTTTGTACATTCAGTAATCTTTATTGTTTAGTATTGCAAGAACAACAGTAACAAAACCATATACCTGACCCTGACGCCTGGCCAGACAGTAAGAGAGAAAAGTGTGTGTGTGTGGGTAGGCTTGGGTTTGTGTGTGTGTGTGTGTGTGTGTGTGTGTGTGTTTGTGTGTGTGTGTGTGTGCGTGTGTGGGTAGGCTTGGGTTTGTGTGTGTGTGTGTGTGTGTGTGTGTGTGTGTGTTTGTGTGTGTGTGTGTGCGTGTGTGGGTAGGCTTGGGTTTGTGTGTGTGTGTGTGTGTGTGTGTGTGCGTGTGTGGGTAGGCTTGGGTTTGTGTGTGTGTGTGTGTGTGTGTGCGTGTGTGGGTAGGAGTGGGTTTGTGTGTGTGTGTGTGTGTGTGTGTGTGTGTGTGAGTGCGTGTGTGGGTAGGGTTGGG
>JAUMHI010000074.1:425014-437069 GCA_032359435.1 Enteromius unitaeniatus
TTCAACAGTGAGTAGGTCCTGATACGTGCTGTCTAACCCCAATAGAGTTCAGAATATCTAAGAAAGCAGATCCTAACGCATTTTTTTCTTTATTAACATGTATATTCATCCAGGGGATTTATAACTATCACACATCTCTCTAGATAATGTTACATGCAGCAGCATAACTTCAAACGAGTTATACTTAAAGCCTGCCTTCTGAGAAATACTTAGAATATTGCTATAAATTATCAAAACATAATGGAGTTGATCAACACCCCAAAGCTTGACAGACATTATTACCTCCTCAATGGCCGACAATTTATTCCATAACATTATGCAGTTTTGATGCGGTTTTATGTCTGATTATTGTGTTAGATTACACGTGGAAGCATCTATTGTTTCTTCTTCATTTTTTTATTTTTTTTTATTTTGTAAAGAAGATGTGTATTAGCACCCCCTATCATATAAAAATGAAAACACAGAGCATAAGTATAGCTAAAATATATTTCGTATAAGTCAAGTATACTTAAATTATATTTTGAGTATATTTCTGAGAAGGGTTAGTAAAGCCCATTTCTGAAAAGTACATAAAAAGTAGACTAAAAGTATACTTTCCTATTTTTTTATATACTAATAGCTTTAATTTGTATACTAATAGCACACTTGAATAAACTTCTTTTTCCAAAGGGGAGGTTTTGGTGGTACAGATCCCAACTGATGGCAGAATCTTTGTTAAAAGGGAAAAAATGGGGGATTTTCTCTGGAGGAAACCTTTAAAACACATCTGACCCTCAAACATAAATCTCCAGGTTGTCAGGAAGACCGAATCTGGGCTGTTTAGGGTAACGAAGACTATTTATCCTCTTGTGGTCTTGCCCTGCATATCAAAGGCTGCGAAATGGCTGACAAACTCAGTATTTACATTTTATTTGCTAATGTGTACATATCAATAATGGATGTTCACGACTGCATGTTTAGAGAGCGTGGAGCCAAACTCTTTCATTGCAGTAATTTCTGGTGCACCTCACCTGAACTGCTTTGCGCGACCGAAAATTATGGTTAGAGCTCCGGTGTCTGCTTACATAGGTCATTTAGACTAGTTCACCAAATCAAAGAAAAGTCTGTATCCATTTTTCTGGCCTCGGAGAACCCGTATGCTGAAAGACATCCAGAAACACAAGCCAAACCACGTAAACTACATAAGTCAAAGATTGAGACTGTGTTGCTCCATTGTGTTTGGCCATGCAAGTTATCCGTGACCACCTACGATGCCTAGTCATCTAACAGAGAATATATTTGTCTAAATATGTACCAACAAGTACATATCACTGCAGTTTCTCAAAAAACCCTAAAGGCAGTGTTGTACAGTAGCTCATTGAGTATAGAGATGTACTTGAGAGACGAGGAGCTCCGGTTCAATCCTTCACCAAAACAGTTCAGATCTGTGTAAAAGGAAGCTGAAATGCATCAACAAATGTGTTTTTATATCAGTTTTGCTTCTGTTAACAGTATAGGGTAGGTTTAGGGTTGGATTTGGTGTAGGGCATATTTCCAACATGATTAACTTTTAGCAACAGTCCACAGACATTTCAATTCAGAATTCACAATGCATACCTATATCAATGTAATAAACTGTGCCAGGGTTCACATCCCGAACCTGCACCACTCAGTAAACATTTCTCTTCGAAACTGCTGGGAAATTTGCAGTAAAAACAGTGCTGTACAAAACGTGCACAGAGGCACATATTTTTATTAGACCAGTTTGACTTTTTTATTTGTTAAGTCTTTAAGTGTGGTGTGTGTGCGTCATTCCTGAAGAGTTGAGCTGTTACAGGTTGCACATCAACTCAAACCTAGAGACTTGTGGTTGGACCAGTAAACGACTTGTTGCCATTCCCTGCATTTGCTAGATCAGCATTAATGTGCATTACGAACCACCTCGCTGGTCAAAGTTTGCTGATCCAGCAAAAGCTCCCCTCTGGAAATGAAGCACTTTGGTGGAGACATCTAATATGTGTCTAAATCGGGATCAAACCACATATTTAAGCAGTGAATGGGCCAATAGCCCAGCCCAGCTAATATCTTTAATGAGTCTCTCTCTTATTGTTGAAGAACCCAGCCCAACCTTGGCTGCCAGTTAAAAGCAGGATTACTCAACTAATCCCCGGAGAAGTGTTGGGCCGCCCTCCCCCGTCTCCTTCAGCTGGAGTGTTTTACAGGTGTCTGCCTGCATTTGCATTGATGCAGACCTTAAATGCAGAGCACATAATGTAACGATTACAAAGAAAACCACAATGAATGTTGGGGAAACCGATTTGAGATCTCGCTAACGTTGCAAAAACTACTTAGTCACTGCATGATATCAAATAAACTTTGGAGAAGGGCTACACTTAGCACATAAGTATTTAAACCTCTCCTTATGTTCAAACACTTTTTTTCATGTTCTTGAATTCTTTACACTTTTTAAGTCGTTTTTCTTTAACAAAATAGAAAAATCAATTGCTTGGTTTCTGCAATAGAGTGTCTATTGTATCGAATCACTAAACAGGTTTGTGCTGCCTGACTTTGATGATGTTTTGTTTGCAGTGAAGGCCGCAATATTAATAAAAGTTTACGTTTTTTTGACAGTAGCTTTAGCTGACAGAAGTAGTAGCTTGAGTTAGTAGGCAGATGTACATTTATGTTCATTAACAAAAACCGTAAAAGCTGTAACAAATTCATTTTTATAAAGAAAGTTTGAGTTTTACTAGCATTAAACATTGGTCTTCCATAGTAGCATACATTAAGAGTATGCAACCTCAGTTAAAACCTCACATAAAGCACCTCAATACCATGGGAAACAATCTAGCTAAATGGTTTGTTTGTAGAATTGAAGCACTTATGCAGATGAATAGATAGTCTGTCTATTTTATCTCAGAATAATTATATCGTAATAATTATCGTCTCTGTTTTATCATCCAGCTATTACTAAAACATGTTAATATGGCCACCGAAATGAATATATATTATGATTTAGCTGTGTAAGACAGGCCTATCGCTATTGGACAGATTCCAGAACCCCAAAGGCACAGAAAACTGATTTTCCACATGCTTAGGGAAAAGTCATGCACTAATACCCTTTCTGTGCAATGTCCTTCAATGCAGTTCCTGAGCTGCTCTTAGGGATGGAAACTGCACTTCAACATAAAACCTGTTGTGTTTTTTACGATCTCCGCAGGCAGTGCGATACATTACCAACCGGGTCTGCTCCGAGTATTTGATTATAGCATCTGTGCTCATGTGCGTAAGTGCTCGGGTTCGTACTGTAGGTCTATGAGCGTACCACATATGTGCATGATTTAAGACCTGATGAAAGCAAGCCAAGAGCGAACTTGATATTATCATCAGCGTCGTGACCAGCTTGACTCACTCCACTGAGCCGCTGCTTCAAAAAGTGCCGCATCGGCCTAAATATCCATGTTAAATTCTCGTTCGGCACGATAAAAGCATGCTGTACACGACCTGGTCGAGTGCAAGCATTAATGCACAAACATGACTATTCCTAAACTGCGAAAACATTAAGTATAAATGGTTCAGAGCTAGTCTCAACACTTTAAGCATGAAATGAAGTCTATTTATATTGTTGAGCAAATTGAACAATTGAGTTTAATTGCCGAACACGTGTTGTCTAATGCTAAATGTGCCGTGCCAAGACAATTACGAGTGTTGCGGACATTAACGGCCTTCTGAGGCTCTACAATCTGGATGCTTTCCACATTTTTTTAAGGGTAAGTAAATTCACCGTCTTTCATTGCAACTCTGAGGGCTAAAGGCCTTTCATTGGACAGGTCACGTGGGAATTCAGACCAGGTGGTTTTCATTTTCACCCTCATCTGGAGAATACGTGCTCCTGCGCTCAGACTTCCCTCTCTCTCCTCATCGTTCTTTCCTTCACTCTTGCCAGCAGTCGCCTGGTGGTGCAGGACACCTACTTATTGATTTATCTCATATCCTCACCTGTGTTGTCGGGTTGTAAAAGGCTGTTGAGCTGCAGATAATCTGGGATGGATGAGAATGAGGTCACTGAACAAATTATATGCTCTGAATGACATACTTGAAGGGTTGTGGGCTTAGATTTACCTGGAAAATAACCTAGCAGGACTTTATGTGCAATGTTATAGCATTCACCCTCTCCAGACCTATTAGAGATTTCTGTTCCTCCTTTGAAAGTCCAAGCAAACGGAATTTGAAGACCTAGAAAAGGCCAAAAAGGGGTGTAAAACATCCAAAAAGAACAGTTTAATTTAAGGTGTAAATAAATTTACTTCATTTTGGATAAACTTAGCCCTTAATATAATCAGTTTGTCTAACCCAGTACAGTTGGAAGGGCTGCGTTTGGGAAACATGTTTGGACAAAAATTGCAATTCCATTCAGTGCAGGTACAGAAATTACACTCCTCTGAAATTAAATGTGATGTCGAAACCTTCGACCAAAATCAGTCACCAAAAAATGACTTAAACGGTGTTCAGAACCAATAAAATGCCACAATTACGTGTGCAAGTGATATTAGTTCATTCTGTTGATAGGGAAATCTTAGTCAGTGCATGCAATGAAAGAAATGGAAAAGCCTACACATTTTTTCCATAATATTATTTCCAATTTAGATTCGCGATATTCTACAGAACCGGTTCTCCACACCTCCTATAAAGAGAGAGAGAACTGAATGTTATTATAATTAATAATAGTACAATACAGTCAGTCTGAGTGCTATAAGACGATGCTAATGAAGAGAAATAATTAGCAGCCGGCCGTACCTCCAGCCGGGGACCAGAAAACCGCACACAGCTTCAGCCCCAGAAACTCTCACGGTCACGGGGGGCCACACAGCCTCTCGGCCCCGCAGATGGAAGCTCTTGGCCCACCTGAGTGGGACATCGCATATGGTTTGAATTATTGCCACGGATCACGGGTCCCAATGTGGCTCACATTAGGAAAAGCCGCGGCGCTGCCCGGTCGGAAATTGATTCCTATTCTGCACAGGATGAATTCTTCAGTTACGAAGGCTCGACCAATAACATCCCACAAACCCTCCCCCGCAACCACAGACGCCTCCCCTGTGTTTGCTCAAGACGCCCCTCGACTCACCATTACGCACACTCCCTCTCAACTCATCTGCGCAAATTAGTGTTTCTTCAATGAGTTTTGACGTGACCACAGACATATTGATTGAGTTTTTGTGTGCACTAATATAAAACGCATGAGAAATCTGGTTTTACTAAAATTATAGAATTAACAAATAACAGGACAAAGACAGAACAAACAACAGAATAAGACACCTAATATGAAAATAATGGGTCTCATTTACTAACAATTGAGCGGATTGTTTCGTTTCATTTGTTTCATTGTTTTATAATGAACTTTTTCTGTGATTCGTTTCGTACGCACATTCACACACATATTTGGGCGTACACATGCTTAGTGAATGAGACCCAATGTTACTCTGAGAAGAAAAGGAAACAGGCTCATTACTGACACTAAAGTATCTTTAAATAAACCATGCAATATTGCAAAAGAACCTCTAAATGAAGTCAACAAGCCCAATGACCCGAGCGCAGCGTGATTGCAACGTCAAGAGTGCTTCCAATCTTAATGAAATCTGCTGCAATTTGTGTAATTTGCCTGTTCGTCTGGAGTGTGTGTGACGTTGGGAATTCTGTGTGTGCCCTTCAGATTTCCGAAATGATCCCTAATGCTGTTTTATCAGGTAGGCTTAATGAAAGGATCAGTGCTGTATCCTGACCCTGGGGACAGTTGAAAGAGCCCCCTTCCCTCAGATAGCAGGGCTGTAATGGCTGAAGCTGATGTTATCTTGAGGAACCCACAGGAAGGAACAAAGACACACACTCACTCGCTGTTCTCATTCTGTGTTTGATAGGCCTCTTTTCCATACGTGGCATCCCTGCCAGATACTACCTAAAATGGGTAAACCTCTTGCCTACTTGTAAACTGACTTTGTATGGGCTTCAGGTGTCTTCGGGACTCTTGGAATACTCTTAAGATCCTGATATACTACAGGCAATTCATTAATTCTGTTAGGTTAAAACCAAGCTTTGGTGCTTTTCAGAAAAGTTTAAACTTCTACTCATCTGTGGTGATTACATAATAGGTAGGTGTGACTCCAAGTCCATAACAAAGTTTGTTTTCAAATAATTTTGATCTCTGACATGTAAACACCTTTAAACTTATTATTAGTCTATGGTAATGTTGGTGTGGTTCTGGGGCTCCACCTCCTTTGACGTGAAATTCTTCTCTGGTTCTTCTGTTTAATCTGTCAAAGCCAAAATATTTTTTTTTCAGGATTTTGCAAAAACCAACTTTGCAGAAAAGTTTGCTGTCCAGTTCATAACCTCCTTTTAACTGCTATTGGTCCATGATTGTGATGTAACTGGTAGGTGTGGCTCTGAATCTCCGCCTTCTTTGACATGGAATTATTTTTCTGGTGAATTTATTCTGTTCAGTCCGTCAAGGCCAAATTTCAATCTGTTTTGGGAGTTTGAAACAGTTTGCCAAAACAAACTTTGCAGAAAAGTGTGCTCTCCAGTTCATAAACTCCTTTAAACTGCTATTGGTCAATGGAAATTGCATAATAGGAAGGTGTGGCACTGAGGCTCCGCCTTCTTTGACATAAACAAATCTTATTTGATTCATTGATTCTGTTCAGTCCATCAACACCAAAACTAAATTTGTTTTGAGAGTCTGAAACAGTCTGCCAAAACAAATAAAATTTCCGAGAAAAGTTTGCTCCACGCCCCTATTGGCCCATGGTGATGATGTAACATGTGGGTGTGGCTTTGGGGCTCCGCCTTCTTTGACATGGCAATCTCCGGTTAATTTCAGTCTGCTAAAGAGAGACATTAGTAAAATCATTGATTCACTTTGAGCTGCTTTATAATAGAAATTGAAGTTGTAACTCTCTAAGTGACACTCTACAAATTTCTTATGACCTCCCAGCAAAGAACCAAAAAGATGCAAGTAAATCAGGAGCTCAAGGTTCAAAACACTGTATGCAAATATGCGACCACAAATGCTTCAAGCTATTCAAGCTAGATGACTAATTGGACTTGTAATGCTCTGACCAAAGTTTTCTCCCTTCCTCCTTTCGCTTTATCCATGAGGTGCCTCAACAAACAGCAGATAAGCCTCTCCAGAGAGCACCTTTCCTCCCGGGAGAACTCCCTGACCCAGTCGCGGTGGGTCCTCGCATGCGCTCCGAATGCTGATAAGTTTCCCATTCATCTCGTCCGCCCCCCCGCCAGCCCACACCTCTCTTTCACTTCATATTTTCGTGCGGTTCCATTGACTTTCTCCTCCTTTCAGACCGTCTTTAATCCTGGGCTCAGTGTCCAGCTAGGCCCTCCACAGAGCTGTCTTTATTCTGAGCTTATTGCACGTCTGCTGGCTGGTTTATCTCCGGCCTGCAGAGAGTCTTTTCAGGCCTGCTCTTAATGACCTGGGGAAGCTCACATGCTCGGCTTCCCAGGACTGCAATAACCCGATGATGTCAGGAAGGAAAAAGACAGGGAGAAGGGAATTAAAAAGATAGGCCTTGACAATCTTGCTTTAGGAGAGAGTGTGTGTGTGCTTAAAGGAATAGCTCTCCCAAAAAGTGACTATGAATGTCAAACTCCAATTGTTGAACTGTTGTTGTCAGGAAAAGAGCTGCATGCAGATGTGCAATCTGATCTACTAGTGGTTTTCCTGCAGAATTGGGCTACTTTAATGGCATTACGGTATTTAACTGTAAATAACTTAAAAACGTAAAACCTAAAATGCTGTTAGCATATTTTTTTACGGTTAAATTCTGTCAACCACAGCTGCCGCTTTTTTTACTGTATATTTTATGTTGTGTACATAAGAGACTAACATAAACTATGGAACATAAAAGATGAAACATCTCAACGTATTTTCCTGAGAGTTGCTCACTTATTTTTTTCTCATTGCAGCTCTAGCTTAAAATGTGAACAATATCACTGATTATGACAGGATGGTCTGATATTGTTGCAATGCATTGTTTCTTGCAGTATAGAAATCGTATAACACTAAACCCAACTGTAAAACATTTGTTTTGGGGCATCTGTTTGGTCACATTACAAAAGGTTTCTTCTTTTAGTACATCTCCAAAAAGATAGAGCTTATTTCAAGGCCATTGCTTCGCTGCTTCATCAATGCACCCAAAGCCAGTTATTTATATAATTTAGATTTTTTAGTAGCCCTCCCCTTGCAGATCACATAACATGCATAGCACACATGCTGGGTGAAAGGCCCCTTACATCGCATGGCTCGATGCGGTCACTGACGAGAACAAATATAGCAGCAGCTCGCTTGTTCCCACGTGGAGCTTCAAGGAATAAAATGCCCCATCTCAGAACTCTGTGGTAGCAAGCACAGAATTACCACGTCACTGTAATAGTGTGTTATGCAACCATTCAGCTGACTGTCGGCCATCCCAATTCTGACGCCACTGACCCCTGCGGGCTCTTTGGAATGCTGCCAGAGCCCATCTGCACCTCCTTCAGCTTCCCGGTCTCGCTCTGACGTTTGAAGGTGATGGAGATTGCAGTGGGTCTCTTTTTCCATGCATCCCACTAATTCAAATTAGTGCACTCTCGCAGCACAAACAGGCTGGCCATCAGAACCATTAAAAGTGATGTACCGTAAGGCGCTAAGAGAGGAGCTACAGATAGAGCTGGTGTGCAGAGATGAAGGCAAGTCAAAACAATTTATGGAACTCACCATCCAAATTGACAACTTGCTTCGATCTCGCAGAGGAAGGCGTTCTTATCTGTCTGCCACTGCCACCACTCACACTACCGAGGTTGAACCCATGCAGTTAGGCTATACTCACCTCACGCAGGAGACTGCGAACTCACCTATGCCTGATCACCTAATTCAAATTATGTCCTTATTGTTGTTTTGAAACCCAAATATTTCCTGTGGCTCAAGTAGTAGAGTGTGCCGATACTAAGTGTTTGATTCTCAGGCAATGCACAAACTAAAAATTTAAAATGCAATGCATGGAATTCTGGGAAAGTCGGTTTACAGTTTTTTACATGAATTTACCATTAACCAATTAACAGGTTTTTACCGTAGCATTTTTACAGTGATTTTACCATTAAAATAACATCATTTTTTACAGTCTAATATTTTTGTATGAAGCTACAATATCTTCATACAACTACAACACTTTGACTATTTTTAGTCAAATGTATTTTGCGATTAATTAAATGAATCAACATTATGTAATTAATTGGATAAAAAAGGTTAATCGACTGACAGCACTAATTAAGAATAATTACAAGTGATATGATAGGAAAATGGAAATTAGTAGTAGCAAAATTTTAGAACTGTTATGACTTTTCTTTAACACTTGGTAAATAAATAAAAAGCAAATAATGCAATGCAACAAAACTTGAATGCATCTAGTATTATTAGCAATGCTATCCTAACTTCAAGCGAGTGTTATAAGGAAACAAACTTAAAGAAAACCGTTTTGAAAATTTGGAACACTTGGTTTTGGATTTATGGTAGATTTATGATTTATGGCTTTAAATTCCTAGCAGTTTAGAGTACACAATGTTTTCTAAAATAATAATAATTATATCTAAAATAACAAAATGTAAATGTTTGCATTTTACATTTTTAGAAACTTAAACTTCTGTATTTTTTAATTATTTTAATTTCAGTTTTCAACCTCTGCAAGCATCTTTTAAAACTATACTAAACTTAGTTTAAAGTCTTTGCTCAAAAACATTCAAGATTTACAACAATTTAAGTCACAGAATTTTCAGGTGTAGTAAGTCCGACCTCTGTGCCCTCTGAACTTCATCAGCGGGAACCATTTCCGGAGTACTAGTTTTTCCCCCACCTTTTCACTTCTGCTTCAGGTGCCGCTCGTTTTGTGCACTATTTAAGCGCCTGTTTCACAGAGAATAGATGCAAAGTTTTGTTCTGCCTTGGTGACAATCCTGAGCATTTTTCACTGTTTATTTGGACTGCTTACCTGGTACCTTTGGACTGCCTTTTGTTATCACGACTCTTGCTGGATACCCTGACCCCTTTTGCCTGGATTACTAACTCTGGACCTTGCTTGTGACCCCGATCTTTTGCCTGGACCTCAACTATGCCTTGTCTAACCTCTGCTTTTCCTGATCACTGGTATTGAACTCTGCCTGTTTACTCTGATTTATTAATAAAGCTGCTTATGGAACCACACAAAGATCCAGAGGTGTTTTATCAGATGGCTCATGAGTTATCCTGTCAAGCTTCTCAACTGTCTACTCACCACCAGCAGCTGGAGAAGTTGAATTGTAGCGTTTAAGAGATCGCTAAGATGCTACAAACACTTGTCCAAGGACATCACTCTGCACATGGGCCGACCATCTGTTTTTTTCATCATCGACTCACCTGAGCACCCCACGATCCTCGGTCTCCCCTGGCTGGAGCGACATAACCCATCCATCTCCTGGACTGAGAAGGAGATAACTCACTGGTCTCAATACTGCCACACTCACTGCCTCAAGGGATTCCCAGAACTCCTCAACAACCGCTTCTGGTGGTCCTCACTGGGGTCGGACGCCACACAGTTTGTTCAATGGTGTGCACCTGCAACATCACAAAGACCTCTCATCAGAAACCCTCCGGTCTACTACAACCACTACCCATACCCCAGAGACCCCGGACCTCGCAATGGACTTTGTCGCTGACCTCCGGCCATCTAACAATTACACTACCACAATTACCAAGTTACCTAGTGCCTGGGAGACTGCCGAAATCATCCTAGACCAGGTTCTATCCTAGACCAGGCTGTTCCGGTTCTACGGGCATTGTCTCCAATCGGGGTCCCCAATTCACCTCACGTCTCTGGGCCGCCTTCTGTAAACAGTTAAATATAAACGTCAGTCTCACGTCAGGATAGCACCCAGAATCCAACGGGCAGGCTGAACGTTTCAACCAAGAACTCACCAGATTCCTCAGTACATACTGTTACAATAACCAGCAGGATTGGAGTAGCTACCTCCTGTGGGCCGAGTACGCACAAAATTCCCAGGCAGATAAGTTAGATAACAGGCATGACACCCTTTCAGTGCATCCTAGGATTTCAACCCCCATGAAACTGCTTACCTGGTACCTTTGGACTGCCTTCTGTTATCACGACTCTTGCTGGACACCCTGACCCCTTTTGACTGGATTACTAACTTGCTTGTGACCCCGATCTTTTGCCTGGACCTCGACTCTGCCTGTTTACTCTGATTTATTAATAAAGCTGCTTATGGATCTCGACATGTCTGACTCCGAGTCACATCAGGTCTATGCTCAAAAAGGGGAAACAGGTTAATTTAAGAATTATAGGATTAATTATAGTGTGCATGAAATTGAGAAGACAGAGATTTGCATGTTTACATCTCACAATTCTAATTTGCAATTGTTTGTAATGAAATCAGAATTTTGAGAAATAAAGTCGCATTTGTGAATTCATCTCACAATTCTGAGATGTGACACTAAAAAGTCACCATTAATTAAAAAAATGACTATTTCATTGCACATTCAGAAAGCACGTAGCTAATTCACAGCAGTACAGAAAACAGAACTGAATCTGAGCTGGACTTCAGATGCCTGCAGCTGCAAAACAAACCCACACAATGAGAAGAGAACGCACGCTGTCACTCAGCATGACTGGAAGCAATGTTTGGGTGTCTTCAGTCCCTAAACACTGAGACAAAAGCTTGCGCTATCTGAAAGAACTCACAGCATACAAAGAACTTCCCCATTAAGCCTGAAAGTCTTTGTCTTTCCCAACTCAAATCACAGTTTAATGACACTGCAAAGAACAAGGATCCCTAACTTCAATACTTACCCCATTCAAGTGAGTTACACAGAGGTCATTAGAGGACAAATATATCAGTTTTCAATAAATAAAAAAATAAATAAAAATTATATATATACACACACATGTATGAAAATAGCATATTGTGATAAAGTTCATTATTTTCTGTAATGTACTGATAAACATTAGACTTTCATATATTTTAGATT
>JAUMHI010000074.1:437169-463832 GCA_032359435.1 Enteromius unitaeniatus
CACACGCACACACACACACACACACACACACACACACACACACGCACACACACACACACACACGCACTGAGATTCAATAAGCCCCTGATGGAGATTTTTTTGTGTACATTTCATCCCCAAAACAACATATATATATATATATATATATATATATATATTGTTTTATATATTTTATATCCTTATTTTCTTTTAAAATTAGATTTCAAGAGATTTTTAATAGATTTTTCTTTTTGTTCTTTCTTGCTTATTAAGTTATACAATATGATAATTATCATGCATAAATGTGTCCAGTTGCGCTCAATGGTGAGTTCTTGTATTAATTGGTAAGTTCCTGTCAGAAGGCTCTCGCTGGAGGCTGATCTTTCAGTGTGTGACAGCACAGATATCTCTCTGGTTCTCAGGCCGAGGAACGGAGGCCGGTTCTGTGTGGGCCGCAGGATGAAGTTCCGCTCGTGTAACACGGACCTGTGTCCCCGGGGCCAGAGGGACTTCAGGGAAGAGCAGTGTGCCCAGTTCGACGGGAAACACTTCAACATCAATGGCCTGCCGCCCTCCGTCCGCTGGGTGCCCAAGTACAGCGGCAGTGAGTGTCTTTGACCTCTGACCTCTCTCACACACACACACAGACCAACTTTTCTGTTTACCCCAGCAACGTTTTCTTCCAAAAGCACCTAGCAACAAATTTAGCAATTTTCACAATTTATTCTGTGACTTGACAAGTGAATATGACATCATTTAGCAACAAATCAACCTTTCTTTAGCAACAAGATGCGATGATGATGATGATGTAAGTGTTGTTGTATTGCTATACTATGTTAATCAGGCAAAATACTGCAGAAAAAGATGAAACCAGTCCGTTTACACAGAACACATATTTATTGTGTTTTCAAGAGACATCGATCACCATTTAAACACATGTTTAGAAAGCCATGTAAAATAAATGTAAGTTCAAATTTGAAAAAAACTTGTCTTGAGACTTTATGGCGTTTTTTCTGACTCAATCTCATGTTTTTAAATGAACAATGTATTTTTGTGATTGGTCCTTTGTATTAAACTATACATAAACTACATGCATAATGCTGTTCTGTTTCTAATTGTTTAATAAACTTAATGAATTACATTATTTTATTTTAACATTATTTTGAAAAGCGTGCATTTTTTTACAAGATAGTCTTATTATTTTATTGCATTAGTAATAGTTTGCTCAATGCTCCCTTTTGAATATCGTAAATATTGAATTGAGTTTTTCATCCATTTTGACAGCGTTGCGGTCTGGTGTTTTTCATCTCTTTCTCGTTATTATATAAAAAACCTTTTGAACGCTAGTGTATAGAATCAACTGAATCATGGTAAAACCTCTGTCTTGTTTCTCAGTTCTGATGAAGGATCGCTGTAAACTCTTCTGTCGTGTCACGGGGACGATGGCATACTATCAGCTGAGGGACCGGGTCGTCGACGGGACCCCGTGTGGACCAGACACATATGATATCTGCGTACAAGGCCTCTGCAGGGTATGATAATACTATGGTACATTGAAATTTACTACAGTACTGGATGATTACCGTATTCATATACAATTGTGTTTCAAAGAATTGCACGGTAGTACCATGACATTTATGGTACATGTCTAAAATAAACATAGTAATACCATGGTAGATTTGTGATACGAATGTGAGCTGACACTCTTATCTCGTGTTTTTATCATAGCAAGCAGGCTGTGACCATGTTTTGAACTCGAAGGCCAGAAATGATAAGTGTGGTGTCTGTGGAGGAGACAACTCTTCATGTAAGACCCTCGCTGGAACCTTCAACAACGCACAATACGGTGAGACCCTCACCTAGTGTTTCTCATCTTCTTCTCATTGCTCCTTGTGCTTCTCATCTCTTTCTAATTGTTTTCTGGTGTTTCTCAACTTTTTCTGGTGTTCCATACCTCTATCTTGTTTAACCGGTCTCTGGTGTTTCTTATCTTCTTCTCGTTCTTCTGTGAAATTTCTCATCACTCTCTGCCGTTTCTCATCTTGTTATCATCACTCTCCAGGGTCTCTAATGTAGTTCTTGTGTTGTAGGTTATAATGTTGTGGTTCGGATTCCTGCTGGCGCGACTAACATCGATATAAAGCAGGTCAGCTACTCAGGATTGCCAGAAGATGATAACTACCTCGGTGAGTCAGTACAGATTACCAGAGCAGATTACCGTGTTAATACCACAGTACTCTGATACTAGATGATGAGGAATACCACACTATTGCAATGGTGCATGTCTAGAACAGCTGTGTTGTTATAATGGTGCTTCACCGTGGAATTTGGGGTCGCAGGGAAAGCAAACGCCGGGTGATTGACAGACGTCGAGGTGCTAATGAAAGTAAGCGAGTGTGTCCAGGACGTTTGAATAGCTGTTCACACTCGAGTCAAAGGGCCAAACAAACACACACAGCTGATAAATGAGACGTGACCCGAGGTTCAGTATCCAGGTCTGGGCACATTCACAAAACATTTTATCTTACCCCTAAGAGTTCCCTTAAACAGCAGTAAAAGCTCTCTTAAAACCCATTCACAAAGCTGTTCAGACTAAGCTTAACTAAGGAATAGAGAGAAGTCTTACGCCAAGAATCAGGGTTGAGACACAGGCCTTATTTTTAAAGTTTTCTCCTGAATTGGTGAGTTATGAGCTACTTTTAGTGTGAAGATGTGAAAATGGGCCCTGATCTTTCTCATCTGCAGCTCTGTCTGACAGTCAGTCCAACTTCCTCCTGAACGGGAACTTCGTGGTGTCCATGTTTAAGAGGGAAATCACCTTTAAGGGAGCAGACATCGAGTACAGTGGATCTAACACCACGGTCGAGCGGATCAACTGCACTCAGAGGATCGAGGAGGAGCTCGTTCTGCAGGCAAGAGAAGCCAAGCTTACAGTGAAATGACACCAAACCACAGCACAGTTTTAGACTAATGAGCTGTCGAGCAACACATCAGGACAACAGAAACCAGTCAACATGTTAGATATCCACTCGTTTCACCTTATTTTGTTATGCACACAGGTGACAGGTAAATTTCCTAAAAATTCTAACTGTGTGAGATTATAAGACCAGCTATTTTGGCATTATTTTGTATACCCTCATAGTTTTTATTAATATTTATAATATAATAATGTATAATATTCATAAATTAAGTTTATTTTTTATCATTTAAATATGTAGCTTACTTATTTTCATTTGACTTTTGTGCTTTAACTTGACTAGGCAAAAAGTTGTTTTTTTATTGTTAGTTTTTTTTTAGATTTATTGCTATTATTATTTACAGTAATTTTTTTGGTTTAAAATACCATACTGAATGAGTCTTCATTCAGACAATATGTCTTAATTTAAGAATGCTTAAATATAATGCTTTAAATAAAATGCTTTTGTGAAATGCTTCTGCAGAGGAATAGCACTGAAATGTCCTCCTCTGAGGGAGGTGTAATGCATCTGTTGTGGTCTCAGGTTCTGTGCGTGGGAAACCTGTATAATCCTGATGTCAGATATTCCTTCAGTATTCCCATCGAGGAGCAGAGAGAGCAGTTTGTGTGGGACCCGTCGGGCCCCTGGCAGGAGTGCAGCCGCTTGTGTCAAGGTGCGCTTCTGTTTGAGCCGCTTGCCTGGTTTTCTGTCATTAAACACCCTTATATGCTTCCACGTCAATTGTGTGTGTTTGTCCGCAGGTGAGCGGCGGCGTAAGGCTGTGTGTGTTCGGAAGAGTGATCATTTGGTGGTTTCAGAGCAGAGGTGTGAGAATCTACCTCGACCAAGAGGCACAACAGAGCCCTGCAATATTGACTGTGAACTCAGGTACAAGCATACACAAAGCCTTTTATTGTATAGATTAGTAATGCAGCATTCCCATACTAGTGCAAAATTCAGCAAACACTCAATTGACTGAAAATTTGTACTGCCAAACAACTAATCGTGATTAATTGAATTCAAAATGAAGGTTTGCTTAATAAAAGTGTGTGTACTATGTATATTCATTAAATACAAACACATATATATATATATATATATATATATTTATATAAATATATACACACAGGTGTTGTAATATCTATAATATCTTTAAAAAGTTGATTTATTTCACTAATTCCATTCAAGAAGTGAAACTTGTATAATGTATACATTCATTCCACACATACTGATATATTTCAAGTGTTTATTTCTTTTCATTTTGATGATTATAACTGACAACTAATGAAATCTCAAATTCAGTATCTCAGAAAATGTTAATTATAGGAAGTAAATCATCAACTGTATATCAGTATACAAGATGCAAATATATTGGTCGTGAGCATTTTTTAGCAGAACATTTTCATGGTTTCTTAGCTAAAATGTAAACACAACAGAAAAAACACTTAGCGCTAACCGAATGAGCTGAACACTATCTAACAGACTCTGTGTTTTAATGTCAGGTGGCACATGGCGGGTCGGAGCGACTGCTCTAGTAAATGCGGTCCAGGTATCCGTACACTGGACGTGCTGTGTATGCGCTACAGACAGAACAAGAGACAGAGTGAGCGCATGGAGGCCAGAGTCTGCGCAGACCTGCCCAAACCACAAACCCGGGAGTCATGTCATGGTGACTGTCTGCTCAAGAGCTGGCAGTACAGTGCCTGGTCTCAGGTGACGCACAATACAGCTCTTTTTCTGCGTTATACTTTCCCCTGAGCTCTAAATAGTAATAATAATAATAATATTAATAATGTAAAAATAGATATATGGATAGATAGAACAGACTGATAGAGAGATAAAAACTTTAGAATTAAAAAATCTGTTTTATGTATACTGAAGCAATACTGAAGTGGAACTTATTGGCCGGTTTCACAGACAGGTTTTAGATTAAGCCAGGATTAGGCCATAGTTCAATTAGGACATATAAGTAATAATAAATATATTAAATAAATAAATAAATAAAGATATATATATAGAGAGAAAAAACTCTAATTGTGTGCCAAATTTTTGTCAATTTGTCTTGCCAAAGATATTATAGTATATGATAAAAATAAAAATAAAAAACAGCCGAAAGATATATGAACAAACCCCTCTATAAAAATCTTCAGAATACAAATAGGAAAAAAACTCTAAGTTTTGGTGCATGTAAGTGCCTCTGAAGTGGGGGAAAAACTCTTTAAAGGTATGTATTGTAATTAAAATCTATATATGCAAATAAATAAAGTTTAATAAGAAAATTTGTGTGAATGACATGAACAAACCCCTCAGTAAAAACCTCCAGAATATAGAGAGGAATAAAACTCTAAATGTTAGTGTGTGTAAGGCCTGCTGACGTAGGGAAAAAACTCCTTAGATATGCATTGTAATTAAAATCTACAGACGCGAATAGAGAAAGTGCAATAATATCATTTGTGTGAATAATTTGAAAAAAGCCCCACAGTAAAAATAATGTCTATAGTGTCTTGCCTTTATGTAATGAAGTGAAGTAAATATATAAGGACCTATAAATTTGCACATTATCTTTATGCTGTTTTCTCATGATTATGTGTCGTTTTTGTCATTTGTGGTTACAGTGTTCAAAAAGCTGTGGACACGGTGTCCGGTCACGGCAGGCGTACTGTATGAACAATCTGGGTCGCAGGCTGGTGGAGCGAGAGTGTAGTGAGCAGCAGAGAGTCCTGAGTGAACCCTGCAATGACGTGCCCTGTCCCGACTGGAGCGCCAGTGAATGGAGCGAGGTACTGACCACAGCTTTACCAGATGCTAAAATATATGTATATATATTAAAATAAATATTTTATTTCAGCTAATTGCCAAGGCAAGATTTCTCACTTATTATAATGAATTTAACTTGATGGAAACTAAATTAAACTAAACTAAGCCAAGACTATAGAATGTAAAAGTGAGGAAAAAAAACACTATAATTAAAAAAATTACAATTACAAAAAACACACAATAAAATGACTGACACTTTAAAATGAAAGTGAAACCAGTGAAAATATAATGAAAAATATTAACAAAATGTGTAATAATCAGCAGCAAAATACAAAGTGTACAGTTCAGTAAGCAATTCTAAATGCACTTTTCTAAATGCAATACTAAAGTGAATCAAATAGAATTTAATCATTTTTAATTTGTGAAAAAATGCTTTTAAATTATAACAAATTATACTACTATAACATACTAACAAAACTAAACATAAATGGATACATACTACATGGACAAATTATCAAAATACACACAAAAAAAATAAATAGAAATGACAAGAAAAAGAAAAAATAGCTAATTTATAAAATTACCACAAATTGCTGAAACTCTAATGTTAAAATGAAAACAGAAAATATATAAATCAATTTTAAAATATTAACATACATTATAATAGTATATCACTGCTACACAGTATCATTACACACATTATGAAAACTAAAATGTGCAGTTTTTCGTCCTTTCATTCTTTTAAAATGAACCATATTTAGAACATCACATGAATGATAAATATAAATTTAAAAAAAAGAGTATAATGGCATTTTAAACAATATTTGTTACAAATGCAAAGCTTCAGATTTATTTAAAGTGAAACTTAAACTAGCTGTATGTGGGAAATGCACTAAACTAATAAACTAATACCTCTCTGATTCAACACCAATCCAATTATTTATTTATTTATGACATTGATGGAGTTGCATATAAAAAATCTCATTTGTTTTCCGGAAAATACTGTACTTTGAGACTTAAGTACCACAATCGGACAAACCTACAGTGAATCTTTGTATCTGTTCATATCAGTGTCTGGTGACCTGCGGTAAGGGCGTCCGACACCGACAGGTGCTTTGTATTCTGGGAGATGAGAAGCTGAATGAGCAGCGCTGTGACGCAAACACCAAACCCTCGTCGGTGGGTGGTTGTGAGCTTCCAGAATGTGCATCCTGGCAGGTCGGAGTCTGGAGTCCGGTGAGAAACAGACACTCGGTTCCTTTCTCATGTCAGTTTTTGTCACTAGATGGTCTGAATGGGAATGATGGTGTTTCAGTGCACGGTGAGCTGTGGCCAGGGCTATCAGATGCGTGCGGTCAGGTGTGTGTCGGGGGCTTACGGTGAGACAGTGGACGACAGGGACTGTAATGCAGCCGCCAGACCTCGAGACAGTCAGGTGAACAAACCTGCTCCATCTGCACTAATGCACTAATAAATAAATAAATACTTTTACAAAGGATTTACATTTCAAAGAAATTATGTTCTTTTGAACTTTCGATTCGTCTGTATATCTTGAAAAATAAAATATTCCACAGTTTCAACAAAAATATTGTGCAGCACATCTGTTTAATAATTTAGAAACGTTTCTTGAGCAGCATATTAGGAGGATTTCTGAAGTATGATGGGACACTAAAGGCTGGAGTAATGATGATAAAAATATGGCTTTGATCACACGAATCACAAAGAAAACAGCTATTTGAAATTGTAAAAAATATTGCACAATTTTTACTGTATATGCAACTTTGGTGAACAGATTTGTTTTGGCTTTTTTGTTAAAATGTTACTAAATGTTAATGATTCCAAAATGTTTACCAGCGGTGCGTAATGAGCAACATCACCTCTTACCTATGAATCTGATGTGTGTGTGTGCAGGACTGTGAGTTGTCAGCTTGTCCTCGTGCAGCATCAGTGTTTAACACACCCAGACCAGCAGAAGCAGCTCAGAGACACACACAGTGGAGATACGGCTCATGGACCAGCGTGAGTAACATTTCACATCAAATCATTTTGTGGGTGGACTATTAGTTGATAGACACGCTAGCTGATAGGACCCTCAGCTGTATTTCTGTTTTAGTGCTCGGTGTCGTGTGGCGAGGGCCGGCGGGAGCGCTACGTCAGCTGTAGAGACGCTCAGGGTGGTGTAGCTGAAGAGTCGTCCTGCGCTCATCTTCCTCGTCCTCCAGACTCCTCCGTGTGTTTCACTGCCTGCGGTCAGTGGAGGGAAGGAGAATGGACACCAGTGAGTCAGACACACTCGTTTTCACAGTCCTACATTGTCTAGAGCATCCTCCACTGGTGTCCTCTAGAGCACTAGAGCAAGTTACAGAAATAATGTTAGAGTAATGACACTGGCATTCAGCCTGTCAGCGTCTCGTCTGACCGTAGATACTGAATCGGGTGAATTAACTTAACTTGAACGGCGTCAGACAGAGGCGTCAACAGCAGTCACGCATCCAGGTTGAGCTTATTTTGAGGTTATTTGTGGTGTGTGTTTTTGCTCCAGTGTTCTGTGTCGTGTGGCGTGGGTCGCTCCACCCGGCGGGTGGTGTGCATGAGCTACCATCATCAGCTGGACGAATCGTTCTGTGACCCAGACGAGCGTCCCAGCGCTGAGCAGGAGTGTGCGGCCGCCCCCTGCCAGTCCTCCTATCACCTGCCCAACAACCAGCCCCACCTGCCCTACGACCCCGGACAGCACAGCTGGAACGTCCCGTCTGCAGAGAACCAGTGGAGGACGGGGCCCTGGGGAGCCGTGAGTGACTCTGCTTCATCTCAACTGCATACAGTGTTGGCGGTAGCACATTTCAAGTAACGAAAATTACGTAATCGGATTACCTTTTTCCAGAGGTGTAAAGTACTTGAGTTAATGTAACTAATTACTGTAGGGATACCACCCTAAAATGCTCATTTTGTCATTAATCGCTTATCTGCAGTATATATGACTTTAGATAAACTAACAATTGTTTTTATATTGTTGAACGTCTTCTCCTGTAGGTTTAATAAGGGGTTTTTTGTTTGCTATAAATCAAACATCTTATATTAAAAACCAAAAAATCAACACATTACTTAGCTAAGATACTCTTTAAGTAACGTTATTAGTTTATTTTTAGTGAGTAACGCAATATGGTAATGCATTACTTTTAAAAGTAACTTTCCCCAAAACTGACTACGTAGATATATTTAAATAGTATATAAAATAGTCAGAATAGTATATATGTTTAATATGCACAATAATTTTAATATTCAAAGGTTTTTGTTTTTTTATTGAAAAAAATATAGTTTTTTGTGTTTTTTTATATATAGTTTAGATATATTTCATTTTTTATTTAAAATATCAAAACATTATTGATCTTAGATTTTAGTATTTTATTTGAAATTATTTAGTGAAAATAGTATAGTTTTTTATACAAAATCATTTTAATATAAATTTTTTATATAATATTATTATTATTATTGCTGTTCTATAAATATTTTTATTCATGTATTTGAAATAGTTTTATATACAAATAATTTATTTATAATCATTTATAATCATAACAGCTTATTGTATCAGCCACAGTTTTTATATCAGTGCATATCTAAAATTAAACATGACTAAAATATCTACATGTGATCAGATCTGCATGTTATGAAGCCATTATTACTGCATTGAATGATTGAGTGCGTGATCATTCTTGTTCTCTGTCTCACATGTGTTTTGCGAGCGGTACATGCGTGTGTGGATCCTCTTACAAAATCACAGTCTGTTTGTTTTAGCCAAACGTTTCATATTTCATGCTGTCTGTCATCTGACTGCAATTTCCTTCATTAGCACATGTGCCCATTAGCTTTGATCCGCTGCTCTGAGCTCTGATGCATGCTGGGATTGGATGAGTTCCAGAGCGTGTGAGGCTTTCTATTGGACTTTATTAGTGTGTTTTTTGGGATTATATGAAGATAATTCCATGTACTACAGGCTGTAAAGAGACTATATTGCTGGAGGAATACAAACTCATATAGAAAGTCATGTGACGTTAACCTCCCGCTGATATATATGTGAGAAATATAACTGCTTTAATGGCTCAACAGGTCATTACTCTACGTTCACAGAGACAGATTCATTACAATATATTACTCAGTCACTAATGTAATGTGTTTTTCATACAGTGCTTAGAATTAAAGGATTGGCATTCAAATATCTTCCTAATGCAAAAAAGTAATTTGATTTGACCCAAAATAAATATTATATTAGTGTAGGGTTAGGATTATATAAGTGTTTAAAAACTTTATAAAACATCATCACTTTGTTCATCTGCAAAGCATGAGTTATGAATTCTTTGAATAAATTCATTGAATAGAATGGAATTCTCAAATTATATGTTTTTATAAATTTCCTGTAATAATATATTCAAATATGATTCCTCATCAATATTGTATAAGTATATGATTATTTTGCATCAGTTTGTTGTTTCTGTTGTTACTGTACTGTGTGTTACTGTATGAAGAATTTTTGGGTATAGTATGTCGGAATTATCAATTTTTCTTTTATACCAAAAATCGTTATGATAAAGATCATGTTCCATTAAGATATTTTGTACATGTCCCAGCATAAATATATATAAAACATGCCAGATTGTCAAATTGTTGAATCTCAGCCAAATATTGTCCGATCCTAACAAACCATACATCAATGAAATCTAATCTGTTCAGCTCTATTCAGGTGATGAATGAATCTCAATGTCAGAAAAATGACTGGTTTTGTGGTCTGTGGTCACACAAATGCTGGGTTTGTCCTGTGTTCAGTGCTCCAGCTCGTGTGAAGGTGGCTTTCGGCGGCGGGTCGTGGTCTGTCAGGACACAGATGGACGCAGCACTAATTACTGTGACGAGAGAGTCAAGCCCAGCGAGTCCAAGAGCTGTGACTCCGGACCCTGTCCTCACTGGAACTACGGCATCTGGGGCCAGGTCAGACACACTACACCAAAACATCAGAGTGTTCATTCACATAATAACAATTACATTAACATTACAACGAACATGATCTGAAGTGCATTAGAATGCTGTTAAAACATATGACAGTTTTTTGTTTGTGGGTGGGGGGAGGTTTTGTAATGTTTCAGTTTTGAGCTGAATTTAACTTTATTCTTTGGGAATAAGGTAAAAAAAAAAAATGCAGGCAATGTCCTCTTCATTGTATTGATCTGTGTTATATAGCTGTCTGTGTAATAATAAAATGTCTATTAAAAGAAAAAAAAACAGTGAAGAATAGAATGTCATTTTATCACTTCATAATTATTTTTATATTTGCACAATAATGTAATTTAATTATTAATAGTTTATTAATTATTGCAATAAATGTGTTGTTTTATTATACACAATGTTCAGTATGTCAGGTGCTACGTGCTAATTATAAATATTAAATATAATTAATTAATTATTAAAAAGCCTTATTTTTTATTATTTAAAAATAATAATAATAAAAATAATAATAATTAGATTTTTATTTAATACATTTGTATTGTATTATTTTACAATCCAAAATGTTCAACAAGAGAATTATTGATTGTAAATATACAAATTGAATTCAATCACCATTGAGTATCAATTAATATAGATAAATGAATTAAGTTTAAGTATGAACTTTATTGTCTTACTTTCTAGGTGCCTATTGATACATATATTAAAAAAAGAACAAATACACTTTTTTCAGCCGAAAGTAGCTAAAGCCAGCTTGAAAAGTGACTAGATGTCATACATCAATTTGCATATTCATTACATCAATGCGTCATATTATCTTTCTTTTGTGTGGTCACATAGTGTAATTTAGTATTGAAGTATTGTAGTACTGAAGTATTTAATGGTTTCTGTTGTCAGAAAAACGGAATGAATATGAAATAGTGACTGAAATGCACCCCATTATTAGGTTAAACTAGCTCTACCTTACTAGATGTTCATCTGGATTAAAATCCTGATTTATAATCAAGCTGTTTTCTGATAAAACCAAGTACACATAAGATATAGACAATGGCTGTGCTGTGATTTTGGCTATATTTGCATGTAAAATAGAGCTTGCGCGGCACAACTACAGACTCGCTGAGGTTTCTCCAAGTCGCTAGATTTGTCGCTTTTTTGGAAAAATGTCGCCATGTGGGTCTGAAAAGTCTCTAAATCAAAGTCGCTAAGTTGGCAACACTGCTAGTGTTATACGTAATACTCTATAGGACACGTTTAAGTCATTATTTGTGTGTTCTTTATGTGTATTTGAGTGTTGTATGATTGTGACACACACTGGAGAAGCGCTGAAGGTTGACTCTCTCTCTGTCTCTGTCCTGTAGTGCTCTCACTCGTGTGGTGGTGGTCAGCGCACGCGTCTAGTGGTCTGCCAGCGTCCGAGCGGTCAGAGGCTACATGAGCACAGCTGTGATGTTCTGGACAAACCGACCGATGTGGAGCCGTGTAACGGGCAGCCCTGCTCCGCCGATGCTTCATGGCACAGACGAGCGTGGAAGCCGGTACGATAGATAGTGTGTCTGTCTGTCTGTGTGTCCCTCAGACGCCCGGAGACACGCCCAGAAACCACAGAGAGCAGGGGCCAGCTGCTTAGACTTAGCCTCTGCCCTAAAGTGCCCCAAGGTCAAAAAACACTTTCATTTTCTTTTGATATGCATTTATTTTTACCTTATTTGTTCATCGACTCTTCCAGTGATTGGTCGATTTCATTTAAAGCAGTGATTGCATGCTTTTAACACGCCTAAAGAGACACCTAGTGGTCAAGTGAGTGGGCAATATGATAATGTTTAATGCTGACGTAAAATTTAAACAAAATTGAAGTCAAGAGTTGACTCAAAAATCCATAATAATTAAGGAACACAGCTCTAAGTGAATGAAATCATCCTGCAGAGGTTTACATCTGAAAGTGCAGCGTGTATAAAGTTATTGTCTCTGAATCATTGAAAGGAGTCGTTTGTAAAGCGGTTTGTGTTGGCATCAACATGAAACATTGGCATATTGCCCGAACACTTTGATCTTTTCACTTGGTCTGAATGAAAATGCAAATTCATTCTTCACCACTAGGTGTCGCTTCCGTTTCAATGTTAACGCTGTACAAATAACAGCACTGAGCTCACAAACACTGCTTTATCAGACTTTACAGACATGGTGAGATGAACATGAGACCAATCGACTAATCACAGCAGATTTGCATCATGCAAAAAAGGGTTTTATAAAAAATTAATCACTAAGCTAATGGTTTGGGAGTCATGGATGGAGGTGGACAATGGAGGTGTTTTTTGACCTTGCTTACATGTCAAACTGTTATTACCCATAATAAGGGTATTTTAACAACTAGTATGACAAACTAGCAGTTAACCAAGCGGTAAGCAGTCTTATATTTTGGATTCAGCTGAGTCTGATCTGTTCGACTACGTTTTAAGACTAGTCTAAAGCTTTTATGTAACCGGCCGCAGCTGTTTTTCATTTTGTTTACAATCAAAGTATAATGTTCCTCCTCAGTATTTTGTCTTGTTTTCCAGTACAAATATTCTACATATTCTTAAATCAACATGCATTTGCACAATAAGCCAAAAAAATAAAAAATCAGGTATTACGTTTTAAAAAAAAATGCTTTAAAATGAAATAAGTTTTGCTTAAAATTAAGTAGTAAATAAATATTTTTTTGTATTTAGTACATTTAAATAAATGTGACAAAATCAAATATTATTAAGATTATTTTTCTGCTTATTCCATTTGCTTAAATAAATAAAGTGAAAAGTCACTTAATTTTGGTGAATTTTTCAGAAAGCAATTCCAAATATGTCAACTCATTTTGGTTCTCCAGTAAATGCATCTTGATTTAAGAATATTCTGTATTGGAAAACAAACAAACAAACAAAAAAAGACCACCTAAGTATATTTTACAGGATGTCGTCAAAAGCAGTAATTAAAATCATGTCCACAGGCTCTATGAATTAGAGGAAGCGTGTTTGAAAAACAGAGAAATCATTTGTGCAATTTTATCTGTACTCGAGTTTGAGCTGTAATCTAAAAACACAAGTGTATATTTGTGTATAAGAGTTTAATATTTTAATTATTATTATTATGACAATTACGCAGCAGCCACTTATTTTATATTATATTTGTATCTTTGTACAGAATGAGTATTTTTAAAATCGTCAATTCATCTTATATCTATATTATTTAATATTTCAAACTGGTGCTTGTGACGTTGACTTGTACAGAGGAAAATAATTGTTGTTAGTGTTTTGTTTTTATTTTGATTGCGATGTGAAATAAGTTTTTGGAAGATCTGCAGTTCTGCCTTTTTCAACAGAAATAGCAGATGCAGGATATAAACATATCTAAGTATAAATAACCACACTTTAGTTAGTTTGAGAAGCGGTACTTCGGCGTGGACTGAAACACTCAAAAAAAACTTGATAAATGACAAATGGAAGAAATACCTCATCGTTCAGTCTTTGTCTCAAAATGCACTTGCAAAATATAATAAAATCAAACGACCAAATATTTCAGCCTCGTCTAACTCTCATAATGCATTTGCATCAGAATCGCTATTTTTAATAAAACTGAAGATTTTTCAACTAAAACCATATTATGTTTAATCAGTTAACCATGTGAATGACCATATGACTTCAACCAATAGTGTATCAACAAAATTCAGTCCCAAAGATATGTGAGACATGGAGAAAAGGTTAAATACATTCATAAAAGTTTTTAGACACTAATATAACTTCATGGTTGAGTATTTGTGACCCTAATGGTACGTTCACACCAGAAGCGACTTGGTCCTCCATAGTTTCGAAATCACGTCGCTACTAGAGCAAGCTCCTGATTGGTTAACGCGGCTCGAATTTTCGGCAAAGTTCAGATTTTTCAACTTGAGCATTTCGCGTGAATCACGCTTCAAACGCAAGAATCGCGCCACTCACTCGCGTGAATTAAGGATGTCTAATTGCATCTTTGCATTGACTTAACCTGTAAATCACTTGCGCTTAACGTTTCATTCGCATCTGGTGTGAACGCAGCATTACAGGTTCTTCGTAGGTCAAAAATGACCCCAACACAAAACATATATCTCTTAAAAAAATGATCATAAGATCTGAATGTGTGTTTTAAGGGCCTTAAAGCATTTGCAAAGTTTCATTCCTTTACTTGTAGTATGTAGTAAAATAAATAATAAAGTAGGTGTTAAACTGCATTATGAGGGTTAACCGAGTGATCATCATCAGGTATCAACACTGAGATTTGGTGCTAATTAGGATTGAATCCCTAATTACTGTCTACTTCGCTGTCTAATGTAGCGCTGAGTTTTAACGTATTATAACATTATTTTTGTGTCGTTGTTACTCAGAATATGACTTCATGCGTCATTATCGTTAAGGTTGCAGTCGGTTTCTGCAAACTAAACCTTGAGAGCATTTTAGCTCTTGTTTTATCAGCTACCATAATAAAAACGAGTGATTGATTGACATGGGACATGTTTATATTATTTTTATAGAGAAAAGAACTGCTTAACATAGTTCCCATCTGCACCCAAGTTTTTCTGGTTCAGGTAATTAAACCTAGTCGATCAATTGCCATCTGAATGCGTTGCATACAGATACATCACGTTATTCTATATTTTTAGTAATATTTCTTAGGTTTCAGAACACAAATACCTCTTTGATGTTTTGTGTGTTTGGTCGCTGGGCCTTTCTAATAGTTTCGAAGGATTTTTGCTGTTGTTTTATTTATTTGTTTACAGCCGCAGATTCAGTGCTGCAGCTTTTTTGCAAATGTCTTTGTTTTGAATCCTAAAGTAACTGTATATTTGTCTGCATCTTCAAGCCATTGATTTCTCGTCCTTGTTTCTGTTTTTGTCTGTTCTCTCATGGCCGGCCTTAACGCTCATCATGATGATGTATATTTTTTTTTTGTCATAAATATGTTCATCTGAACGTCCCACTCAGTTTGTTCCAGAACTATTTCACACTGTAAAAATGATTAAAATACATAAAGGTTGTGAATGCTTGTGTGGTTTTCTCAGTCTGTTGGGCATTTAGTGGCGTCTAAAGGGGTTTATCTTCATTGAGATTTGATCAACATACATTTTGAATGTATGAGGAAAAAAGGGGGGAGGTTTTTATTTTGCCTGCTGTAATTCTTAATTAATGTATTATTCACCATTTTTAATATAAAAAAATATATATTTATGTAATATATAAATTATACCTACAATAGAATGCAAGCTCAAAGACAACTCAAGCATAAAATTATAGAATTAGTATTAAAATGCTGTTTAAAACAGTTTTAGATGAAGTATTTTTGAATATATGAATGTATATTACTGACCATTCAAGTCACATTTCTCAATAAATATAAGCCCTCTAAAGCTGCATAAAAATGACACAATTTTAGATGGCAATGGTTTTATTGGATATGCATCGTGCAATATTTCTCATTTTAATAAATATTTAAGCAATATATAATACAGGATTAAGGGCAATTCAGATCAAGTCTCTCAGTCGTATAAAATTTATAGTTGTATAAAATATAAAATAACAAAATAATTACCACATTATGTTGTATCGTTTTAGATAAAGTATTTATTTATATATATATATATATATATTGTGCAGTATTTCACATTTATATATAATGCAAGCTTAAAGACAATTTAGCCTCTCAGTAATTAAAAGCTGAATAAAACAAAATGTTTGTTAATCGTGTAATGTTATATATAGCATTTAACAACATAAAACATAACAGATATGTGATACATGATGATTCAATCTTTTAACCTAATTATACTTTGACAGGATCATGCATTAAAAAAAAGATATGGAAACTATTAAAGGTAATTGTTCATGAAGATCTTTATGAAATAAAATCCAGCTTAATTTTAGACACATTCTGCTGTTTCATCGTGAATTCGTTTATTTGCGTCTTGGGACATTAATGCGCTTTATGAAATCCTGCTCTTGAAGGTTTATGGAGTGAAGTCTCCTGCAGCTGGGAGTCATTTGGCTAATGGCTGGCTGTAATGTGTTTGGCTTTTACAGCAACGCTGGCTGATATTAATCAGAGCTGGCCAGAGTCCTTCATCTGAGAGTTAAAACAGTGTTTATAGAGCTGAAAACCCCAAGAACAGCCTCGTAATCATCTCAGCTTACACTTTGCACTTAAAAGCCTCTTCAGATTTCCCTCTCGCCGTTTAGAGACGACAAACATCCACGATCGTGTTGCATTAAGCGCTCGAGTCCAGTGAAAAGTCACTTTGAAATCAATTCAAATATAAGGTTTAATGTTGATATGGAAATGTATTTATTGTATTGTATTTACTTTCCTTGGTATATTTTGGTCGTTCTATTAAATA
This sequence comes from Enteromius unitaeniatus, assembly GCA_032359435.1. Taxonomy (NCBI): domain Eukaryota; kingdom Metazoa; phylum Chordata; class Actinopteri; order Cypriniformes; family Cyprinidae; genus Enteromius; species Enteromius unitaeniatus. Next base: position 454,252 of record JAUMHI010000074.1, read on the forward strand.
TCAAATTTAAAGAGCTTATATAATTGCTTTTTTCTGTTTTTTTGTAAGAAACTATTGTAGTTGCATACAATTTTTAAGAGAATTTGAACATAATTTTAATAATTAAAATATTTTGTACTAAAATCCTTTAGAAATAATATTTTGCATGTAATAAAAATGTATCGATTAATAACATTTTAGATGTAATATTGCAATTATAAAGTACTACATTTGTGATGCAATATTTTGAAATAACTTTTTAGACATAATACAATTTAATAAATAAATGTTTAGACAAAAATATTTAGTGATATAGAATATGCAGTAACATAAAACAATTTTACAAATCTAATTTTGCCAGTGACAAACAAACAAATAAATGACCATTGTTATTTTAGTATTGTTGAAATACTATTATAGTTAATATTAATATTTTAAAATATAAATAATATTCAGATTTCATTTTTATATTTTGCTTTTTTAAGGTTTTATTAATTTTGTGTTACATATTATTATCATTATAGATTTAAATTGTAGTTTTAGTTACATTTTAGCTGAAATATATATATAGTGCTTTATTTCAGTTCATATTTTATTTTAACATTTACTTTATTCCAGCATGTTTTGTTGTAGTTGTTTGGAGTTAGTTTGAGTTCTAGTTAACTATAACTCTGATCTAAACTAAACACCTGTCTCAGTTTTCTGAGTATTACTAATATTCTCTTGAGATGGGGCCGTAAATGATTATTCCATGGTTGGGTTTTGCCGTGGCTCGTTTCTCATAAATCATCATGTCAGCCCTTCTCTGAACTTACCCAGAAACCCCTGGCTCTGAAAGCATTAATGACCACAGGAAGTCATGTGACTAGAGATGTTTGACACATTTGCAGGTGTTTAAGATGGACACTTTGATGTTTGAATGAGATATTAATATTAGTGCGTGTTTTATTATGACAGTGAGATTCACGTTTTGTTGAATTTCATCGCAAAACCCAGTAATCTTTAGTTTATTGGTATTGTTCAAACATGGTAACTTACCTCATGAAATAAATTCATTGTGATGAAGAACATTTATTCATTTAAGATAATGAGAAGAGAAAGCGATATTTATCTTAACCAACTTTACTTGTGATTCTAAATAAACTTCCTATATTACGAGGTATAAACAAGATATTTTGAGTAGAAACACTTGCCAGAAAGTGCGTCTGGTTTTCGTTGTGTCTTGACGAGAGTCCAGCTTATAATCAGCTCAGCTTTATTTTTCCAGTAAAAACTGATTTAAAGCGTCATGAGCTTCAGCCAAAAGCCTAATGAAGTCTGTTTTATTCTCCTGAAGACTAATTGAAACCCATTGTTTTAATGTTATACAGACTGAGGAAAGTTAGTAAAGAAACATATTCATGTCCTTATGCAGTTCATCTTTAATTTATGGCAATCAAGCAGTATTCAAAGCAGGCCCTGAGTCGGAGTGATGTTGTGATTTGATTAGAAGCTGCTGCTGATTTGTGATTATAACATAATGAAATGATTGTAGTGTGATCCATACGGAGAAACCTCTCTGATTTCATGCTTTCATGCAGGTTTCAGTCAGCATTAGTAATTATCAGAGTTATTAACTAAAACCACAACTAAAACCAGTAAAAAAATGTTTTTAATTAATTCATTAAAATAAATGTAAATATTTCTAAACTAAAAGTAAAATACAAATGAATTAACAACCTGCTGGCTGTATGTTATCCCACTTATTACACGGCTTCTTGCCAGAAAAGTAAATAATTAAACAATGAATGAATAATATAATACAATAATAAATAATTGTTTTAACCGGGGAGTCAGTCGAGTCATCTTCTATCCACTGCTGAAAACGTTTTTTTCTATATATATTGAAATCAAAGTTCTAATGACCCACTGTAGAACTAGTCGCGTCCGAATAGGGCTTTACTTTTAGTCATAATTTGCCTTTGGCAGAATTCAAATGAGTGAATGGGTGCCGTCAGAATGAGAGTCTGATAAAAACATCAGAATAATCCACAGCACTCCAGTCCATCAGTGAACATCTGGAGAAGACTAAAGATCAAACTAATCCAGCATTAAGATATTTTTAACTCAAATATAAGTCTATAATCCATAATATCTGTGAAAAAGCTCTGTTTTGATTCGTGCAGATCCTGATTCAGACCTGAACTTTTTTCACTGGAGAAGTTATTATAGATTATAGACTCCTCTTTTGTCTTCTCCAGATGTTAACTGATGATTGTGGATTATTGTGATGTTTTTATCAGATTCTCATTCTGACGGCACCCATTCACTGCAGAGCATCCACTGTGTTCACCACTGATAAACATGCATCACATTAGAACCGTGTAATCCAAGAGAGTGGAAACCTGATCATTGAAATGCATAAATCTCACCTTTAGCCCTTAATATTTTTGGAGTGTATTGACGATACAATACCGTTTAGCGTTCCTAATGTCGTCTGGATCCCAGATGAGAAGAAAGCCTCAGATGTGTGTGGATGTACCGTTCAAGACAATTACTCATCAGCAGCTGCGCCGAATAATTCACTTACAACATCATATTCGATTATACATCATTAATCAAAGAGTATGAAAATGTTTAGTGCTCGGTTCATTATTGCAATATTGAAATATAATCTTGGCAAGCTTTCTGGGTAACCAGGTCCAGTGTCTCCAGATGGACTCGTGGATTGAGTTACATGTAATTACTGCAGAATGGACAGAAAAGAATCGCCTCATGGGACTCGTTTTTATCGCATCCTTGAACCAGAAACTATTCCTGTCTGGAGTTTAAATGTGTGATGAGCTCGAGATTCACTGCGGCACAAATACTGGTGAAGAAACACAGCACTTCATCATTGACATGTCTCTATGAAATAGTTTTTTCCCCCTAATATTTAAAACATTGACTATAGCCATACAGGATTACAGTATAACTGAGAGCTGCCCTTCAGCTAGTAGGAAATGTACAGAAACAATATATATTTATATAGATGTGTGTGTGTGTGTGTGTGTTTATGAGTGGTAAAGACAGACCCAGGTCTGAGCAGCTGTTCTCTGTGAGCTCATGTTCATGATCTGCTCTTTCTTGAGCTCTGTGTCTTCCGAGGATCTGCAGATTTACTGAGATCTTTGAAGACCTGCTCTTCTCATGTGGTTTTCATCAGCAGACACTTTATCTTCCTGTGCAATGGGAATGGCATTCGGTGAGGAGAATGCTGTCTGGGATCACAGTGATCTTCATATGTGAAAAACTGTGCCTATGAGTTGATTCTGTTGAGAGAAATCATCTCGAAGCACGTGTCTTGAGATGTTTAGTGAACTCACCTTGAGATTTTGAGATGTGAATCAGCTGAACCACTCCTGGAAACACACACACAGACACACATTAGATGAAGTGACTCACAGTGAACTCCATGAACCACAGGCGCATTTATTTAACATGTCAAGGGCTTTGTTTATGAATCTGATATGTTTATGTTTTTCTGTGAGAGATGAAATCAGATCCATTCGCTGAGACTGTGTCCACGTGATCTGCCTTCTCTTACACGAGTGCATTTAATAATGATGTGATACAGAGAGACTTTCATCTGCTGTAATCTTACTGTTACCATCCAACATATATATATATATATATAAAATGGATAATGCTATATACTTATAAATATAACTTATAAATATATTTTAATTAAATATTTATCAATTAAATAAAAAATGTATACATTAAATTATATATTTAATATATATAAAACAAAATTATAAATAAAAAATACATGTAATTAATATTTTAATAAATGTAAAGCATTATTTTAATTTATAACTGAATGCATAATTTAAAATGTTTTAAATATTAAAAACGTGTATGTTATGTGTGTGTATATATATAATTTCAAAATAGTTATTTTAATTGAATTACATTTATACATTTACATATACACACACATATATATATATATATATATATATTTTTTTTTTTTTTTTTTTTTTAGAATAGCTGATATAAGGTGTTTAGACGGTTGTGTTAACAATACGTTTTTCCAAGTAGAAATTGGAATGCATTTCCAGTAAATAAATAAATAAAACACATGTACAGTATCTGGTTGTGGACGTCATGCATTGTTTTGTTTAAGCAGTAATCAATCAAACATATTTCAGTCGGAAACGACAGAAAAGCACATTTTTCCAGTTTTCAGAGCAGTGTTACACCTCCTCCAGCTGTTTTCTCTCTGTCGTTGACTCCAGTGTTAATCTATGATGTAGAAATGAGCGGCTCTATCAGATCCAGATCAGTGTTATTATACTCGAGCAGCGATGAGACACTGTGTGTCTGAATCTTAACACTCATTACTGGCATACAATTGAAAATGTTTTTGATAAAAAATACAGATGTAAATTTTGATATAAAGCAGTAGTGTGTATATCTTCACATCTTAATAGTTCTAAACAGAGCAGAATTCCCTGATTTTTGCTGGTGTTATCCCCAGCCTTGAGACTGAAGTTCGAGATCAGACACTCATGCTTTAGAAGTGATTCTAGCAGTAACTAATGCAGTGTTACAGATCATTTCTACACAAAAAATCATGTTTATCAGACTGACCTCCAGCTGCTGCTCCTCTCGTCTCTCTTCTGTCGTCCTTCAGCTGTGTGTGTGACTCCCATCAGACCAGAGCGTTCTCCTCCTCTTCCCTTCAGCTGTGTGAGAGAGAGAGAGAGAGTGTGTGTGTGTGTGTGTGTGTGCTGATGGTCGTTTCTCTTATCTGTGTTTCTTTGATGTGTTTCTGCTGGCAGACTACAGCCTGTGTTTAAAATACCTCTGTAATGACCCTGTTTATGATCTGTGTGTGTGTGTGTGTGTGTGTCCTGATGCGCTTTAGTTTTGCACAAACTTGTTGCTTTTATTCTCCATGAGGATCAGACTTCCCAGACATGGACACAGATGCAGCGATCTGTTATTGAAGTCAAAACAGGAAGCTGAAAGAGATTCAGCTCATATTTCACCTTAAAGTCACAGAGAAAAAATAAGAAATTATGTTGAACAAACAAAATCAGTACTATTTTCAGGAATATTAAGTTGTCTCTTTTGTTTTGTTTAGTTTTTATTTTTATTTACCACTATATTCTCATTACTATTAGGTGAAAAATATGCAGAATATTTAATTGATAATAAAATTGTGTTATTTTTGAAGTAAATGTTTTTTAAATTATATTTAAAAATTAATTGTGGTAGTAAATGTAATTTCTGCTGGTTTTAAATAAAATGTGTTATATATATATAAAACTAAGCTCGAAATTTAACTAAGTTTAATTAAAGTGCCAAAAAAGCACAATAACAGGAAAACATAATAATGCTAAATTTTAACAGCAAAAAAAAACATACATATAAATAGTTTTCTTTCTTCATGCAGAATTTCTTATTTGTCTTTATTGTGGTGAAATATGATCTGAAATCAGTCTGTGTGTCCCACGATCATAATTCATGAACAGAATCAATTAAGTGTCTGATCTGGGCTGTAAACAGGATATCTGTAGCTCCAGATGATTATATGGGTGATGGTCCTCTGACGGTCTGGTCTGCTCTCTCTCGTCTCTTCAGTGCTCTGTGTCCTGTGGGACGGGAATCAAAGTACGGCAGGTCGTCTGTGTCGATCAGAACCAAACCCAGATCCAGGAGCAAAACTGTGTTCATCTCAAGCCTCCCAGAACACAGAAGACCTGTCGGGCCGGACCCTGCCCCTCCTGGAGAGCCAATCGGTGGAGAGCGGTATGTGACATCACTTCCTGGAATCGATTTTGCATCATCATCATCATCATCATTACTATTTGTATTAATAAATAAGCACACAGTTCACATACATAAGGTACATTCATACTAAAAATAGCAATATGTATTATTTTTTTCCTTTATTTGTTATTATAAATATATAATATTATAAATATATACTGTATCATGACCTTTTTCTATTTAATTGTATTAGTAAATTAACAAATATTATTACTTCATTATAGACGTTTATACAAAATATACCAATGCATAATTTGTTATTGTAATTTTTGGTATTTTATTTGGAATAAAATACTACATTTACCTAATACTAAATGTATACAATTTTAAAAAGTCTAAATACACATGCACTACTTCTACATAAGATGCTTTTATATGAAAAATGCCAATAACAAGTGAAGCCTTTTATTATTCTATTTTATTAGTAATTTAACAGTTAGTAAGTTAGGGTTAGAAAACAATAAATCACTTAATTCCTTAATTTATTTCCCATTGTATCTTATTTTACATTTTTATTTCAGTTTATTTTTAATAAATACACATGCACTACTCTTATTGCAGTTATCAACCATCTTTGCATGTGTGGACAGCATTTTACACAAACAAACACACAAGCAAACAAACAAGTGAATGAAGCTTATGACCCGTGACTCCACTAAAACAATGTTCAACCCAAAACTACGCCCTTGGCTGCGGTCAGATCCAATCAGGCGGGACGTCCCAGGTCTTCCACCACTACACCCATCCTGCCCCGGCTTTTCCCCCGAACTCTGTCACGATCCCCCATCATCCCCCTCAGCGTCTGGAAGCAATCAGCTCGTCTCAGGCCTCTAGAGAGCTCCAGATCTGAACATACACACACTGCTCTAATCCTCAACGCATTCCACTCCAGAGTCATTGCTGCAGAAAACTCTTTATCAACTAATACCAAACTGTATCTGATCAGCAATTTCGCTCACACTTTATTTTAAGGTGCCCACACATTATGCATAATTGCATGCAAGTACTCCTAAACCAAACCCTAAGCCTAACCAGTATATGTAGAGAACAGGCTTGGTCGAATTTTATTAGTCGCTTAGATGCAGAAAACATAAAAAAGCATGTCATGCGGATTGTTAACAGCTGGTCTTTATGGGAATGCAATATATCCAGCAGGACATCCAAACGCTCGCCTATCATTCATCCACCACAAATATGACTTATCATCTGAAATATGCAAGTATTAGCAGATTTCCATGGCTGCTCAATCTAAAAAAAATTTATAAAATAAAAAAACCTTAAATTTAAAAGTGCAAATTGTGTATATATATATATATATTTATTTATTTATTTTTTAAATTATGTTATATTATTGTATGAAATCTGAGAATTACTGCATTGGAATAAATGGAAAATAATTTAATTTAACTCTTTTAAATTCTAACTCAAAAACAGACAAATTTATTAAACTTATATATTTATTTTTGACAACAAAGTTTTTTTTAACAAAATAATTTTTTTTTTATTTGCATAAACTTTCAGATTAATAAAGTGATGCTTTTTTCATGCTGCAGTGGTTCATCAATAGACACGTAATATTCATATTTATCAACAAAATTCAGTAGAGGTATGGACAAAAGGGCTAAATATATATATTTTTTGATACCTAGTGGTGCTGCAAAACGAAATGTTACCTCTCTTAAAAAAATAATTGCGAAACATGTTTATTCTCTTTCAAAAAACTGCAGTTTCTAGAGCTATGTGTGTGTCTCCTGTTAAAGACAATGGCTAATAATGAGGTGTGTTTGTGTGCAGTGTTCGGTGAGCTGCGGCGCTGGCCTTCAGTCACGTGAGGTTTTCTGCAGGTCAAAGGGCAAAGGTCGTGTCTCTGATGACCTGTGTGACGCTCGAGTGCGTCCCGATCGCCTCCGCTCCTGCTTCCACAGAGACTGCCAGACGCACAGCTGGACAACACACGACTGGAAGAACGTGAGTAAATGTACTTCACTACACTAGAGCTGTTCCTGAGATGAGTTAAGGTGAAGATGAAGAAAAACACAGCTAAAATTGGCAGGGTTAAACTGGACTCCCAAGGTTTTTATTTTTTACATCTCATTATATTTGCTTTTGTTTTATTTTATTAAAGGGATCGTTCACCCAAAAGTGCTTTTCTCCAAATTTAGTCTAATAGCGACATTTTACCTTGACATTTTTCATGCAATTTAACCATTTATTTTCTCTGAATTTAATCAGTGTATTCTCAGCATTTTATTTTTTTTATTTTAACATTTTTTTAACAGAGATTTCTTAATTTTGGCGTAATGTGCAGATCTGGGTGGTTTTCTGAAGTTTTCTGTGTCTTTCTGGAGATGAAACACGCTATGATGTCTCTGTGTTTATAAGTTCTTCTTCATGTTGTCTGAATGTAATCTGTGTGATTAGTGTCCCTCCATCTCTCCAAACGCTTGACCTTAAATGGTCAAATACCGTTGTTGTTTATGAGCTGTACTGGGTGGAAGATGTGGAAGTGCCAGTTCAACTGGCAAATCTAATAATTTAATAAGAATTCACATTTTCTGTCTTGGTTACAGCAGAAACACAAAGTCCTTTTATATAGAGAAAGTTATTATTAGTAGTAAAGATTAGTAAAGCATCTGGCGTTGATGTGTGTGTGTGTGTGTGTGTGTGTGTGTGTGTCTAGTGTAACGTGAGCTGTGGGCGAGGTGTGAGGTCCAGATCTGTGTTTTGTGTGGACAGCGAGATGAAGGTGGCTGCAGAGAGTGTGTGTGACGCCTCTCTCAAACCTCACACGCATGAGCCGTGTCACAGTGCCACCTGCCGCTACGTCTGGATCACCTCCACATGGAGCCAGGTACATTCACACAGCTCCTCAAGACCAGACCAAGAGGAGCTGGGCTGATGTAGTGACCAAAAATATTTGTGTGTGATAGACACTTTCTGCTCCAATTCACATTAAAAAAAGTAAAATAAATTAAATGAAATTAAAGGTTTTAAATTAAATCTAATATTAAATAAATATTCAAATAATGAAATTCCTCCACTTGCATCTCTAATTCACTAAATAAGTAGTTCCCCTTCAGTCGAGTCACTCCGACGTTACATATGGAAACTCGCATGAGAGACAAATCGTCTTTGAATCTTTGAGAAAAGGCCAATGAATATTGGCATGCAATAATTACAGCCAGGTGCACCTCATCACAGTGTGAGTATAAGGCATGGCGGCCACAGGGGGTGCCAAAAAAAAAAGAAAAAAAGAAAGGGGGATCTCACGGTGCCAGTGCAAAATGCTCCGTCAGGTGTAAAAGCCTTGCAGACTTCTGCCGCACCCCGTAGTTCTGTGGTGGTGTTTCCAGAGCAGTGCGTTCCCCTGAAAGCCTCCAGACCGAACATCTCCTTTGGTTCACTTCCACTTCAGGTGCCATATGCAATGGGCAAGCAGTATCGGGTCCCTGGAAAGGCGCTTTGGCATATCAACTGCCTCGAGTTGTTAGCCGTGTTTCTGGCCCTCCATCGATTTCTACCGATGCTGCCTGCTGTATTACTCCCTCGACGAGGCGCCCCTCGGCTGGGATACACTGGCACACAGATGGCCTCCGGGCCCTAGTATGCCTTTTCCCCAGTGAGCAGAGGTGTAAAGAGTACCTGAAAACCATACTTGAGTAAAAGTACAAATTACTTACTGTCAAAATGACTCCATTACAAGTTACAAGTCACCAATTTCTATTTCTCGTAGAGTAAAATAGGCTCAAAGAACACCAAGAAAAGTGTTTACTCCAAAATAAATAATTAATTAATTTAACTGT
>JAUMHI010000074.1:474225-490050 GCA_032359435.1 Enteromius unitaeniatus
GGAATCTTTTGCAGGTGTTTAGAGTTAATTAGTTGATTCAGATGATTAGGTTAATAGCTCGTTTAGAGAACCTTTTCGTGATATGCTAATTTTTTAAGGACCTGTATATTCTACAGCTTTGTTTTTTACTTAAATTTAGTTTGTACTCATTTAAATACTTTATCTTAATAAATATTTCGTTGAAAAAAATATTTTTAATTGTGCTAACTGATCATTTAAGTTAAAGTATTTTTTTTTATCAATATCAACGTTATTTAAATTACCAAAAACAATTTCCCAATTAGTTTAGTCTGAAGCTGCTGTTAGACATACTAAACTAAACTAAACTACTAAAGAAATATGTTTTATATTAATTTTATTAATGCAGAAACACTTGGTGAATGATTTTAAAATTACACTGCTGAGGAACAGTGTGTGTGTGTGTGTGTGTGTGTCAAGACGCCACTTTGTGCAAATATCCAGGTAGTATCCGATTTCTGAATCCGTGGGATCTGTTTTCTATTTGTGTTGACAACACGAAACTTTATTCCAAGAACAAAGAACAATAAAATAGAGACAGGCAGAGAGGGTGGGAGGCTGTTTTGATATCCACTGATTTTAATTACCCAATCTAAACGGGGGGAATTCCATAAAGTGATGAATTACAAGATAAAGTGGAAAGCGGTTTCAGACCTCCATCGGGGATGCGCGGACATTCCCGTCGTCTCCGGCTGGCATGGCCTCACTTATTCCATTGGAAAAAAAACAATGGCACGTAGCCAAGGTTCGTAATCCTGCTTGAGTAGGTGTTTGAGGAACAAAGACAGACAGCAGAGATCATCTGGAGCAGGAGCTTTATCACAAACATCACCGATCTGTTCCTAAACCTAGTCAACTGCCATGATGTCTATATAGGGAACTACCTGCTAAGGTAACATCCTGACTCAAACGGACCCTCAAAAGCGAAGTGCAAAGAAAATCATGCAAAGTGCACTTTGTTAAAAACGGCATTGTTTAATGTTTTAGAAAATAAGATTTAGACAAGAAAAACAAAACTGAAGACCAAAAGTATTACAATTGTAGTTGTACTGTAAAATAAAACGATTATATAGTATAATGATATAATATATGTATTTAATACATATATTATTATTTAATATTGTTAGCATTATTATCATTACTGCAAAATCCAAGCATTAATAATAATAATAATAAATTACGATATTTTTATATATATTTTATAATTATAATAATAATACCATTTTTTATATATATATATATATATTGATATACAAATCAAAACATTTTGGGCCAAATTATACAGCACAGCAAACCTGAAATTGTTCTTTAAATTTGCATTTTAAAAATGCAATTGCATTTAAAAATACAAAATAAATAAAATTGCACAGCCCTAGAGCACATGATGCCTAGATAGGCAGCTCACTATGTTTTGAAATAGTGTGTGTGTGTGTGTGTGTGACTCAAGGCCAAGCATGCAGTCATGTCTGTGGGTTAGAGTGTAATTTCTATTGATGTTGTAAAAGGTGTCATTACCTCATGACCTTTGGAAGCTCTCTTAATGTGGGTTGAGGTCAGAGGTCAACCGCTTCACTTTGTAGTGCGAGTGTTGAGCTGGAAGAGCCACAGAACAGAGAGATCACTGATATAAAACTCATATTCAGACGCTGAGTCACACACACACACGTTTAACATTACTTTTGAGAGACCAAAAACAAGCTCACCCTGCAGAAAAATGCTCTGTGATGCTTCCTGACAGAATAATAACACTAAATACTCTCAGCACATGACTCTTTTATAATGTAATATCCAACTTACTATGATATTACCATCAGTATAGTTTCCAAACACCATATTCCCACAGTAAATAAAAAAGCCCATCTGAGGCGGTCAGTTAAAAATGTAACCGATCCGAAAGTCCACAACAATCAAGTATCATAAAACCCCAAAAATAGTTCAACAAAGGTCAGAGGTCAGCAAAAAGCCTCAGGAGCGTCTTCCTGTTTATCTGTCTCTCATCTCACACGCGTGATCAGGAGTGGACCGGGGCCGAGCAGCTAAAGCTGATAACATCTACACACCCTCAGTCAAACAATGTTGAATGGGACACAGATGAGATCATCTGGAGACTCAAGTTATTGCCGATCTAATTAAACACAACTCGTCTTCCTCATGTCATCTCTGATCGATATTTCCTCTTTTGAAGTCAGTTCCACATATTCAGAGCTAATAATGTGATTTAAAGAACTAGTTCACCCAATCAACCTTATCTACCAAAGGAATTATATTTGGCATCATTAATAAAAATTCATAGGAGAATAATTAAAGCTGTGTGTATGCATTAATGTTAAAATCAACGTTAAATGTAAGCTATTTTTAAAAAAAAAGAGTAATATTTTTCAACTAAAACCATATTGTTTCTTCTAATGTTACCCTGTTATTACTGTATTTACCCCATTTTGATTAATTAAGAGACACAGAAATTCTTTGAAACAAAACATGAATAAACCAGACTAAAAATTACCCATCAATCATCGATTACAATTTATAAGAATATATAATCTGAGTATTAACTAAATTGGAATGAAATTAAATCATTTTAATTCATTTATATTTAAAATAGTGCTGTCAGACGATTAATAGTGATTAATCACATAAAAAATATGTTTTGTATATTATGTATATATCAAAACAAACACATGCATGCATATATTTATATAAGAATATAAACATATATGTAAATATATCCCAAATATTTACTATAGATAGATAAATTGTGATTAATCATTTGACAGCACTAATTTGAAACGTTATAAAAACGTCTTAAAAATAGATTGTAAAAAAATCTGAAAAGGGAATAAATAAACTAATACATACATAAATGATGTGCATTTTGAGGCATTATGAAGCATTTGTTCTTTCACTAAAAATGATAGCTTTTTTTAACACTAATATTTTGTAATATTAATACTAACAAACTCAATTAAAATGCTCTTGAATTATCATTTATAAATGGAGGAAACTACTACAGATAAAACTGATAATCAAACTGCAGTCCAAAAGTGTTGAAATCCCAAGATTTGCATAATTGGAAAGCTTTGGCGGAAGGAAAGATTTTCAGTGAATAGCATCTTAAAGTTTTGAGATCACTAAGCGTCCGTCAAAATTATTACTCTGAATGCTTTAAAACTTCAAAAACAGCACGTCAGTGGCGGTGGGAAGATTGCCAGGCGGCTAATTGAAGAGTACATCTGAAGAAAGTAGAGTTTTGGACCTGGATGTGTCAGTCACAAACACTGCAGCGTGAGCGTCAGGAAAGAGCAGATTACAGAGTCTGAGTCTGAGCTGGAAACCTGCTACATATAGAATCCCAACTGCTTTAACCAAACATCATCTGAGCTGATTTACAAACTACATTCAGCACAGCGGCATTGTTTCTGAATATGTTTATTAAGAGGGACTTCTGAAAAATGAAACAAGTTTCGATTAGACTTTGATCTTTAATTGTGAAAGAATGAATCTTAAAATAAAGTGCTAAATACTATATTGTCTTGTACACAAATATATACAAAACAAAGGAATACACAAATTAAAATATTATTACACAAAAATACATTATGTGAAACAATTTCAAAGGTAAAATATAGTTAAAGAATGATATAAATGATATATTGTATTAAATGCATTTAAATATTCAAATATAAATGACTAAATGTGAATACATTTAATTTACTATGGCAAATATTACAAACAGTTTATGCTTAAAATTTGGTATACTTTTTACTTTAATAAGTTAAAAAATAAAATGAGAAAATGCTTTAATTTTCTTATTTTTAGTTCAACGTTAAAAATATTTTTTTATTTGACAACCATGACAAATCCTGCTATGATTTACAAATACTTTATAAATACAGCAATCTGTGCGTTAATGAACTTTATAGGGTTAAATGTGTTACATTTTCATAAAAAGTAGAAAAATAGAGTAAAAAAAGAAAAAGAGGAAGCATTACACTCTCAGAAATAAAGGTGCAAAAGCTGTCATTTTCAAAAGGTACACTTTGGCACCTATTAGGTTCAAATATGTACCTTTTAAGGTACCAAAATGGACCCTTTAGGTACAAACATGTACAAACAACACTCACAGCTTTTGCCCCTTTTTTTCTGAGAGCGTACAAATAGGCTTCATTTCTAATTTTGTAGTAAAATGTGACCCTAATATGACGCTTTGTTGAGATAAAGATGGCAGAAAGGCTTGAGGTAGCATGAGTTGTGCTGGTTTGTTCTGTGTGCTGCTAGCAGTAGGAGGTGTATAAAGCACTTTAAGATCCGGCGTACTGGAATAATCAGATTGTGACACTGGCTCTGCTCGGAGCTGGCGTGGGCCGCTGTGTGGAGCTCAGTATGTTCAGAGCAGAAAATGACTCTTTCAGACGACGGGGCGTCTCCTCAGCTCACTGCCCTCAGCCTTCCGCTCGCTGGGAATTACACTCTCACGCTTTTCCACTCCACCTCCTCCTCCTCTGGGAATTACATCCTGGCATTCCATACGGGATACAGCCGCCATCAGAATGACTCAATCAGTGCCGATTTCTCCAAACCAGGGTTATTAGAGAGAAAAACCAAGCCATCCTAAACACAGAACTGTCAAAACAGAAAATGGAAAAATATAAAAACTTTTATTTTAGCTAGTTAGTTAGACATTTCTAGTTTTCGTTTAGTGTAACTCAATGTACCTAATAATAAGTAAAATGGAAATAAAACTGAATACAAAGATGTAAAGAATAATAACAAAGATAGTAAAATGTATAAAAAAATTAACTATACAGACAGCAAAAAAATATTAAATACTACAATTCTAAAACCTTAAGAAAATTAAGAAAACTTCAAATCTTAAAAAAATACAAAATGCCAAAAACAAAATTACTAAACATTTCAATAAAACGTCCAAAAAAAAATGATAAGAATGGCAGCAGCAAATTTATAAAAAGCTAGATAGCTAGATATTAAAGTACAAAAAAATGACAAAATACAAATAAATAAAAACTATATAATAATATATAATAATACAACAAAAAAACATTTAAATAACAAAATCACAAAATTCCTAAAACCTTCATAAAAAAGTGAATAATATATAATAAATAAAAACTAAAATAGGAAAACTACAAAAAAAAATCACAAAAATAAAATGATTACAACTGAATTAAAATTATAGACATTAAATAAGATTCAACAAAATTGCTACAATTTAGACACAAAAAAGACAAAACTACAAAATTACTTTTGACTACAAAACTACAGCATACAGATTGAACGTACAAAAACTGACCTTAAAAAAGAATATACATCGTAGTTATCAAAAACTAAAATCAAAATGAACTAAACAAAGCTTAAACTATTAACTACAAGTAAAATGAAAATAGAAAGGATACAAAGACAGAACTGAAAGTGAGTGTGGGTCACATGGCCTGTTGTTTGTGTTATCAGGTGCAGCGATGTGCTGGAGGTTTAGTACCACACACCATGACTGAACCCCGGTGGGTCAGTGTTCGTCTGGATTACATGCTTCTGCTGCTTCAGAAACTGCTCAAACACTGCAGAATCCTTTACATGATTAACCCCAATATAACTGACACATAACGCCAACATGCCTGAATAATAACTCTTTTTAAAAGGCAGTGCAGGAACTTCTTGATTCTGTAAATCATAGTATTTCTCACAAAAAAAGAGCAATAAGATTTAATGCATGCCCTTTTATCTTCTCTCTCCTTTTCTTGTAAATAATTTGAACATTTTATATGACAAGTTAGTAATAAAGTGTAACACATATTTTCCCTTGATATTATTGGTTTTCTCTAGCCAGATTTTAGTATCTGTGAAACTCCTAGACGATTAATTGGTTATGGGCCAGATTTTTATAACGTAGTATTCAAATATGACAAAATTATCAGTTATTGGCCAGATTTTATAACTTCTGAAATCTGAATGTTTTTTTCATATATTACTGGTTTTATCTGCAAATTAATAAGTTGTTGGTCAGACTTATCAACGTTATCAGGATCTGCAAAAGCACTGGCCAATTAATGGCTTATTGCAAATATTTTAAAACTTATTAGCACATTTTATTTGAAAGCTGAGTGTTTTCTATTGATATTACATGTTTTATCCATCGATTAATTCCTTTTTAGGCCTCAAAGTGGTAGACATTTTTTGGTAAATTTCCAGAAACTTTCCAAAAATCCTGGATAGTTGAATGGAAATTTTCCACCTTTTTTTACAACTTAGTATCTGCAAAAATCTAAAAAAAATCATTTAATGACCATGTTTCAAAACTTAATCCTTAGTATCTGGAAATCTATTGGCTAATTATTGGTTATTGGCCAGATTATAAAATTTAGGGCCTAGTTATCAGTATCAGTGCATATTTTCATTAAAAGCTTAATCGGGATCTGCAAAAGTACCAATCAATTAATCTGTTCTTGGCCAGATTTTACAGCTTTATCAATATCTACAAACTATTGGCTAATTATTGGTCATTAACAAGATTTCACAAAATATAGAGGAAAATGGAAGTCCAGATAAAGCATCTTCCTTTACCTAATGGCTGAAAGCACAGAAACTAGTAATAAAATAACTTGCTAAAACTATCATTTCTGTAGCTTACAAATCACGAGTGCATGTCCTATTGCACCTCCATTTTCCTAACAATAACATGTGTCGGAGCTGCTCAGATGTCACTGAGCTGAATGTGACTGTGTTCAGATACACCTGTATGATCCATTGAAGATCACAGAAGAGCAAAAACACAAAGCTCAACACCTGAGCGACTCAGACACGCACAGACCCGCATAGGAAACAAGCACTGCTTTTGTCACACGTCCCTTTTGTATCGCAAGCTAAAGACCCTTTGAAGACTTTCAGAAATCCAGCAAGGAAGCCTGAAGCCTGTTTATTTAGCTGCAGCGTGTGTCCGTGTCTTTTCAAACTCGAGACTAGTTAGCCAAGCAGTGTTTGTACATCCGTGAGAAGGGCCAAAACCTGAACAAGGGATGAAAACACTCAATCTACTGCCTGACTGCTGCTTCACACTATTTATGTCAATTCTAGTCAAACGTCCGAACAGGCAAATGTAAACACAGCCTTTCCTCTACATCACAAAGAAAGGGTTAGCAAACCCATTTAAAGACTTTATTTCTTCATTGACTTATTATATTTCCATAAAGCATGTCTTTCTGTGGCTCTTATAGATACATCGACCTCAATGGACTGCATTTACATGGACGTGATTTACAACAGGACATTTGTCTTCAATATATAATGCAGGATAATAACTATACTTCTCATACTATTTCTGTACGTATACTGTGCCACATATTTATAGAATATCAAGATGATCTACTACATGCACCAGAATGAGCAGTCCAAAACACTCCATGAATTATTGCATCCCATAATGCAATACACTCAATTTGACCTTCCATTTCCAGTGTGAAGAAAAAAACAAAAGTGTTATTCTGAATAGGATCTTGATTATTTTCTTTGTACTGACAGAAATCAAGCCAAACATTGAAAATGTAATTAAGTATCCAAAATAATAACTGCATGATACCTGCTGAATAAAACAGGCAAAGTAATGAATTGACTGACGTCAATGTAAAGAACACAAACACCTTAAAACTGCATATCACCGCTCTGGCAACCATAGAATAACATAGAAACTGCATAGCAACGCCCTAGCAACCACTCAAAATATCACAGAAACTGCATAGCAACATGGTAAAAAGTAAAGATCACATAAAACACCTTAAAACTGCATATCACCACTCTGGCAACCATAGAATAACATAGAAACTGCATAGCAACGCCCTAGCAACCACTCAGAATATCACAGAAACTGCATAGCAACATGCTAAAAAGTAAAGAACACATAAAACACCTTAAAACTGCATATCACTGCCCTGGCAACCATAGAATAACATAGAAACTGCATAGCAACGCCCTAGCAACCACTCAGAATATCGCAGAAACTGCATAGCAACATGGTAAAAAGTAAAGAACACATAAAACACCTTAAAACTGCATATCACCGCCCTGGCAACCATAGAATACCATAGAAACTGCATAGCAACGCCCTAGCAACCACACAGAATATCGCAGAAACTGCATATCAACATGGTAAAAAGTAAAGAACACATAAAACACCTTAATACTGCATATCACCTCCCTGGCAACCATAGAATACCATAGAAACTGCATAGCAACGCCCTAGCAACCACTCAGAATATCGCAGAAACTGCATAGCAACATGGTAAAAAGTAAAGAACACATAAAACACCTTAAAACTGCATATCACCGCCCTGGCAACCATAGAATACCATAGAAACTGCATAGCAACGCCCTAGCAACCACACAGAATATCGCAGAAACTGCATATCAACATGGTAAAAAGTAAAGAACACATAAAACACCTTAATACTGCATATCACCTCCCTGGCAACCATAGAATACCATAGAAACTGCATAGCAACGCCCTAGCAACCACTCAGAATATCACAGAAACTGCATTTCACCACCCTGGCAACCACACAGAATACCCTGGAAAAGGCATATCAGCTAATGCACAGTCTAATGCAATAATGCAAAAAATACACTGTATTTTGATACCAGGATCAAAGCAATGCAACATAATGACAAAAAGAATCACAGAATATTAAGAGTCTTCTAGAGGGATTAGATCACAAAGAGTCGCTTCAGTCAATCTGATATCACAACAGATTTCTCCATCAAAACACTTTGACAAACTGACCGTGGTCAGCATGAGCAGGGAATCTGAAGAGCTTCATTATAATCAATAAGTGGCCAGTGCCGGGGGGAGTGATTTGTGTCTAATCAGGGGTCAGCGGTTCAGTCTGACTCCCCTCTGATTCCCACAGAATAAGTTAAGCCTTGATCGGCTTCACTGACTAGTCCCTTGAGCTCCTGCTCTGTGGTACTGGTGAGAAGCTGCCCTTTATCCCTGACTTAAAATCAGTCTGAGCAGATCTTTCTGAACAAGGTATGGATTTATCAAGGCCTCTTAATACAGTTTCCTCCACACCGACCTTCTCTCTGTTAATCTGTTCTTATCAAACAAACCCTCTGCGGGACTCTGAAATGTCAGGGTCAAAGTTCAAAGCAATGTGAAATGTATAGTGCAAGTGTTCAGTAAGACAGCAGCATTAAGACCAGACGTTACGAGAAACACTGACAACTGAGTCTTTATGTGTGTGTGTGTGTGTGTACACACTACAACACCCTAGAATCACGGTAATGAATTTTACAGACAAGAAGAAAAACACTGCAGAACAACAAACTGTAACAAAACCACACACACAAAATAAAACACTTCGCAACACATAACACACACACACAGAGCAGCTAAGAAACTACAAACACAACCAAATACAGAAAAAAACTTATTTATAAACTTATTTATTCTTTTCTTTGGGATATTATTAGCCTAAATGAATGTTTCTTTAAAGCTGACTGCTGCCCTCTATACACTGGTGGAGAAACTACATCAAAGTTCATCAAAGTTGTTCAATTAAACCGAGTCCATTAAGAACACGCAGCACATATACTGTGGTATTCTAGTGACTGGTGGTTTTTTCTTTTACTATAAGCTGCCCAAATCCGTTCCAGGTGTTCAACTTCACTTTTCCAGACAGGAAATGACATCACAGATGCACCTGGAGCCCGTCTCAGTCCAACTTGCCATCAGCGTGATTTCTTTCACACCACTAACATGATTAATCCAGTTACTTTTCTGCACAGATGCGCTCATGTAATTATTTGTTTAAAGATGTAAACCAGCCGAAAGCCCCCGGAGTGCTGTGTACATTAAAACTACATAACACACAACGACAGATGTGCTTTAAACATCCTCGAATGCACTGAGGCCAGGTGTCCTGAGTAAATGTCTAGTGTTAAAGCAAACACTGAATCATTAACGTAATCGTTTGTGACAATCAAAGCAGGTCACGATTCAGGGTGCATCCTGTTTTCTGGGTCCTCCTGCAGGTTTTCTCAATGAAACCGCCGGGTTTTTGGCATCTGGTATGAAGACTACAGATAGAACGAGAGAAAATCCTCCATGTGCATCTGTCAGGGAGAAGAAGAAGAGAAGAAAAGCATGCATTACACGCTCATCTCATTCACTCAAACTGGGTTAAAATGAAAACAAAGACTTTCTGCACAACAACCTTTTAAGAACATCTTCGCTCTTTAAAGTAAAGGTTCCTCGATGCTTCTGAAAGCACAATGAATAAATACTCTTTCTGAATTTAATCATGCAATCTGATCAGTTAAATGCATATGCATTTCTCTTATTTATTGCTAGATTTTGCATTTCAAATGATATTACTTGCATATTTATTATCAATTGGCACTGTCTGGAGCAGTTGCACCTGCTAACCCAGCATGATTTAATCAATCACTAAATCAACTTAATGTTTCTTTTTCAAATCCTAAAATTAAATGTAAAGGGAAATAAACCCACTCAACAAGCTATTGCACATTTCTGTACATCAGTTTTCTCATTTTAAAAGACTAAAACCAGGAATCTCAATTCTATTGCGCCACCTAGCGGTCCAGTAGGCTGTATACAAATACCTCTTACTGGTTTCACTAAAATGGTTTACTCCTATTAATCTGCATGATGTATAAACAATATACCAATGAAAAAATAGATAAACATGGCAAATAGTAATATATATATATATATATATATATATATATATATATAAAAATAAGAACGTATTTAGTAATAATAATAATGATAATGATAGTGATCATTGAGAAAGAAAAAGAAATATAACAGTATTCCTCTGTATTAAATCAACTGATATAATACATAAACACTATATCTTACCATTTAGATGAGATAAACTTTGTAGTTAAAATATATATTTGAAGTTTTGGAAAGAGTGACAAGGACACGCCTTTAAATTTATCTCACATCTATAAATATTTAGAGTTACATACATTAAATAATAGAAACGTATTGCTTTTTGATGGGCAGACATCCTGAAGAGCAAGTTTACACGTATTTACTTATATTTTTAGTTTACAGAGAGTTATCAGAGCTGGGATTTTGCTTGGTTTCATATACCGCTGCCACGGTAAAAAAAAAAAAAACACATTTAATAGCAAAATAATAATAACTCACAACATAAAGTAAAGCTATGCATGCGTGAAGGTGAAGAAAAAGAAAAGAAAAAAGAATATCAGTAGTAAACGTGACACCTGTTACTTTTCTCAGCGCAGATCAAGCAGAACCAATCACAGGCGACTTCAGTGCAACAACTTTCCTTGCAGATTGTATTTTATTTCTATAATTTAGTAACAAACTAAATCTGACTTTGACGCCTGGTGCTTGCGAAGACATTCCTATATTAATTTTCTACGTTTTGATCTGATGTAGTTTCAGTTTAAAGCGGATGTGGTATAAGGGGGAAATGACAGAAGACCAAGGAAGTTAGTGAATGTTTGGTAGAGAGAGCCCGTGGAGAGATCTGATAGCGGATGATGAGTGAGGTGACCCGGGACACCCCGGTTCGGAAGCTCCGCTTCTCGGCGCTGAGAGCCCTGTCAGACCTGCTGGACCCGCAGCACACCTGGAGGAGCGTGGCGATGGACATCAGCAGACCCTGCGGACAGCCGCGATACTCACAGCAGCACATCCGGTCAAACCCTCTGATGATACACTGTTATCATATCATTATTACCACTACAACATATATGAGCAGATATTGTGCCATTATTTTGTATTTTCAGTTTTCATTTCCATTTTAGTTTAAGTATGATCATGCTTTTTATTTATTTACACTATTTTACTTTAATATTTTTGTGTTTATTTTCAATACTCCAGCATAACCTTATTTATTTCAGTTAGTTGCTACATTTATCATTTTAATTTAGTATTTTAAAACAAAAAATGCAATAATGATTATTTATTATTATGATAATTATTAAATTATTATTCGGTCAGATATATGTGTGTGTGTGTATTAAAAATGCAAAATAATTTAAATATTGTATCACTTATATACAATAAGTATTATATAGAATATATATATATATATACACACACACACACACACACACAAATACTTATTTATTTAAAATATATATAAATATATATATATATATTTAAATTGTAGATGCAGCAATTTTTATTATTATTAATATTATTATTATTATTATTTTAGTTTTTGAAGTTGTAGCAATTTTAGTACTTAAACTTTACTTTTTTATTTCAGCTTTTGAAGTTTTAAGTCTTCAATCTAATAATTATATTTTATTTGACTTCAGCTTAATTTCAATTACCCCCAAAATATTTAAAACTCTTTATAACAAAGAAAAATGTTTTAATGAACACTAACAACACTGGTGGTTCTGTGCGGTTGCTAGGGTGTTGTGTGTGGTTGCTAGGGTGCGTCTCACTGTCTTCTGCGTGTGTTTTCAGGAGGTTTGAGGCGGTGGTTGTGCAGGGAAAGAGTCCCACGATGGAGATGCTGTTTGACTGGGGAACCACAGACTGTACTGTTGGAGATCTGGTGGAGATTCTGCTCCGTCACCAGCTGCTCGCCGCCGTTAGAGTCCTGCTGCCCGAGCACAGCATCCTCACCTCTGCAGGTGCTCCACATCAACACCACTCCATCTCTGTTTATTTTTGGAATAGCATGTTTTTATCTTTTAGTTTTGTTTTGTTGCT
Source organism: Enteromius unitaeniatus (assembly GCA_032359435.1). NCBI lineage: Eukaryota > Metazoa > Chordata > Actinopteri > Cypriniformes > Cyprinidae > Enteromius > Enteromius unitaeniatus. Next base: position 486,977 of record JAUMHI010000074.1, read on the forward strand.
GGTCCATTTTCTCTGTTTATAAGTTTCGTTTCCATAGAGGCTGAATTTGTTGTTTTTATTTGTCCTGTATAAATGATTTGATTTATTGGATGATCTGGTAAGTTCAGTAGTTCTTAGTGTCACGCTGATGTTTGACCCCAGGCACGTGTTTAGCAGCATGTCCGTCCGTCCGTCCTGAGATCACCAAACCTGTGAGCAGACCCGTGGTGATGATGGAGCCGGACAGCAGCAGTGGGCCGGAGGAGAACAGCTGGAGCAGCACTGAAGGTCTCCTGACACACACCAGACAGCACTTTAATATCTGTTTACTAGCAGGACACTGAAGTACAGAAGCTAGACTACATAGACTTATTGTCACATGCAATTCTGACTTTTATTTTGCAATACTGACTTTATATCTCGTGAAACGTACTTTTTTTCCCGCAATTCTGACTTTATATCTCGCAATTCTTTTTTCCGCAATGCTGGCTTTATATCTCGCAAAACTTAAATTTTTTTGCAATTCTAACTTTATATCTTGCAATGCAAACTTTTTTCGTAATGCTGACTTTATATTTCGCAATTTTGACTTTTTTTTCCCGCAATGCTGACTTTATATCTCACAATTCTTTTTTCCGCAATTTAGAATTTATATCTCGCAATTCTGACTTTTTTTCCATACGATTTTTGCTAGATCCTACGTTTCTTTTTACTAATTTGTACAAATGAACTTCACCTAACCCCGCCCTTAAACCTACCTGTCACTGGGGTTTAGGCAAATCATAAAAAGTTGTATGAGTGAGGTTGTACGAATTTGCCAACTCGTAAAATACGTATGAATTAGTCGTGTGTTGTGCAATTCTGAGATAATATCTTGCAATGCTGACTTTAGACAAATGGTCCGAGGGTTTGATCCCAGATGTTTTCAGTGGCAGAGTAACATCAGTTCAGACAGCGGTTACCCATCAGGCATCTCTCTCCTGCAGGTTTCTACACGTTCACGCACCGTGAGCTGACGGTCTTGACAGGAAACTGGGACGAGCGGGCCGTGAAGGACGGCGGGCGTCTGCTGGGCTCTGGCGGGTTTGGAGTGGTGTTCAGAGGCTCTGTGGGCGGCACAGATGTAGCTGTGAAAAAACTCAATCCTGTGAGTCCGCAGAGGGTTTATTTACTAATACAGAATACAAATATTATTTACTAATAAAGTGGACAGCTTCTGTGTTCTGTAACTGAATGAATACAGACGGTAAATATGATAAAGTTTAATTTCTGATGTGTTGTAGCTGAACGACAGCTCACTTGAAGATCTCAAGACTCAGTTTAATCAAGAGATTCAAACACTCAGGAGGTAACAATATATTTAAAAATTATTATAGTATGTTTCTTCATTTTTATCATCTAAATGAAAAAAGGATGGATTGATTGTATTTTATATATAATTTATTATATTATTATTAAAAATGATAACATATATATACACATATGATTTCTGATACTTTCTATACTTTCTTTTTTGGCAGTTTTTGTATCTAATTAGTTTTTTTTTATATTCTTCATTCAAATAGTTTTTGATTGAAGATTATGTATATCTGATGTATTGTTTTTTAACAGTTTTTCTAAAAGTACTGTTTTTGTGAATCACTTTGGACAAAAGATGAAGCTAAAAGAAGAAAACTCTCTGAAGTGTTAGTAACCGCTGTCTCTGTGAGCATCGGTCTGAAGTGCTGTTGTGTCTCAGTCTGAAGCATGAGAATCTGGTGGCTCTGGTGGGCTTCTCCTGCGACGGCCAGCACCTGTGTCTGGTGTACGAGCTGATGTCTGGCGGATCTCTGCTGGACCGGCTGGCCTGTGCAGACAGGGCCCTGTCGTGGCCCCGCAGATGCTCCATCAGCTCAGGGGCCGCCAGAGGACTGCACTACCTTCATCAGAACCAACACATCCACAGAGACGTCAAGAGGTGAACCACTAAACCACACGCTGCAGAACACTGCTTCTGTCTCACACACACACACACACGTTGGTTTTTGTGATTCATGAGGACTCTCCATAGGTGTAATGGTGTAATTATTACATTTTTATTGCATGTTTGGCAGGTCAAACGTTTTTAAAGTTCACGGCCTTTCAGTGATCGACCCAGAAGTGTCACATGAAACATTATTCCTTGTTTAACAGCGGAAACATCCTCCTGGATGGGGCCTTGGTTCCAAAGATCTCTGACTTCGGTTTGACTCGTGCCTCGACCAATCACACGATCTCAACAGTCATGACAGGGAGGATTGTGGGTACGACGGCCTACATGGCTCCGGAGGCCCTGCGAGGAGAAATCACTCCTAAATCTGACGTCTTCAGCTTCGGAGTGGTTCGTCCCGCTACCTTCAGCACTTATTCATGTTCACACTAGGGCTGTACGGACAAAAGGGTTTAACCATAAAAATAAGAAGTGTAATACTGCTTTACATTGTTGCTGTTCCCCCATCTAAAGGTAAAAATGTGGGTGTGTGTGTGTGCTGCGTAGGTGTTGCTGGAGATCCTGTCTGGTCTTCCTCCGGTCGATGAGGACCGTGATCCCAGGCTGCTGGTCAGTGAAGCTTCAGACTCTCCAGGTGTGTCCCAGAGAGACGGGGTCTGAGCTGTGTGTGTGTTTCAGATGGAGATGAAGGATGAGATCGATGATGAGGAGCGCTCTCTGGAGGACTTCATTGATAAGAAGATGGAGGGATGGCAGATGGAGGAGGTGGAGAAGATGTATGACGTGGCGTCTCAGTGTCTCTGTGAGAAGAAAAACAAAAGACCCACCATCGCAGAGGTGTGTGTGTGTGTGTGTGTGTCATAGACTTAAAGTTCAATCACCAGATGTAATTTTGTAATTTTTTACATATTCCATGCTTCTTTTTACATGGAGTTTTACATTTATATTGTGTTTATTCATTTTACATTTGTTTTATTTTTGTATTATTTAATATTATTTGATTTAATGTTTTATAAGGAATATACATGTGTATATATATATATATATATATATATTATAATTTTTTATTTTAAATATTATCTATAAATTATTTGTATTACGTTTTAGATAATATATAAAAAATCAT